>CM047006.1:28922672-29244006 GCA_025698465.1 Gossypium longicalyx | reverse complement strand
ACTCTCCCCCTTTAGATTTTTAGTCTCAAAATCTTAGCCGGTAACCAGACAGGTATTGATTCTTCATAGTTTCTTGGTTTCCCATGTAGCTTCCTTCCTCAGCCTGCTTTTGCTAACACTTTCTGCGAAGTACAATACTTTTTGTTCCTTAGTTGTTTGACCTCTCATTAAATCTTAAATGGTTCTTCATAGGTGTGTCTGGTTGTAGTTCAATTGCATCGGTGAAACCACATGTGAAGAGATCCCGACGTCTTCAGGCGTAACATGAACATAGAATACATTATGAATCTTCTTCAATTGAGATGACCAATGCTAACGATAGGCTACCTATCAACTCCTTCAGCGGTATTTCACTCACGACCCGATAAATGTGGACTTAATTTGCCGCAGTAAAAATCTGAGAACTTTCTTCCACGGGAGACACTTTTAAATACCTCTATCACCAATTCGAAACTCAATGTCTACTAGTTTTTTTAAATACTGCATAAGATTTCTGTCTATCTGAAGTAACTTCAAACAATCTCGAATTACCTTCACTATTTGAGTTTCGGTTTCTTTATTAGATCAATTCCATAGATCAAAATTCTTTCCTTGAGTTCAGGTCAATAAGCAAAAGCTGTTTGACACTTTACTTAATTAGCAATGCTTTCATTAAGGTGCCATTTTCTGGGCTAAATTCGATAACTATTATTGTAAACACAAATCTCTACCAATTCAGTAAATATCTTTCCCAATTTCGCCAAATTCCAACACACAATATCTAAAGCATATCTTCAAGAATCGAATTACTCTCTCTGATTGCCCATCGGTTGTGGATGAAAAGTGTCACTAAAATTTAACTTTATTACTAACGCATCACGTAACTTTTGCCAAAACCGCGAATTAAGCCTCGGATCTTCATCGAAGCACCGACAATGGTGATACGTGTAGTCTAACAATTTCTCTAAAATACAATCTAGCCAACTTGTTGAAGAGAATGAATCCATAAATCTTACAGGGATAAATAGCGAGAAATGAAGTTAATCTGTCAACTATTACCCAGATGGCATCTTTCTTTACCAGAGTCAATGTGGTAACCCACAAAACAAATCCATAGTAATCTGATCCCATATCCATTCAGGAGTTCATAATGAAATTTGAAGTAATCCAGAAGGTACTTGGTGTCTCAAGCTTTCACACAAGTGACAAAATTAAAACTAGCACCATACAGGCTTTCGAATATCTCTTTTCATTCCACTCGCCAGCATGTTTCTTCAAGTCATTATACATTTTCGTCTCTGCCTGGATGAAACAGCCAAACAGCCATTATATGCTTTATGCAAAATCTTTTGAATCAAATCCTCATTTTTGGTACACAAATCCGATTTTAAACATCAAGCAACCATCAGGCGAATAGAAATCGATCTCAAGTATCGATCTTCCACCTTTTTTTCTCTTGGCTAGCAAATCTTGATCATTTTTAAAGCTTTTAAAATCTCTTGTAAAACGCCGGTCTTGCTTTCTTAGCTTCTGCTGTGAATCGAACCATCATCCGACATTTTCAATCGAGTGTTTCGCAACTTCTCAAAGCAAACAACTTTGGCAAGTATGAAACAACCACATTCGCTTTCCTCCGGATGATAATCAATAACAAGCTCGTAATCTTTCATGCTTTCTAACCATCTTCGCTGTCTTAGAATTCTGAAGTCTTTTTGTGACATTAAGTACTTAAGACTTTTGTGGTCGTGATATACAGCACACTTTTCACCATACAAATAATGTTGCAAATCTTCAAAGCAAACACCATCAAATAGCCAATTCCAAATCGTGAGTAGGATAATTCCCTCTCATGAGGTTTTAAAGCGCCTCGAAGCATAAGCCACCACTTTTCCTTCTTGTAAGTACACACCCCAAACCATTTAAGAGAAGCATCACTATACACCACATAAAATTCTTTATCTAATTCTCTTTGTACTAACACTTTGGTGCCTCTGTTAATAACTTTTTCAATTCTTCAAAACTCCTTTGTTGACATTCTTCCGTCCATTCAAATTTAACATTCTTTCGGAGTAGTCTAGTCATAGGAGCAGCAATTATAGAAAATCCATTTACAAACCAACACGATAATACCAGCTAGCCCCAAGAAACTTTTAACTTGTTATTCTTTTGGATTGGTTTTCCAATCAACAATGGCTGAAGTACTTACTAGGATTAACTCGTATACCATCACTCTATAAAACAATATGACCTAAAAATCCAACTTCCCAAAGCCAAAATTCACTTTTACTAAATTTAGCATACAGTTTGCTTATTTCTCTGAAGATTTTCAAAACATCCTCAAATGCTCAGGCATGCTCGTCTCATCTTTTGAATAAATTAAATATCATCTATAAACACTATAACAAATTTGTCTTTAAGTATGGCGAAATATCACGATTCATTAAATCCATAAACACAGTAGGGGAGCATTTGTCAGCAGAATAGCATAACTAAAAATTCATAATGGCCAGGTATGTTGTTCTAAAAGCGGTTTGTGTGCACATCCGACTCTTTGCTGTAATTTTGGTAATACACCGAATCTCAAGTCAATCTTTGAAAACCATGTATTACTTCTTTTAGGTGATCAAACAAATCATCAATTCCTGGCTTAGCGGATACTTGTTTTTTTATTGTCACCTTGTTTAACTACCCGATAATCCTTATACAACCTCATAAACCATCATAACTTTTCACAAATAACATGAAGCATTCCTGAAGGTGAAAAACTCGGTCTTACAAAGCCTTTATCAGTCAACTCTTGCATGTGCGACTTTAACCTCTTTTACTTTCTTTGGTGCCATTCTATATAGAGCAATCGAGATTGGAGTTGTTCTGCATGATCAAATCAATACCAAATCTCTACTTCCACGACTCCAGAGGCAAACCCTAGACTTTTCCTGAAATATGTCAGTAAATTCACACAACCACAATTTAATTCAACTTTCTTTTCAACTTCTTTTGTATTAATTGACATAAACCAAATAAGCTTCATAACCTTTTTCTCAAATGTCTTGGGTGACATTACAAGAAATCACATTAGACAATGCTTCGATTCATCTAATTCAACCCACATGATTTTCACCATTTACACACTTTAATTCTATAACCTTTTCTTTGCAATTTATTATAGCATCATGCAATGTCAAGCAATCCATACCCAAAATAACATCAAACTCCATCAAATGGCAACAACATCAAGTCTCACGCCGAAAAGTAATGACCCCAATCTTTAAAGGACATTTCTTGCATACTTTATCAACTATTATACATTTGCCTAACGGATTCGACACTCTAATCATAAAGTCTGTGTTCTCAATAGGTATATTCATACTAGACACGGTTTCATGCACATATATGAATGAGAAGAACCAGGATCAATCAAAGTAATAACATTAACATCATAAAGAGAAAATATACAATTAATCACATTGGATGAAGGAAGCATCTTCACGTGCTTTAATAGCATAAGTTCTAGCCGAGCCCTTCCTTCGTGTCTAATCGCTGCATCTTTGGCTGCATTCTTTTCCGCTTGCTTCACTCCCGGCTTTTCTTGGATACCTTCCTCTAATCTGCACTTTCCACTTGCTTTTGTATACTAAAAATTTTTCTTCTTCACTCTTGGGCGACCTCTAATAAAATGATCCTGAGAACCACATCGAAAACATTCATTTGCCTCTCTTGCATGCACTCAAAATGATTTCTACCACACACACGCACTCGGGTTAAACAAATCTCGAGTTCCCTACTATATCTGGTTGCCACTCAAGTAGTATGGGACTTGTGGACCCACATTTTGCTTCTTAAATTCTCATATGATTGCCCAACTGAAACTTGGGAACTCAGATTCATATTTCTTGACTTTCTGGGGTTCGTGAGGGTGCATTACTCATTGGTCTTTTCTTCCAATTTGGTGTCTCTGATTCTACCTTTTTCTCTTCCTTAAGTAGTTCTTCACTCTTGCAAGCTCGACAATCAGTACCACCATTTCTTTTAGTCTGGCTGATCCCAACAAAATACTTTCATGTCTTCGTTGAGTCTGCTTTCAAATCATCGGCACATCTTGGCCTCTATAGGAACATATTCTCTCAGCATACTTACTCAATCGAACAAACTCTCTTTCATATTACTGCGGACTTTCATATTATCTTGCTTCAGCCAAGAAACTCTTTCGCTTCGATCAATAAATCTTTCACTAATATATTTCTTCCGAAACTCTTCTTGAAAGAATTCTCGTGTTACCCTCTCTTTCTGTGATTCACCGAAATCAAAAGTCTTTCACCAATTATAGGTGAATCTCTCAACAAAGATATAGCACATTTCAAACATTCTTCTGGGGTGTACAAGATAATTCATCAAATACCGAATAGAATTTTCAAGCTTTAACTCGCTTTTCTCAAGCATCATCATCAATATTTTGCTCTAAATTCTTCGAACCCTTGTTTGTTTAAGATCTCACAACCGGAGTTCTCACAGAAATTTTATCATATCCACAACCTCGAGGCATGTGGGGTATAGGTTGAGGAATTGGGGAGTATGGGGGAGGTCAGACATTTGGGTTCGTATGAACGAACTCAATGTACCATGCACTCATCATTTGGAGAAAGCTTCCCGATCCCTTTCTCCTCCTCCCGACCAACAAGAGGGAGGGACTTTCAGTCTTGACGCTACCACCTTCAACGGGAGCCAAGGATTACTTCTCTACTTCATTCGCCACAATTTGGACGTGGGATCCATTTACTATATAAAAATCATTTAAAAGGCCGAAGTCATCACACTATCACAATTTATACATATGGCATGTATAGCAAAATCCGTAGACATACAACACGAGTTCGAGAATCAACTAAACCTGCCTGATACCACTAAAAGTAACGCCCCACACTGAGACCATCATGAGTCGAGCTTGAGGTGTTACCGAACATAATTTATCAAATTAAGAACTTCGAATCATTTGTTTCTACATTCACAGCTTTCTCTAGCTACTCTGCGTCTGAAAGGCCATAAAGAAAATTATATCTCGAGTTACAAAACTCAAAATCAAGATCTGTAAATTTACACCTAAATCTAGACTCACATATATATTCACTAATTTTTTTCTATAATTTTTATTGTGCCAATTAGTACAGTTTATTATTTAAAGTTACCCTGTTTCCAGGACTTGACTGACTGACCTCTGTTTACTATGAACCATATTTCTCTCCGTGAAAATTTTATATATGACTATGCTGTTTGTTTATCCTGAAACTAGACTCAATAATGATTCTAAGAATATAAAATAAACCACCAAATTATTTTGTACAATTTATGGTGAATTTCTAAAGTTGGAAACAGGATCCAGAAATCACTCTAGCCCTGTTTCACTAAAATTCAAACATCTTCTAACATATAATTCCTTTACTTGTTTCTGTTTGTTTTATGTGAAACTAGACATATTAGTCTTCAATTTCATATTTAATCCATCACCAAATCTGATTTCTATTATTTTTTAGTAAATTTTCAAACTCACATTCGTTGTTGCCGCAATGTTCCGTTTAAGGCAAATTTCATCTTTTCATGAGTTTTATGGACTAGATAACCTATTAACCTTCCATGACATCAAACATGATCTAAATTAGCCAATTCCATGACTTATCATTATCAAGCATTTTCTCAACCAAATCACCGCCATATCACAAAATTATTTACACAAAGTAGGTCTATTGTTATACATGCCATACTTAAGTTTACATGCTTCATTTACTAAAAATAAAAGTCCTTCTGATAGTGTGATCGAACCTTCGACTGTCCCCGATTCTCGAGCCGGCTTGTTCAAAACTACAAAGGAATAAAAGGAGGGAGTAAGCATAAATGCTTAGTAAGTTCATATGCAAATAACAAGTAACATAACAATACAATTATACCAAACAACCTTAGCATGGTATCACCAAAACATATATCACATTTCTAAACATCATTCATCATCTTACCACCTTATCGTTGTATTATCTATTTCAACCCGAGGGTTAAGTACATACCTGTCCAAAGTGTCCATTTCACAACACTTACCAAAACGTCACTTGCATTTTAAGTGTTCTTCCATTTCACTAGAAAATTTTACTCGCTGAACACATCGAATATAACCCTGATACATGGATAATTTGCACATAAGTGCCACATATGTAATCAAGCAATCATGTAACCTCCCTAAGTGAACTCTGACTCAACTCAACGAGCTCAAAGCGTCGTGATCCATAAGTGAATCTCAGCATCAACTCAACGAAGTTCGGATGCCTAGTTACATCTCACGAACTCGGACTCAACTCAACGAAGTTCTGGACATTCGCGATCCATAAGTGAACTCCTGATCAACTCAACGAGTTCTGGATGCTCAAAACCATCCTAGTGACATGTCACTTGTATCCTAATCCATTCCTAAGGTTCAAACTGGATTTTCCTCTGACACATATCCTGCCATCTTCCTCGTAAAATACCTGAAACCAATACTCAGTGAGTTAATTTATATTTAACAAATAATACACATAATTTGCATTTATTCTAAAATAACCACAAAGCATATATTTCATGATAAAAATCAGCATATCATATAATTAACATCAATAACTTAAAAATAACAATTATGCTACATTATTTACACATGAACTTACTCTTGGTACCAAAATATAAAGATTTTGCAATTTAGTCCACAATCTTTTCTTTTCCTCGATTCAGCTTCGATTCCACGCTCTTTCTTGATCTAAAATAAATACATTTAGCTTATTTAATACTCACATTATCAAATTAGTCTTTAATTCAAATTTTAGCAAAATTACAATTTTACCCTCTAAACTTTGCATATTTACACTTTTGCCCCCTAATCTCTGGATTAAACTTAATTTTTATTCTTATGTTTTATAACATGCCGATAACTTTTCCTTCTATGGCAACATCAAATTTTATCATAAAATCGTAGTAGTACAAGTTGTCTCATATAATTTAAAACCTCATATTCTATCATAAAACACCAAAATACACAAATTTCACCTATGGGTATTTTTCCAAATATGAACTCTAACTCAAAATATTACTATCATAAGCTATACCGAGTTAATGGATTTCAAAAACGTAAAAATCATTAAAAAACAGTGGCTTGGAATCACTTAATATGAAGCTTGAAAGTTGAAGAAACCCTAGCTATGGAGAGAGGGAGCATTCTGCAGCAACTAAGGAAGATGATAACCAATTTTGTGTTATTTTTTCCTTTTATGTCATTTAATATCCAAATGACCAAAATGCCCCCTCCTTACTAAACTTTCAAAAATTCCTTCCATGTCCTAATTTTGTCCATGAACTTAAAATTGGTCAAAGTACCAATTAAGACCTCCTAATTAATATTTCAAAGCAATTTCATACTAAAACTTCTAGAATGCAAGTTTTGCAACTTATTCGATTTAATCCCTAACTTTAAATTAAACTCATATGCCAAAAATTTCTTCACTAAATCTTTCACACAATTATGCAATCATATCATAAACCTCAAAATAATTATAAAATAATTATTTCTATCTCGAATTTGTGGTCACGAAACCACTATTCGATTAGGCCTTAATTCGGGATATTACATTCCTAGCACTGTGCTTAA
The DNA here is from genome assembly GCA_025698465.1 of Gossypium longicalyx. Lineage (NCBI taxonomy): Eukaryota > Viridiplantae > Streptophyta > Magnoliopsida > Malvales > Malvaceae > Gossypium > Gossypium longicalyx. The sequence continues at coordinate 29,236,370 of CM047006.1, read as the reverse complement.
CAAATCTCAGATTTCCACACTAGCTGCAGTATAGTCCGAGATTTAGGATCCACATTTTGCTTCTTAACATTTCCATTGATTGTCCAAACCAAACTCGTGGAACGAGGATTCATATTTCTAGATTTTCCTGGATTGGCCGTGGAGAATGAACCGCTTGTTGGTCTTTTCTTCCAATTTCTAGTCTCTCTTCCGCTTTTTCTTCTCTTTAAGTAGCTCTTCACCTTGCAAGCTCGATCAACCAATACTACCATTTCTTTTTAATTCAAGAATCACAACAAATACTTTGATGTCTTCATTGAGTCCGCTCTTCAAATCGCCCGCACATTTTAGCTTCAGAGGAATGTATTCTCTAGCATACTTACACAACCTAACGAACTCCCTTTCGTATTCAGTAACTGTCATGTTCCCCTGCTTTAATTCAAGAAACTCTTTACGCTTCTGGTCAATAAATCTTTCACTGATATATTTCTTCCGAAATTCTTCTTGAAAGAACTCCCAAGTTACTTTCTCTTCAGTACTACTCAAGTCAATGTCTTCCACCAATGATAAGCTGAATCCCTTTAACAATGATATAGCACATTTCAAGCATTCCTCGTGTGTACACGATAATTCATCAAATACTCTAATAGAATTCTCGAGCCAAAACTCGCTTTCTCAAGATCATCATCAACATTTGCCCTCAATTCTTCTACCCTTGCTTGTGGATTCTGGGCCAACCGGAGTTCTATGAAATTTCATCAAATCCACACCTTGAGGCATCGGGGTACAAAGTTGAGGAATCTGGGAGGTGGGGAAGTTGTGCATTCGGGTTCGCATTTAACAAACTCAGATACCAAGCATTCATCATTTGGAGAAAGGCTTCCGAGTTCCCTTCTCCTCCTCCTGACAAACAAGTAGGAGGTGGATTTTCATTGGCACCTTCCCTTCAGCCGGAGCTGGTGCATTACTCTCACATCATCACCGCAAAATCGGATCGGGATCCATTTACTATAAAAATCATTTAAAAGATCGTAAGTCGCCACACTATCACAATATATATATATGTCATGTATAGCAAAACCCGTGACGTACAACACATTAGTCCGAGAACCGACTAAACCTACTCGATACCACCAAATGTAATGTCCTGCACTTAGATCATTGTTTGAGTCGAACACGAGGTGTTAACAGATTTAATTCATTGCTTAAACAGCTCAAACAATTTAATTTTAAAATTTTCAATCAAGCTAACAATCTGCATCATAGTCGCTAAAAATTCATATATCGAGTTCTGAAACTCAAAATCCAATTCCGTAAACTTTATCTAAAACTAGACTCATATATATATTTACTAATTTTTTCTAGAATTTTTGATGGGCCAATTAGTACAGTTTATTAGTTAAACTCTCCTCTATTTCAGGGTTCGACTGCTCTGACCTCTGTGTATTACGAATCAGATATCTCTCTTTACAGAATTTCAATGACTATGAAGTTTGTTTCTCTTAAAACTAGACTCAATAAGAAATCTGTAAATATAAAGTATGACTTCTAATTATTTTTATACAATTTATGGTGAATTTCCAAAGTCAGCATAGGGATCCAGAAATCACTCTGGCCCTGTTTCACAAAAATTCAAATGTCTCATAAATTATAATTCATATACCTGTTTTGTTCAATCCATATGAAAATAGACTCATTAAGCTTCAATTTCATAACTTACTCATCATTTAATTCCATTTCTACTATTTTTAGTGATTTTTTCAAATTTACATCATCATTCTTTGTCAGATTCTGCTTTATGGCAAATTTCACTTTACTAAGGATTTTCATGGACTAAATATCATTTTAAACATACATAACATCAAATATGACTTAGATTGGCCATTCCAATGGCTAATCATTTACAAACCCTTTTCTTGCCAAACCATAGCCATATCATAAGATCAATTACACAAAGTGAGTATTTTTCCATACATGCCACATTCAAAATATACAAGTCATTTTACCGATTTAAGCCTTCGGATAGTGTGAACGAGTCTTCAACCTATCCTGATTCTCAAGCCAGCTTGTCAAAACTACAGTGAAAGAAAAGGAGGGAGTAAGCATAAATGCTTAGTAAGTTCACATGCAAATAGCAAGTAACATAATCACACAATCCCACATAAAACATCATTTACATTTAATATCTTTCTACGATTTCATCTTACCAAGTTTTCAACCCGAGGGTTTAGGCACATACCTGTCAAATTTTCTCATTTACCATACTTACCAACATGTCACCTTCGTTTTAGGCATTCTCCTTATTTTCTTAAGATCCACCCGTTGAACACATCTGAATATAATTCAATACACTAAAGTTTGTACATAAGTGCCACATATGTAGCCAAGCTACCATGTAACCCGCCCAAGTTTAACTCCTGACTCAACTCAACGAGCTTAGGCGTCGTGATCCATAAGTGAACTCTGCACTCAACTCAAGGAGTTCGGATGCCTAGTTACATCTCACTTAACTCTGACTCAACTCAACGAAGTTCAGACATTTGCATCCATAAGTGAACTCTTGACTCAACTCAACGAGTTCGGATGCCCAACCATCCTAGTGACATGTTACTTGTATTCTAATCTATTCCCAAGGTTCAAATGGGCTTTTTCCTCGATTACACATCTTTTCTGCCTTGCACGAACATCGAAACCGATACTCCTGAGCAATTCATAATTTACATATTATTCAATAATAACCATAAAGCATAATATTTCATGATATTAATCATCATATCACATAAATAACATTAAATTACTTAAAATGACAATTATGTTACTACATTTACACATGAACTTACCTCTGTATAAAATTATTAGCAATCGAGCCTATTCTTCAGAACTTTATTTTTCCCTCGATCGCGACTTGAATCTCATTTCTCTTGATCTATAATGTCAAATTAATCTTATTTAATACATACATTCATCAAAACAGCATTTAATATTTAACTTTGGCAAAATTACATTTTTGCCCCTAAACTTTTGCATAATTACGCTTTGCCCCTAGGCTCTGGAATTAAACTTCATCCTATTTTCCTATGTTTTATGACATGCTGATCATTTTTCCTTCTATGGCAGCATCAATTTCACACTCTAACATGTACTTATGACTATTAGGTATTTTTACCGATTAGCCCCTTTTACTCTGCTTTCGCTTAAAACCGAGTAGTACAAGTTGTCCGACATAATTTAAAACCTCATATTCTATCATAAAACACCAAAATACACAAATTTCACCTATGGGTATTTTTCCAAATATGAACCCTAGGTTAAATTATTGCTAGCATAAGCTAAATCGAGCTACCTGGATTCTAAAAACGAAAGAACATTAAAAACTGCATAGAAATCACTTACAATCAAGGCTTAAAAGTTGAAGAAACCCTAGCTATGGAGAGAGCAAAATTCAGCAGCAACTATATGGAGAAGATGACTATTTTGTGTTATTTTTCTCATTTTATTTCATTTAATATGCAAATGACCAAAATACCTGTAATACCTTTCTTTGAAAATTTTCATGTAAAAGCCCATTTTTGTCCAAAATTTTAGAAATTGGTCAAATTTCTATTTAAGACCTCCTCATTAATATTCCAAAGTAATTTCATACTAAAAACTTCTAGAATGCAAGTTTTGCAAGTTATCTGGATTTAGTCCCTAATTTCAACTTAAGCACTTTATGCAATGCATTTCACACTAAATTTTCACACAATCATGTAATCATATCATAAACATCTAAATAATTATTTCTATCTCGAATTTGTGGTCACGAAACCACTATTCGATTAGGCCCTAATTCGAGATATTATAGGAAATCAACTTGACAAGTCAGTCTAACTGAAGTTTCGAGCCCTTTGATCGATGCTTGTTGATTTTAAGTGTTATCTCAAAGATTATGGAAACGAAGTTTCGATACTCGAGATAAATTTAGATAGTATCTCTTCAAGGTTCGATTTCTTTTCCTATTAATAGGGTGGTTAATGAAAACCGAAAGATTCTGTGGCTTTGATTCCTTGACCACCCTGTGAGAAATTTAGGTGGTTCCTCCAACTTGCATTATAAGTATTTCTATAAGGATGATTTTGAGATCGAGGATTATTACCCATGTAATTTAATTTCTCATTGTCCATGTTGTGACTATATATGGGCATTCTGAATCGCTCGATCCACCTCCATTTGCTTCACATTGCATTATTGGGTGAACCTGTGAAGAACTAAGAAAACCATCAATTTTTTTATTCAAGAGTTCTACCTGATTAGAGAACATGGTGACCGAGTCGACGTTATAAACACCAGCTATTTTTTTTGGTTTTGTCCTCATGACTTGCCATCGATAGTTATTCAATGACATCTCCTCTATAAATTCATAGGTAGCTTCTTGTGTGTTTTATTGTTGATGGTTTCACAAGAAAGAAATTGTCAACCATTTGTCGAGTCAAAGGATTCAAAGCCATTATGAAAGGTTTGAACTCAGAGCCAAAGTGGTAACTCCATGGTGAAGGCATCTTCGCAAAGAGATCTTGTATCTCTCCCATGCATCGTAGAGTGTCTCTAAATCCATCCGCACAAAAGAAGAGATATCATTACGTAATTTAGCTGCTTTGGCGAAGTGTAAAATATTTTAATAAGAACTTTTTGGTCGCTTGTTCCCAAGTAGTAATTGACTCGTGGTAACGAAAGCTCAACCATCGCTTAGCTTTGTTCCTTAATGAAAAGGGAATAACTAAAGACGAATGGCATCGTAAACGCCATTAATTTTAAATGTATCATGTAATTCGTGAAATTTGCCAAGTGGGTGTTTGGATCCTCATCCGCAAAACCATCAAACCGAACAAATTGTTGTATCATCCGAATAGTGTTAGGTTTTAGTTCAAAATTATTCGCAGCAATAGCAGGTCTAACTATACTCAATTCGGGCCTTCTTAAAGAAGGTTTAGCATAATCATACATAGTGCGTGGAGCAGATTCTCTGATTTGCATCTGATTAACAAAGAATCGCAGGAGGTATCAAAGTTTTCCTAATTTTCTGGTCATCTCCTGCTGTGGCTTGTATATCATCCTCTTGCTCTTCCTCTATGTATCTTAGGCTTCGCTTTATTTCTCTTCGGTTTCGCGAATCACATGATCGATTTCTTCACAAAAAGTAGTGGTCCTGATGGGTTTCTTCTAGTCATAAACTATAAAACCTGCCAAGAGAAAGAAAAAGTAAATTAATAATAATAATAATAATAATAATAATAATAAAATTAACTTGCAAGGAAAATCAATGGCTAAAGTAATAAAAATTGAGTGTTCCTAATATCTTAGTTCCCTAGAACGGCACCAAAAACTTGATCGTGTTATTTTGTGACACAGTTTTAAATATTTATAATTAATCGCTCTTGAAACTAACTATTATCACGATGTATGCAAGTGTACCTATCTAACAAGTAGTATAGTTTTAGCAAGACCGGATTGTCGTAACCCAAAGGAACTAAAAGTACTAGTAATGATTGTCTTTTTATTATCTAGCCTAAGAATAAGGGGGTTTAATTTAACTAACTAATTAACTAAACTAAGAATTCACGTAAAATAAAATTGGGGATTACTTTTGGAAAACGATTGAATTAAGACAATACCTAAGGAAGTACCCACCTAGACTTTACTTGTTATTCGATTTCAATCAAAGCGATTTATTCATTTGATTTGATCCTTAGAGATCCCTAAATTATATCATTATCTCTCTCGAGACTAATAAACGCCTAACCCTAGGTTGAATAATTAAAATCTCTTTCTAATTAACTTCCTAGGTTGCATTAACTCGATCTATGGATCCTCTTATTAGGTTTCACCCTAATCCAGGCAAAATCTTGTCACCCTATCTCTCTAGCAAGCGCGCAATCAACTCAAACTTAATTATGACAATCAGATTTTAGACAGGCCTATTCCTCCTCTCGAATAAGAGCGCGAATTTGAATCAATATCCGGAATATCAAAACAAGAATTAAGAACACATAATTAAGAACAAGTCAAATATTTATCATACAATTCGAAAAAATAATAACAAGATTCGCTCTTAGGTTTTATCCTCTTAGGTATTTAGGGATTTAGTTCATAACTCAAAAAGGTAAACATCTCGTAAGAATAATGAATACAAAACATAAAGAAAAACCCAAAAGTCCCGGAAGGGGAATTGAAGGGAGATCTTTAGTCTTGACGGTGAATCTGTCTTCCGAGATGGATCAATCGGCTTTCCTTGAGCAATTCCTTGCTTCCTCCCCTGCAGCCTCTTTTTTCTCCTCCTTTAAGGTGTATTTATAGGCTTTAGAATGCCTAAAAGCCTCAAAATTAGTCTTTTCCGATTTGGACTCAACTTGGGCTCGGCAGGACACGCCGTGTGTGACATGCCCGTACGATTACATTACTGTGGCCCTGGTCAAGCTCGTTAAAATAGCACAATGTGGTGGTCTACCCGCGTGAGTCGTGGCTTCGATTCTCGCCAAATTGACACGCCGTGTGGCCTGCCTGTGAGGAAGTCCAGCCGTGTTGATTTCAGACGTTAGCCCATTTTCTCCGCTTTTGGCCCGCTTTCGCTCCTTTCACTCTCCTAAGCTCACCTAAGTATAAAACATGAAATTAAGGCATTAGAGCATCGAATTCACCAATTCTAAGGAAAAATCATCCATAAAATGCGCTAAGCATGGGGTAAAATATGTATAAATGACGGTTTATCACAAAGTGACTCCATGAAGAGCTTAAGGATGGAACAAACCACCTCAACATGTGGGACCGTGTGCATCGTTAGATGAAATCTACCCTTGAATTGCCACTTCAAAGCTTAACGCAAACGGAGCAACTCCTTTTACAAAGACTCAATGTCTTCTCATACTACAGCACAATGAGGTAACACATTCTGAATTTGGCACTTTTAAGGTAAATATTACTCGACTCAAAACCATATTTTATTAATAAATTTGATAGTGACAAAGAGGATTTTCGACTCATGAACCACCGTGACTGCAAATACGAGGTAAGTCGAGCTTAGACTTTAAATAAGCGCTTGGGAAGCAACCCGAGTGTTAACATTGCTAATTTTCTTAACTTTATTTCATGATATTTTTTAAAAATTAATTAATTTTAAAATCTTAAAAATGTGTGTTTTTTACCCACATGGGCTGGACACACGTGTGTGTGGAGTACACGGCCTAGACACGTGGGCATGTCACATGTCGCCGCAGTGTGACACCCTTAACTCAGATCCCGCTGAATTAGAGTCATAAGGCATTACATGTAATAAAAATTCAATTCGCACACTTATATACACATGAACAAGTCTTAAAGATCACCAAAATTTATTTCATAAACTAAAACAACTCTTAAATTTTAAAACATTTCTCATCGTATATATATACAATCATATCATTTATAAGCAATGGCATGTAATATATTATTTAAAACATTAAAGCATATGTCGATCGTAATAAAGATAAATTATAAACCTAAATGAATATCCAATCATTATAATGCATGAGTATATATATTGACTCTTAAATTAATTAATGAAACCATTACTCAATCCAAACCCAAGCATCATTTAAAAGTCAAATATCAATTGAATTTATAATTAAAATCACATGTCAATATATTAGACAAACTAATATCTTTATAAATATTTACAAAGTAATTAACACGTTTAATACATAATGTCTAATCGAAGAACAACCACATAAGTCACATATTTTTCCTAACTTATATGCATGCTATAGTCATATAATAGTTCATTCATAGAACTAGTCTCTATAACTTTAACAATTGTTTTGTCAAGATGACCGAATATATACAACATAATACATATTTATAATATCTATTAACTAACATAAGTCATATTCAAATTACCAATCACCCTAATTCAATCATTTTGTCTTATAAGCATTTAATTTAAATAACACATCAAACCAACTTATCATTCAATCAATTACAAATATATAGATAAATACTATAACCGAATCAACTAGTATATCAATGAACATGAACATATTTTTGAACCTTGACTAATATGTCATAACTCTAGATGTATACATAAGCAACAACCAAAACACCAACAAATTCCAAACGTACATTACATGATAGTAATAATCAAATACTCTATTCACAAGCATTTATACTCACGTATATCCTTAGCCAAACTATACTTAAATATATTTAAAGTCAAGATCCACTTCAAGCATATATAAATTATCTACTATTTCTAAATCATAATTCACCTATCACAAACATCATTTCATCATAGCACTAAACACCATAACCAAAATGATTTCAAACACAACCAAGCATAACCTAATTTAACATATAAATTAAGCCATTTTCGCATGGCCTATATACATAACCAAAGTTCACTATTTCAAAATGTAATCCGCCTATACATGCCATAGTTCCAAAATGCAACATATAAGATACCAAGGCGGTCGATAGTGTGATAGACTTTGGTGATGATTCTCTGAGCTCAGAATTTGAATCCAAAAATTTATAAAATAGAAACACACATATACACAGAGTAAGCTTTTTATAGCTTAGTAAGTCATAAGCAAATAAACAACCCAATGATATTATCAATTAATTAAACTAAACCAAAATATATTATCATAGCACATTTGGATCCAAACACATATAAGTTCATATTATAAATATATAAAATATATATTCATTCATAAATATCACCTTGGTCGAATGCTTATATAGCCAAATTAACATATTATCATTTAACTTCCAAGCCAAATAGTCATTAGAAACCTAGTTCACATACACATAAATACATAAGCTCATGTGTCACAATATAATTTCATATATATATATATATATATATATATTAGTTATGTGACCGAATACACATAATCACACATGCATATAATTAAAACTCATTCAATAATATTCACAAGGCCGAATACACTTAACTAGTTCACATATAATCCTCATTTGCATTACTCATAATTTGTAATAAGTATTAAGTTACTCACTTACCTTATTTTAGGTAAACAACAAGCTAATTCATACCTGGCCATTTAGCTCATTTTACACACTCTAACACAACTTATCTTTTGCCCGATGAACCATTTAGAATTGATAGGACACTCGAATAATCACACATAATCGCATAATGCCAACGCCCCAGATGTGGTCTTACATGTAATAACATATCGATGCCACTGTCCCTGCATGTGGTCTTACTCGCACACATATATATCGGAGTCACATATCGATGTCAACATATAAACGTGGTCTTACTCGCACACATATACCGATTTCATGGTCTTAATTGCACATCACATATATCGTAATCACATATTGATGCCACATATACTTTAGGTATCAACTTTAAAGTCACTAAATTATACATAAGTTCATTAACAAAATTATCATTCATAACCAAAGTCACATTATCATTATATATATACATTTAACTATAATTCATATTTTAATATCACATACATATTTCATTTAGCTAAATATAAAATTGTAATTAATATACAAATAATCAACATTTTAATATATATAATTCATGTCATCACTTTAAATAATAAACTTATTCATTACTTATCATCAAACATAGATTATTTTCGCTTTCAATATCGATTCGTAATTTACTTTTAATCAATATAACTATCTATTAATCACATATATTGAAATTTAACAACTTCTATTTACTTATAAACTTACTCTGACGATGTAAAACGTAATCGACTTACTATTCGACAACTTTCGCTTTTCCTCGATCCAAATCGATTTCTTTGGTTCTTGATCTAAACATATTCAAATTAAGCTTATTCAATTATATTTTCATTCAATTTAGTACAAAAACACATAAATGAGTAAATTACCATTTTACCCCTGACATTTTACACTTTTTACAATTTAGTCCCTATTGCACAAAACACAAAATATGCAAAATTTCAATACACCCATGTTAAGCAAAATGTTCCTATTGTTCATACAAGTCCATATATTTCATTTATTTCACATTTTAGTCCCTCAATTTATTATTTTTTCAATTTAGTCCTAATTACTCAAAATCATCAAAAATTCCAATACAAAACATGTTAATCTAAAACATATCTTTCATATTTCATCATCAAACAACAAAAATCACAAGCTTTTAACAATGGCATAACTCAAAATATTCACCAAAATCAAAAAGTCAAGCATGGGTCTTGTAGATAACTTAGCAACGATCTCAAAAACGTAAAAATTATCAAAAATCGAGCTCGTTTCATACATTAATTAAGCTCCAACAATGGCCGAACCCTAAGCTTGGTTTCTTCTTTTATTTTTTTATGATATTCGGTCACTAAGAAAGATAATGAATATGGCTTTTAATTATGATATATTATATCATATATAAGTTATTAATTATCTTACAAATTTAACCTTTTAAAATTAATTAGAAAACCAACATGTCCAAAACTATCTACTTATAAAATCAATGGCATAATTGCAACATAAGCACTTCCTCTTATAAAGACACATTCATTTTGGCCCTTTTATAATTAACCATCAAATTTTTATTTTACGCGATTAAGTCCTTTTATTTAATCTAAGCGCCAAACGACAAAATTAAATCACAAAAATTTCACACACACAAATTCACACATAATAATAAACACGTAAAATAATTTTAAAATATTTTTCTCGACTCAGATTCATGGTCCTCGAAACCACTGTTCAATTTAGGGTCTAAATCGAGTTGTTACACCGTGTGTGAAATAAGGTAATCACAGTGAGTTACACGGCTCAGTGACATGGCCGTGGTGACCCATTATCGCCTGGCTACACCGGGCGTGTGGGATCTCACATGGGCGCCGGAGAAGCTTAAGGAAAAACACATACGGCCGAGCGACATGGTTGTGGTGACTCCACACGCCTAAGTACACAAGGCGTGTCCTAGGCAAAGTGTGAAACTTGGAGCTAATTTTTTTTCAAAGTCAGAGAGTTACACGTGTAAGGCACACGGTCGTGTGAGAGACACGACTGAGCCACACGGGCGTGTGGGATCTCACATGGGTATGGGAGAAGCGAAGGGAAACACACATGGCCATTTGACCCACACAGCCTGGACATACAGGTGTGTCCATGGCCATGTGAAAACTGGGTTAATCACCCCATTTTTATTTTATTTTATTTATTATTATTTATTATTATTTATTATTTTTTTATTTTACTAATTTTTTATTTTATTTATTATTCTTATACTTATATTTTAAATTAATTTTAATTTTTTTTTGCTATTTCTATTTTTTAGTATTTTTTTACTACTATTATTATTACAATTGGTATCATTGAGTTTTTTTTTATCTTTCTTTTTAATTTTGTTTTAGTTGCTTTATTTTTTTATTATTTTCTTCGACTTATTTTCATTACTATCTTTTGAAATATATATGGTTGTTTCTAATCGAGTTACAACATCTTAATCTTCTTTAGTATTTGTGTTTATTTTCTTATTAGTTTGCTCGGAATCATGAGTTACATTTAGATTTGACTACAATTCCGCTTTTCACTATTCTGGAAATTTCATCCAATATTCTGTAAGCGCTTTCAATTCTCTCACTCTCTTATGATATTATATTTTTACTATGATTATTTTGGTTTGTACATTGAGGACAATGTACATCTTAAGTATGAGGAGGTTATTTATATGATTATTAGAAAATCTCTTAATTATGTCTTGTGTTCAAGCAATTTTCTCATATTACTATTAGAATGAATTATTATCGATTTTTATTATCATTGATATGTTTTAGATTAAATTCATAGATATTTGTGCATTGATTGTTTAAACTTTAAGACATGAGAGAATCAAGCATGATAATTCTATTTTGAATTAAAAATTTTTAGGTTGTTTCCTAAATTGTGTATTATCTTGAAGTTTGAGATTTGCAAGATTGACATCAAAAACTATAATTTTTTGTGAGATTTTGAGCCTTTAGAGCATACACTTTTCTTAGTTAATTCTGTTAACGAACGAGACCTTAGCCTGCTAACTAGCTACACTAAGGTGATCCTCCCTAGCTAGCTTCTTAAAGTGACTATGGCCTTTAGGCCAAGGAAGTTTGAGGAAATAGTAGGTCCTGTTATGCCCTTATATGTTCGGGCCACATGCGTGCTAATCGATGTATTCAACGAAGTCTATAGCTTTGGCCATGTGCCGAGTAATCTTTTAAAATTTCATCGTGATAGGGATAGACCATTGCAATTATTGGTCTTCAACGAGGAATTCCTAGTAAGTGTGAGTCATCACTCGCGATGGCTATGTCCTTACCCTTTGTACACATCGCTCGTTACTTTTACCAATTGAACGGTCCGTGAAAGCGCTCAGATCACGCCGACGAAGGCGATTTGCTGCCCGCGACGTCACATGAAGTTCACTAAACCTTATCATTTAGTGGAAGGATAAGTCATAATAAGGTTTCCCAACAAGCCAAGCCTAAAATTAATTAAACCTATAATTCGAATTGACCTAAATATAAAGTGACCAAAACTAGAAGTGACCAATCTTCAACCATGAATGATTAGAATTTAAAATGAGAAGAATATGAAATGATCTAAAGACAAAATTGTCCTGACTTGAAATGATCCAAAAATTTTAAAATCTGAATTAGCACGATCTAGATTGACTTGACACAAAAGTAGTCCAATACTCCCAATTCACATATCTATTCTCTTTGTTGCTTCAAAAACCAAATTATGAATGTAATATATTTCGTTATGATCATTCTCTTCAATTTTTCATATTGTTTCCTTGCCTAGTTGTTCAACTTGTCAAAAAAAAAAACAATATACTAAACCACTTAAATTGGACCAAAAGATTTGCAAAGAAGCGAAAGCTTATTTTAAATGCATTGAGTATCATCAACTTGTGATTTGTGATTTTTTAATCACTAACAAAGAACCATGGGTCAATTCAGCCACATAATTATAGAAAACAAAATATCTTTCATAAATTGTATAATCATGAAATCAAAATTTTTATTGGCTAAGATTTACAATAATGCATGGAGATACCGTAGAAGAGATCTATGACTTTGACTATTCCTTACAAAAATTACTATATAATGTCAGCTATTACAATCCCTAATAAGATCTTTGAATGCTTTTACCCTTAATTTTGTTTTATTTTTATTGGCTCCAAATTACAAATATGGCTAATCTGGACTCGTATGCAAAAAAACTAGAGAAATTTTATCCTCAAGACCCAAATTACACCCTATACCCAACCCATTCACCAAGCCTGAGTAATAGGACGTTACACCACCGTCTCATCAACAACAAAGCATAAAACATCTAATAGACATACGATTATAAAAAAATTTCATTCGACCATTTATAGAGATTTTAAGTCATGAACACCCTAAGCAACATTAAACTATGCTAAACATAAATCAAACAAGCTTATAACAAGATTTTATTATGCTTTTAAACCACTTAGCAAAATCTAAATAAATTACGAGGTATCGATGTTGGATCAAAAGTGTCAATAGTTCTCAAAGATGGTATCGATACCACCCGTAAAAATCGGTACCAAATTAGCATTCTGCTTTCGCCTAAAATTAAAACCCAAGAAATTATCGGTACATTTCAACAGTATTGATTTTATTACCCGAGTATCGATACTCGTGACATGGTATCGATACCAAATTGAGTCACTAACTTCTTGCACATTCGAAATTCAAGGAGGTATCGGTATTAAAACCTGAATATCAATGCCTTTACTTGCATTAAAAACACAATCAGAATAATTTCTAACCCGTATTCGCCGCTAGAATAGGGTTACAGAGCATTATCGAAGTTTACGATTCAAAACTATCAAAAATTTTAAACATTCAATTCACTATATCAATCATAGCAAAACCAATCAATAACATACATATTGTCCCTTATATGAGCCCTCTAGGCCCTAAAAACGCATTAAAAACAAGTCAGGACTAAATCGGAAACATATAGCATTTTACAGAAAAAGATGAAAATTTACAAACTATAGGGGTCACACTCACCGCAGTGGATAGGCCGTGTGAGTGTGACTCACACAGTCGAGTGACACGACCCTGTCTTAGGCCATGTGGATATTCGAAGTAGGGACACACAGACGTGTCCCAGCTTGTGTCCATGCTCATGTAACTCTCTGACTTGGGTCACAAGGCCAAACCACACGCCTGCAAGGCCAGGATGTGTACCCTCGAATGGCCTCACACGCCCATGTGTCCGTGTGCTATGCAGTTGTAATAGCCTAACTTGCAACCCTTTGAAAGCTACAGGGACACATGGTTGTGTCTCTTTTCAGGTGAACAAAAATAGGTCATTTTCAAGCCATATTTTCACCCAACCTAGCATGTACCTACGCAGCACTTTTGCACATAATACAAGCCTTCAAAATGCACCAAAACCATGCATAAACAAATCATTCAAATAAGGTATAACAAAGATACAACCAATATGCCAAATGGCTCTCAAACTTGTCATCTAAACATATACCCTTGCATATTCAAATTAGCCCAAATGTTCAACTCACTCTTGATTAAGCTTGCATCAACAACAAACCGCTTACTTTACTTCACAAAGCATACCAAATATACCATTCAACAATTTGTACCAAAGATCACATATGTCATTTATAGCAAATGTACCAAATTAGCACATTCATACCAACCATAAGACATTTACAAGATGCATACTTAATCAATCATTCTAACTTCAACATTTTTAACATAATAAGCTATGATATCTACCAATTTAAGGTCATTTATATACATGCCAAAAACCAAACCTTATTGTTATTTCAACAACCAAAACACATAGGCCAAACATTAGCCAAAAATGCCTATACATGCCATTATAACCAAAATTAAAACATCCGAAAGTACCGATAGAGCCGATGGATAGTGTGATGGATCTTCGACTAGCTTCCAACCCGATCGAGCTTCTGATAATCTAAAAAGTAATGGAAAAAATATGTAAACAATGAGTGCTTAGTAAGCTCGTATAAAATTTAGTCATATCAATCCATTTCAAATATGAAATTTATACATATCAAGAATAATATTATACTGATACCGCAAGATTCATGAAGCCATATTCAACAACTCACAAAGTGAATAAATCCACAACATCACTTATACATATCATCTCTAACATAGTAGGATTTTAAATAACTTTAAACCCTTTCAAATTTTCTTATTTTCATTTGCATTTCATTACTTTCCATTGTATTTACTCTTATTAGCTTAAATAACAACATTAATTCAAATCATCATTCCTTTTTTTCATCATTCTACACTTCAGGTATGAACTTACTATTTCATTACCTTTCCACACCCGTTTCATATGCATAACACACAAGACATAAGCATATCATTCAATCATAGCCACAAGCTAATGTATTAAAACATAGCTCTTTTTGGAATTAGTCACATGATAAACCATTTCACAAGAAATTACATAATTTAAACCTTACCACTCTTTCACGAACACAAGCATATTTCCATTGGAGTACTTACCACTTCAATGCAACTTGTAAGTAAACACAATACCATTCAACCAATAGCTTGGCACATGCCTGAGTATCAAACAATAGCACATGTTAGCCATGTAAATACATCTATAAACCAATAATCATGGATGAGTACAACCATTGATTAATTTTCATATACATGTATCATTCAATTCAATTTTCCATATACCATGTAACAACATTTCCCATGTAATACATATGTGTCCTCAGATACCAGATTCAATCAAAATATTACCCGTTGAACCATTTAGAATACCATTAGATACTCGTGATAGCTCACACATAATGTGTAAAATCAGAATCCGTCAATTCCTCAGACATGTATGCTCATACGAGTTGCGAATAGATATGCTCTTACGAGCTATAAATCGATAAGCTCATATGAGCTGAGAATCGTAAGCTCTCACGAGATGCAATCAAGAATCCTTGATGACATGTCATTTGTATCCTACGAATTCCTAATGTTCAAACAAGACTCTGTGAATCGCCCTATATCGTTGGATTTATGTCATTTCATAACATGGTAAATTGCATACTAACATATATATATTGATTTAATCACAATATAATCACATATTAACATTCAATATAATCAAAATTATATTGTAATACGCTTCATACGAACTTACTCAAGCTAAATTGCAAAAATACCAAAGTTCAGGGGTATTTTGGTAATTTTTTATTTTTCTCAACCACCCAATCTTGATCTAAATTAATAATTTCATAAAATATATTATTTTAGGAAATAAAATAATTCATTTTACACAATTTGGTCATTTTAAGATTTTTACAAAATTACCCCTAAAGTTTTACTTTTATTCAATTTAGTCCATGAGCCCAAAACATGCAAATTAACCATTTTTACCCAAAATTGAGCTTATCCGAATGTTCATAGCTCCCAATACAGCGCATATTTATGAAAATTTCACATTAAATCCTTGTACTTTTATTAATTTAACAATTTAGTCCCTAATTGATAAATTCATCAAAAATCACATAACAAAATACTTATAAATACCAACTAATATTTCAAATTCATCATTTAACATAAAATATCACATGATTCATCAATGGAAACATTAAAAATGTTTAATAGTTTCAAAATCAAGGTAATGGATAGCTAGACCTAGTTGCAACAATTTCAAAAACATAAAAATTACAAGAAACTGGGCTAAACCTGACTTACATGCACACAATAAAGTTTGGTCAAGCTTCAAAGCCTTTAACAATGGCTTTCTTCTCCACAATCCTATGAAAGAAATGGAATAGAGAAGATGATGCAAACCTTGTTTTATTTAATTTAATATAATTATCAAATTACCATATTAACCTTATTTAATAATTAAATAAAACATCAAATTCATGTCCATTATTGTCCACTAACACCTTGAATGGTATAATTACAATTTAAGTCCCTTTTTCTTTATTCAATAATCTATTTAATCACTCAAATCATGTAATGATCAAATTTTGCATCTTTTACGATTTAGTCCTTTTAATTAATTAACCATCAAACGTTAAAATTTTTCAACTAAACTTTAATACCACCTTAATGGAATTTCAGTAAATATTTATAAAAATATTTATGACTCAGAAAATAGAAACAAGGTATTGATACCTCATTTTTTAAAACCACTTAACTTTAGGGTCATACCACTTGAACTTAATAAATCTCTTATAAATCATAATTTATCAAATCAAAAACCTTTTTAAAACCATGTTTGACTCATAAATATTAAATATTAATATTTACGAGCTTACTCATCGAATTTGGTGGCCCCAAACCACTATTTTTGACACCACTAAAAACGGGTTGTTACAACAACAAAGGCATTTAGTCCATTCTAACTTATATCAATTCAATATGTGTTTATTACCTCATCAAACAATCATCAAAAACTATAATGGCAGTTCAAAGCATCGTAAATATGTCCGAACAAGCATCCAATATACCAAGTTTTATATCCATAAATTCTAAGAGCAATAAAGTCATGTAAACGCCCAAACTTCATGGCATTTATCAGCTAAAAGTCTACCACATTGCCTTATTCCCATAATTTAAAATAACAACTATAAATCACCTAGGCAAAAGCTAAAAACTACTTGGATTAGACCCTTGGAATTTTTTCTCATCGCTCACACCAAAGTCACTAACTATCTGCAAAGTTTAGAAAAGAGTGAGTAAGCTTAACAAGCTCAGTGAATGATCGGAATAACCACTAACTAAACATGAAAACATATGTTAAATGAAAAGGACTAAGGCAAATTCACATACTTGATTAACTATAAGAACGTACATATTAATCAAGCATTATTTATCAACTCCTCTAACATTACAACCACACATATATATACACATCACATATCATAATATCACAATTAATGATAAATTGGCACTTGGAGTTATGAAACATAAGAGTGGGCTCTATCACCACACATTAGATACACGGATCTCTAACACATCAAATAACTCATAGCGTTGAACATATCCCAAAAGCGTAGCATATAGCTAACACTCTCTAACACACCAGCATATCCTAGTGAATGGAGCTTAGCTCACATTCCCTTGTCTCTCCAAAACTATCCCAAGCCTCAATGCCCCAAAAACATAACACAAATGTGAGTACTCACAATCCTATGGCATGCCAACTATATCCGACGGTCTCATAAAGTCACAAGGCCAATATATCCATAATATAATACACTTTTACTTACCAAAATTTCGCTCACTTCCACTGCATATTTGCTTTATTAGCATGTCATTATCACTATCATTTGGCACGTATATCATGCCCACAACACAACACAACTCACAATAGTCATCACACATGTTTCATATCACAATATCGAATCATAATAACCAATCCACAATTATTCACATAATCACATGTTTTGCTAAAATAAAATAAGGGAAATAGAAAGCTTACACTTGGAACTTAGAATAGGGGTTTAAGTTATTCCTAAGCTTCCATTTAACACTATTAATCATGTCTACAAGCAACAATTCCAAACACCCACCGTTCATGCTTTCACCTAGTCACCGAAAGCTCAAACTAACTTTTCCTTTCCTTTCACCTTGCTCGTCGAAGGCACCAACACTTCTGTATCTTCACCAAAGTTAACGACACAATAATCATTATTAAAATTCAGCTATAGACACTCTTAAAACAACCAAAACATGTGCCTAAGCTAGTTTCTCTTGGAATTGAAACCTTCGACATAGCAAACATGAAACTCAATTATCTCATTCTCCACTTATCTTCGTTGCCTAAAACTAGTTCCATTCATCTAATTATTAATATAGGACTGATTCTTCACCTTCAAACTACACAAAATTACCCAAATTCGTGGTTCTAAAATTTCGACGTAAAATACGCATTTCTTATGAAAACTCAATAAAACCTTATAATATCTTAATAAAACATTAGGGAAATTTTAGAAACATTCTAATCATGTCAAAACAAGTTGAAAACACTTTGAAACATCATTTTTATGCGAAATCCCAAATTTCACCATTACTGCCCAATTTTGGGCTTTTATTCAAATATTTCGATTTAGTGGATAAAAACTCAATTTAAAAGGTTAGGTATCATTAAAAACCATCAATAAAACGAAACATTACCTTAGTTGACGAAGAATAGAGTGTTTGATCAAAAATTTAAAAAACCCAAAAGTTAAGCAATAGAGAAATCTATGGCGTTTTTAATGGTTTTTATGGAATTCTAAAGAGGTTTTTATGTTATGATGATGAAAGAAATCAAAGGAATGAAGTTTGGAAATCAAAATTTGATGAATAGGGCTTTGGAAACACAATGGACGGTAAAACAAAAAGATGGGAGAAACTAACGTGGGTTTTGTGAAGATGAAGGGGAAAATAGGGTATTTTAAAAACTTTGGTAATATTTCTTTAAAACTACTCTTAAATTGAACCCTTTTACAAAACAGCCATTATTTTACAATTGAAGGTCTTTTTGGTATTATTTTCCAAAATTGATTTAATTTTTCAAAAGCTATGATCAAAAATAATTCGAGTTACCACAATTTAGAATTTTCCAAACCTGCTCCGAGCCAAAATTTCCATTTTACCCACGAAACTTCTAGACCCAATTTTAGGGTGTGATAGTACCACTTAGTATCTCGAATTTGATTTTAATGTTCAATTTAGTATTTGAGTTTTTTTATCCCAATTTGGTACCTAACTTTAGCTTCAAGGTACAATTTGTTAGTCAAATCAAATGACATCATCCGCCCAATGAATGTTTCAAATATGTGCTCTAATAAAAAAACATAGGTACTTAATTGGGAAAAGAGACTGTATCAAATTGAACTATGAAGCTAAACTCAAGTATCAAATTGAAAAATTCAGGTACCAATGTGACCATTGAAGCCAAACTCATGTACCAAATTGAAAAAAAGTCAAATACCAAATTGAATATTAAAACCAAACTTAAGTACTAAAAATATATTAACCCAAAAAGTAATGAAATTAAAGTGGTTGTAAATTCAGTTTTATCCAAACCAAGGATATTATATCATGCACATGTGAGAACAAATTTTTGGCAAGTTCTTCATTTGTTCTTTTAATTCGGTGAGTCAAAAAAATTTGGTGACAAGTAAGATAAAAACTAGCTACATAGACCAAGACATTTCCCAAACGGAAGGCCTCAAACATAACCAATCTATTAGCATCCCGATTATCTCTCTATGTATGTGACAAATACTCCAACGACCAAATCAGAACAACAGTTGACAAATACTCCAACGACCAAATCAGAATAACAGCTTGATGAATTCTCCGACCAAAGCAGAGTTAGAGCCCTCTACGAAAACCTCTTGAATGTCCTTGACTACCTCAAGATTATCAAACTGGATTATTACATTATCATATCCCCTTTCAACTAGACATGTCAGCCCCATCCAAAATACCCTACAATTCCGCTTCAAATACTGAACAGCTTCCCAAATACCTATTAAACTCGAATAACCACTTCCCATTGTGATCCCGCACAATTCCTACTGCTGCAGCAAAGCCATCTTCATGTCTAGCTAAACCATTGGAATTCAAATAAACCCTATTCTTGCTCAAGATTGAACAAGATGTTGCTTCGCATGCCTCAAATGCATGACCTCTACCTGTTGAAATATATTGCTTAGCCCAACTATAGGAAGCTTTAATGATGTTGATTCGATAGTCAAATTTTGATTATAATGTATAGAAGTAAAAGTAAATTTCTTGATTTTGATTCAAGTAAAAAAAATTCAATATGATTAATTCCAACTTAAGTTAATCATCTCAATTAAATTATAAAAAGTCAATAATTCAAACACATCTTATCCAAACTCAAGCTATCCAAAACAATTCAAATTTGATATAATCCAAACTAGCAATCTAAAATGAAAACATGTGACAATACGGGCTCCTGGTTGGTTGGCTTTAATCGAAAAATTGGTATGTGGCCTGTTGCACAAGCGGAATTTTGGGCGGTTGCGGATGGATTGGCTGTCGCATAGGATATAGGTTGTCGTAATTTAGTAGTTGAATGTGACTGTAAGCAGGATGTGGATTCAGTTAACAATGATAATAACAATAATGCTAATATACTGCCTTTGAGGATGATCAGAGATCTTTGCAGCAGAGATTTGAGGCTCACTGTTTCTCATATCAGTAGAGAGGCTGATAGTTAGCCAGATTTCCGTTTAATCAGTTCGGTGGTATTCATTTGCTTCAGCATCCTCCACAAGAATTGTCCTTTTACTCAAAGACAACTTGAATACGTTAGGCATTTTGTATAGGTTTTAGGGGTCAGAATTAAACCAGATTAAATGAAAAATTTTGAGTTAATCAAATTGGTAAGTCTTATTTTATTTTTCTAATCCTATTAAAAAAATTCGAATCGAGTTCAGTGAAATAAAATTCAAGTTGAGTCAAATCAAGTTAAATTAAAAAAATTAAAAATATCAAATTTAAATTTTGTTACAATATAATTAATTTCATGTTAGAGCATATAAATTTGAAAATATATATATTTGAAAAATTTCAAGTAAAATAAGAATTAAAATAAGATACTTTAATATGATAAATCTGAATCATTCATTAACTTATTTGAATCCTTCATTAATTTATTTAGATCTCAAAATTATTATTTTAGAATTTTTTAAAATTTTTAACTTTATATAATCTTTAGAATCTTTTTTAAATTTTATAATTTTTTAAAAATTATAAATTTTATAAATATTTAAAATTTTAAAAATTATTTTGAATTTTTTTAATTTGTGTTGAGAGAAATCAATTTGCTCATTTTCAAAATTGATAGGGACCAAAAGGGTATTTACGTCAATTTATTATTTGAATTATTCGAGTTATTCGAATTGTAAAATTCAACTCGACTTAAACTTGAAATTTGAATTACTCATTCGAGATGACTCTAAAAAATCGAATAATTTGATTCGATTAACTCGAAATTTAATTTCTTTTCGATTTTTTGAATCGAATCAAGTTTTGCTTACCCCTAATAGGTTTGTTTTATTTGTTGTAATATTTTATTAGGGTTGTGCACTCCTGTATTACAAAAAATAATAATAAAATGAGACCCGAAGAGCCTAGAAACTAAAATGGCTAATGTAATTTTTTGGCTTGACAATTAAATCCATTTTGATACCTATATTTTTTTTCTTCACCTCAGCACCTAAATTTGAATTATGTAAAAGTGTGATTATGTGACACTTTAAAATTGTATCACGTCTGTCGAAACCATTTTTAAATCGAGTTTTGGAAAATAGGAATCGACTTTAAAAACGAAAACGGGAGTCGCCACCAATCTTTTTAGGTGTGATTGGATCACCTTTAAAACATTTTGTTTTAAAATCATTAGTTTTGGTCTACGAAATAAAAGAACAGGTTCGGGAGTCGGTTACGTTTGAGGAAGGGTTAACACCCTCATAACGCCCAAAAATTGGTACCTAATTGATTATCAAGTGTCTTTAATGTCGGAAATTCAAAAATTTTAAGATGTAGTCCTCTTTAAAATATTTTAATTTTGAAAATTGGGGTTCACTCGTATCAAAGTATTGACATTAAGTTAACCTTTTTGGAAATTCATATCTTGAAACCACAAAACGCTATATCCAATAAGTTAGGACATATTGCTTTGAAATTCCAAGATAGTGGCTTGCATTTGGAAAACCTTTAAAACTTAGAAGGGTACTTGATTATTCGAACTCAACGAGAAAAGTCGCAACCCAATAAGTTAGGGCACTACTTTTCGCGAAGCTTCCAAACACCGAGCATTGCCTTTTTATTTTTTGAAAATTTTGAAGTCTCGTTTTTTTTAAAACAAATCGATGCATGAAGGAGCATATTAACATAACATACGAGATAACATGTTACCATGATAGGAAAGTAAGAGCATAACGACATAAATATCATACACTAATCAACATATATAAAACATGACAATTTTTAAATAAGAAAAATATACATAAAACGGAATATATATTAAAGAAGAAATAGGTAAAAATTCCTAAACATATAATTCAACATATATTTAGTCATATAAATGATGTGTGATATACAATATATCAATGTACATATACAAAAATTATTCATTTGAAAATAAAATATAAAAGTCTAAGATATAACATATAACATAACAATAATACATTAATACTAAAGTAAAATAAATATTGTATAATAATAAAAACAAAAGTTTTAAATATATATATATGTATAATATAAACAAATAATAAAATGTGATATTTAATAATAAATTTAAAATATAATATATAATAAAAATGTATTTATAAGCATAATAATTAAAAATACAAAAGATATTGTTTTAGTAAAATAATGTATAGAATATAAAATATGCAAAAGAATTTATATTTATAATGAAATAATTATATAATATATGTATATAAATATAAGTTTAAAATGAATAATTAATGATGAAATCTATGTATTATAATATTATAATATCTTCAAAATGTGTAATAATAGAATATAAATAAAAATAATTATTAACATATAAATAAATATATAATACAAGTTTAAAACCTTTAATGATAATAATATATAGATAAAAATGTATAATAATATAAAAATGACTTAATAATATATAAAATAATTATAATATATAATATAAAAGCATATATATAAAAATAATATATGATATATAATAAACATATAATATAATAATAATATATAAATAATGATGTAAAATAATAATAACTTGTGAAAAATAATATATAATAAATAATAATAATATATAATAAAATAATTTTATAATATATAATATGAAAATAAGGCTAAAAATAAAACAAAATATAATAAATATATAGGGTTAAATTTGAAGTTCAATAAAATCACAGGGCAAATTTAAAAGAAATAACAGTGAATTAAGGCCCTAATTAAAACCGTGTAAAACAAGAGGGACTCATTAGGCAAATTGCCCTATTCCTCAAAACGGAAACGTTTTCCAAAATGTAATTTAACAACTGTCGAGACTAACTTGAAAAAATTGTAAAATATTAGGGCCAAATTAAAAAATAAAATAATACGTAATTATAAATTAAAATAGGCGAAGGGACTGATTGGGTAATTAACCCAATTTAAAAAAAACACGCGGATCCTCCCCGGGTAATCGGGTCAACCCGCGGATCCTATGGCTTAATACGACACCGTTTTAAGCTTATTGAGTTAAGCAGAAACGATGTCGTTTCGAAGAGTCTATATAAGCCAACTTTGCAGCTTAAAGATCATTTTAACACTGGTCTTTTAAAAAAAAAACAAAAAAAATGCTCTGCAGAGGGGAAGAGAGAGGTCCCAGCTCTGATCTCCGGCCACGATGCAGTGCTTGCACACACGCCTCACGCGCCGTCGTACACGGTGGTCTGAAGGCTTAAAAACCTTCATCCTTCCACAGGTAATCTCTCTTCTCTTAGATCCTTACTCATGCAGGTTAGAACAGTTCATATATATTCCAAATAAAGCACAAGATATGCGATGTAAATCACCTTTTGAGAGATTGTTGATATTTTTGAATGAATATCTGTGAATATATCTTTCTATTTCGTAAAAAAAAGTGTCTATTTACAATGTTTGATTCAGGCTTTTATAGCCACTACTGTGATTACATAAACTGGAAGGTAATCAAGATTTCTTTCCATTTCTTGTCTGCTGTATCATATCTTTGATTGTGATCTGCTGAAATCTCTTTATTTTAGTTTCCCTTTTTTTTTGTTTTTCGTATCTGCTGTGTTTCTTTCCTTTCTTTACAGGTGCTCGCGAAAAATCCGGTAATGGAAGGGTCGCTGGCGTTGATGGAGGCTCAAGTCCGCGGTGGTGTCGGTGAGGCGCTGATTGGTAGAGAGTCGTCTGTGTCAGGCCGAGAAGGCTCATTAATGGCCTCGATTTTGGGGAATTCAACAGACACTCTCCAAGGCTTCCAAAAGCTGCTGCGGCGCTGTAGTCCTCAGGAAACCCTAGGGTTTCCTGTTTCCTTAAAGTTACTTGGGCTTTTGGGCCATTTCTGATTTAGGTTTGGCTTATTGGTATTCTTTTTGGGTTAAGGGTGTAAATGGGTCTGCTGGGTAGTTTTAGGTCTGCTGAGTAGTAACCGGGTTAATGGGTCTGAAATATTTGATTTTGGGCCCACTGTTTGGGCTTTGTAACATGGACTTGGACTGTTAAATAAACAATTGTTTATTTATTTATTTAGTTTTCAACCCGGTCAAATTTGGGCTCTTACAGCTGCCCCTCTTTGCTCATTGTTGTGTAATAGGAATCGGTCAAAGATTCAGAAAGACCAAATTTGACCGATCTTATTATGGTCTTCAATCTGCTTCTTGCAAACTCGGGATTGTCATGTTGATATCTTCGATCTGCCCTTCGCCGAACACAAAGATGCTAAATCTGCTTCTTCGATTTGTTCTCTAACAATACAGAGACGACAAATCATCTTAGATTTGCTTCATGGTAAGCACGTGAAAGCCAAATCAGCTATGTCTTCGATTTTTTCCTTGTAAGCCCAAGGATGCCAAATCATCTTGGATCTTGCTTCAGTCTAATCGTCTGAAGGTCAGATCTGCTATGTATCTGCTCTCCATTGAAGTGGAGATGCTAGATTTCAATTTGTTCTCTGACAACACAGAGATGACAAATCATCTTAGATTTGCTTCATCGTAAACACGTGAAAGCCAAATCAGCTATATCTTCGATCTGCTCCCCGCCGAATACAGAGAGATAAGATCTGTCATCTTGGATCCGCTCACAGTAAACATCCAAGGTGAGATCTACTATGTGTCTACCTTTCATCAAAGTGGAAATGCCAGACTTCGATTTGTTCTCTGACAATACAGAGACGACAAATCATCTTAGATTTGCTTCATCGTAAGCACGTGAAAGCCAAATCAGCTATGTCTTCGATTTGTTCCTTGTAAGCCCAAGGATGCCAAATCATCTTGGATCTTGCTTCAGTCTAATCGTCTGAAGGTCAGATCTGCTATGTATCTGCTCTCCATTGAAGTGGAGATGCCAGATTTCGATTTGTTCTCTGACAACACAGAGACGACAAATTATCTTAGATTTGCTTCATCGTAAACACGTGAAAGCCAAATCAGCTATATCTTCGATTTGCTCCCCGCCGAATACAGAGAGATAAGATCTGTCCCCTTGGATTTGCCCCAATGAAGGTCAGATCTGCTATGCTGCGGCCTACTACCCTACTATTTTGGGTTTTAAAGCGCGCTGTCTCCGATAACCTGTAAAATAATTATGCTTGATAATTTAGGATGCTATGCTCGAAGTGAGTCAAATGTTCCTAATTAAACATGTTATGATGCAAAATGTCATGAATAAGACCCCTATCCTAGACGTCATCATTCATTCCTTCATTTGCCTTTTCTTTTCTCAAAGTTTCATTCATGCTCAGCCTATAAGCCGCCCTCCAATGCTACAATCCACTGAGGATGTCTGTAGGAGCTGAATTATTGGCCTTGTCTATTTTCCTTTTGGACTGGAAGAAAGGAATTCCTCGAGTTCTTTCATCCCTTACTTACGTGAATTTCTCGAACAATTGTCCTGTTTTAGTTTCTTGTGTTATCTAGAAATTTTAGAGTAATGCGCAAAACTTCATTTGTGAGCATATTTAGTTCATCTATCATTATTTCAATGCAACATACTTAAAGAATAGTGAAAGACGAATAAATATTAAGAATAATTAAATTTGAATGAATTATCAAAAAGATATAAAAGGGAATTAATCTGCTAGCCTATCTTCTAGAAGAAATAAAATCTAAAGATAGCAAACAAGACAGAAGTTAGATCTTCTAGATATCGCCGCTTGAGCGTCTATACACTAGCCCCATGAAGACTTTCTTGAGTTCAACATGTGTTAAAAAGATCCCAAGTACTCTGTTGATTCCCCAGTGTGCAGCATTCTTCGCTCTTTGGTGTATCAAATATAGCAAGATTACCATATGCCCTTCAATATTTGAGCTGCCCTTTCGGGTTTTCAACTCAAAATCCCTTTGGTCACAAGGTGCCCTTTGCGGGTTTTCACCTTGGCCTCTCCATTTTTTTTTTAAATCTCAAGGCGCCCTTTGCGGATTTTCACCTTAGATTCTCTTCTTCTTTAGACAAAGTATTTTTTAACTGAGTCTGAGTTCACTGGATTGGGTAAACTTTTCCCATCCATTTCTGCTAAGATCAATGCACCACCGGAGAAAGCTTTCTTCACGACATACGGCCCTTCCCAATTCGGCATCCATTTTCCTCTAAAATCCTTTTGATTAGGAAGGATCTTTTTCAGTACAAGGTCTCCCTCATGGAATTCTCTTGGTCGAACTTTCTTATCATAAGCTCACATCATTCGCTTCTTCTCCTCAATCAAGTTCAACTGGTCATACCGGGATTGAACCCTCTCAGCTTCATCTAACTTTACCTCCGTCAAAATTCGAAGAGAAGGTATTTCTACTTCAATAGGTAATACTGCTTCCATCCCATAAACTAACGAGAATGGAGTTGCCCCAGTAGAGGTTCTGACAGATGTTCGATAGGCTAGGAGTGCAAATGGCAACTTCTCATGCCAATCTCTATAGGTCTCAGTCATCTTCCCCACTATTTTCTTAATATTCTTGTTGGCGGCCTCCACTGCCCCATTCATTTTTGGAAGGTAAAGGGAAGAATTGTGATGCTTGATTTTGAACTGGTCGCAAACCTCCGCCATCGTTTTGTTGTTCAGGTTCAATGCATTGTTGGATATGATCTTCTCAGGCATTCCATACCGACAAATGATCTCCTTCTTCAAGAATCGACTCACAGCTGACTTAGTAACATTTGCATAAGAAGCAGCCTTTACCCATTTTGTGAAGTAGTCAATTACTACAAAGATAAACCGATGTCCATTCGAAGCTTTCGGTGATATTGGTCCAATGACATCCATGCCCCACATGGAAAAGGGCCATGAAAAAGTCATAACATGTAAAGGTGAAGGTGGTACATGAATTTTATCCCCATAAATCTGACACTTATGGCATTTCTTGGTGTAACTGATACAGTCCCCTTCCATAGTAGCCCAATAATAGCCAAACCTCATGATTTGCCTTGCCATCGTGAACCCATTTGTATGCGTCCCGCATACACCTTCATGAACTTCTTCTAAAATTAGCTTAGCTTCCACAGCATCGACACATCTCAAAAGTACTTGGTCTTTTCGTCTTTTGTACAGGATATCTCCATCTAAAACATAGTCGCAAGCTAACCTCCTCAAAATTTGTTTGTCATTTTCACTGGCCTGTTCAGGGTATTTACGATCTCTCACATATCGCAATATATCTTGATACCAGGGGTTATTGTCATTTCCTTCCCTCTCAATGTTACAACAATGAGTTGGAGCCTCGTAAACACTCATTTTAATTGGCTTCATTTCTTCTTCTTTATTCGCCTTGATCATTGAGGCCAAGTTTGCTAAAGCATCTGCCATCTGATTTTCGTCTCGTGGGAGATAATTGAAGGTGATGCTATCAAATTCCTCAAGTAACCCCAAAACTATCTTTCGATAACTAATCAATTTAGGGTCCATTGTCTCTCATTCACCTCTGAGCTGATAAACAACCAACGCCGAGTCCTCATATACTTCTAGGGTTTTTATACCTCGCTCTATAGCTGCTTGAAGTCCTATGACGCATGCTTCATATTCAGCCATATTGTTCGTGCAATCAAAATCCAACTTGCACGTAAAAGGATAATGATCGCCATTCGGAGATACCAAGACTGCCCTAATTCCATTTCCGACTACATTAGAAGCCCCATCAAAATTGAGCCTCCAAGAAGAATTTTCAGTCATTGCTATACACATCAACTCCTCATTTGGAAAATCGAAGTTCAATGGCTCATAATCCTCTAGAGCCCTACTAGCCAAGAAATCCGCTACCGCACTTCCTTTTATGGCCTTCTGACTTATGTAGACTATATCAAACTCCGAAAGCAAAATTTACCATCTCGCCATTCTCCATTTAGAGCCGTTGACTCCATCATGTATTTCAACGGATCAAGTTTTGAGATGAGCCAAGTGGTATGGTATAGCATGTACTGTCTTAATCTCCGAGTTGTCCAAATCAGCGTACAACACAACTTTTCGATTGGTGAATATCTCATCTCACAGTCAGTGAACTTCTTACTGAGATAATAAATTACCTTCTCATTTTTCCCTGACTCGTCATGCTGGCCAAACACACATCCCATAGAATTACTGAATACTGATAAGTACAGTATTAATGGTTTATCTGGGCTGGGTGGAGACAATATCGGAGCATTCAACAAATACTGCTTGACCTTTTCAAAAGCATTCTAGCATTCCCCATCCCAAGTACCTTGATTGTGCTTTCTGAGGAGGCGAAAGATAGGATCACATTTCTCGGTTAGTTGTGAAATGAACCGAGCAATGTAATTCAACCTTCCTAGGAATCCTCAAACTTCTTTCTGAGTACGTGGTGGAGGTAATTCTCGTATGGCTCTGACCTTGTCTGAATCGACTTCAATACCTTTTTCACTGACTACGAAGCCTAACAACTTTCCCGATCTGGCTCCAAAGGTACATTTTGCTAGATTGAGCTTCAACTGAAATTTTCTCAACCTTACAAATAATCTTCTCAAGACCTCGATATGCTCATTTTTCGTATGCGACTTGGCAATCATATCATCGATGTATACCTCAATATCCTAATGCATCATGTCGTGGAACAAGTTCACATGGCCCTTTGGTACGTTGCCCCTGCATTTTTTAGTCCAAATGGCATTACTTTGTAGCAAAAGGTGCCCCACAAGGTTATAAAGGTGGTTTTATCCATGTCCTCTGGATACATCTTTATCTGGTTGTATCCTGAGAAACCATCAATAAAGGAGAACAACGAATATCCCGCTGTGTTATCTACTAAAGTGTCAATGTGGGGTAAAGGAAAATTACCTTTGGGCTTGCTTTATTCAAGTCTCTGTAATCAACACACATTCGTACCTTTCCATCCTTCTTAGGAACAGGCACAATGTTAGCTACCCACTCGGAGTATTTCACTTCTTGCAAGAATCCTGCGTCAAACTGCTTCTTGACTTCATCCTTTATTTTCAAAACGATATCTGGCCTCATTCTTCGCAACTTCTGTTGGACTAGTTTACAATCCTGTCTTATCGGAAAACGATGTACCACAATGTCAGTACTCAATCCAGGCATATCCTGATATGACCAGGCGAAGATATCCTTGAACTCTCGAAGCAACTCAACCAAATCATGCCTTGTGTCCTCACTAATTAGGGTTTCGATTTTCAACTCCTTCCCTTCCTCTAGGGCTATATTCTCTATTGCCTCTTTCTCATGTGGCATGATTTGTTTCTCCTCTTCCTTAACCATTCTTAACAGATCGAGAGATACATCACAATCTTGAACATCTTTAAAATCCTGAGGTTCCTCTAAACACATGTCTTGCTCGCCAGAGAAATTAGGAGCTGTAGCATCAGCGCTCATATCATTGATATCTAGGGACCTGTGGGGGTATGAAAGAATATACAAAGAATGAATGAATCGAAAAATGATTGTTTATGTGCTATGAATAAAAGAATAAGAATTGCTAGAATTTGAAGGAATATTGGTCGATAAAAATGAAACAATATTCGTTTAAATTGATAAAAGCTTATGTTTTATTTAAATAATTATAGATGAACATGGGCCTCTTTTCACAAACATAATCTTATTACTCATAGGCCCTAGAGTAACAAACATGTTTCGAGAATTACTCTGAAAAATTCCTAAAGACTACAGGAAGGTCTTCCGCAGTCCAATTGTTCAGAGAGCTCCCCGATTCGTAAGGGCGAATGCCCTCGAGGTTTTCTTGCTCCGATCCCTCATTGTGTACAGCATTGACTTGATGACTTTCCTTTATCAGGAATCCTCCTGACTTAAAGGATTTGGATATAGGTGGGAATGTCATCGGATCCCACTCCACTTCTCTTCCATTCAAACGCGCCTTCCTTCTCGCTTGGCGCTTCTCCATTTCTTGCCTCCTATGCTTATGGTCTGGCTTGAAACCTAAACCAAAACGATCCTTCTTCTCACTCAATTTTGGGATTTGAACCCTTCTTTGCAACTGTCTTCCTAGCCCTTTTCCTGGTAATGCTCCCTTCCCCATCATCATTTGTAGGGCCATCCTCGTGGCTCTAAACATATTGGGTGCCGACCTCTCACTTCCTTCCAAAATGAAGGTGGCATTAATGATTTCTAAAGATCGAAAAAAACACTCGATAGCCTCTTCATTGGCCTCAACATAAGGGGCCTTACTAGTGACTGCTGCTATGATATCCTCCTCCGCGTTGATGGTTATTAAGCGTCCATCTGTCACTAACTTCAATTTTTGGTGCAATGAAGAGGGCACCGCTCCTGTCGAGTGTATCCATGGTCTCCCCAATAAACAATTGTAGGAGGGCTTGATATCCATCACTAAGAAATCAACTTCATATGTATTCGGCCCAATCTCCAGAAGGATGTCAATTCGTCCCATTACTTTCCTTTCAGTTCCATCAAAGGTTCTTACCACGTTATGACATGTTTTCATATGTGAACTGTCAATGGGCAATCTGTTCAAGGTGGATAGCGGCAGGACGTTCAAAGCAGACCCATTATCCACGAGTACACTTGGAAGTGTGTATCCTTTGCACTGAGTAGTTATGTGTAGGGCTTTGGTTGACCCTATGCCCCCAGGTGGAATTTCATCATCATTAAAATAGATGAAATTGTCAGCACTGATGTTGTTTACTAACCGGTCCAGCTTGTTAACGGATATGTCATGGGTGACATATGTTTCGTTAAGCACCTTTAACAACGCATCTCGATACACCTCAGAACTCAAGAGTAGGGCTATCACTGATATACGTGCCAGCTGCTTGCGCAACTGCTCGACCACACTATACTCGCTATGTTTCAGGAATTTTAAAAACTCCTTAGCTTTTTCCTCTTTTACCGGCTCATTGATGGGTACTTCAGTCTCCTTCTCCCTTTTAGCCTCGACATCTTTCGTCTTTGCGAGCTCCACTCTGATATTCCCCCCGTCATAACGTTTCCCACTTCGTGTATGGGAACCTTTATTTTGCGTGTCCCTGGCCACGCTAGCTATACTCTCCCCCTCAGGTATTGTTATATTGCAGTCATAACTCCATGGCACCCTTCTATCATCCTTGTAAGGGAAAGGATTGGGTTTATGAATGACTATTTTGGGCCCAGTTTGCGACATCGCCTCATTATTTCCTGGCAAAGAAATAATAATTCTCGATCGGTAGGTTTCCTGCCGTTCACTCTCCAGCACACATATTTGTCCTTCACAAGAACTACCCTCAGAGACTTGTAGTTCTTTGTTAACCATAAGGCCTTGTACCATGGCCTTGAACTCTTCGCAATTTTAGATCATATGACCCACCTCTCCATGGAATTCACAATGGTTTTCCATTCCTTCTCTTCTTTTTTTAGAGGTTAGCATACCTCCTTTCTCCATCTCCTCCCATATTACTTTCATAGGTGTCTTCACATCAGCAATATCTTCCTTGACTTTTCCTTTCTTTATTTCATCGATGGCATCCACTCTTTGATTGCCATGATCTGGTAACGGATTTTCAGTATTAGGGGTACTATCAAATTTCACCACCCCCATTTTGATGAGCCTTTCCACGACCTTCTTGAACCCAGTGCAATTTTCAATTGAATGCCCCGATATTCCCGCGTGATATTCGCATTTAGCATTTGCATCATACCATTTGGGGTACGGTGGCTGCAGCGGTTTCAAGTGAAACGGAGCAATGGCATGTGCATCGTATAAGCTTTGATAAAGCTCACGATATGTCACAGGGATAGGGGTGAATTGCATCCTCTCCGAACTCTGTCTTATACCCGATTCCTGTCTTTGAGTACTTTGTTGCTCACCCGTAGCTCCTTTAGGTTGTCCAACTGTGATTGCCCTGGAATTGAAACTGTTCATGTTATTCACCTCATTGTCTTTTCTCCTTGGGGCCGATCTTTTAGCCACTTCCCCCTCAATTTTACCACCCCTCATGGCATTTTCAATCATCTCACCCGCCATAACTATATCCGCGAAAATTTTCGTGGTACTTCTAATCATATGTGTGATGAATGGCGCCTTCAAAGTATTAATAAATAACATGGTGGTCTCCTTTTCCAACAATGGTGGTTGTACTTGCATTGCCACCTCCCTCAATCGTTGTGCGTATTGCCTAAAATTTTCATTAGGCTTTTTCTCCATGTTTTGAAGTGTGATCCTATCTGGCGTCATATCAGTCACGTGGTTGTACTGTTGCATGAAGGCCTGTGCTAGATCTCTCCATGAACTGATTCTTGCACGGCTCAACTGATTGTACCATCTAGCCGCTGCCCCTATTAGGCTGTCCTGAAAATAATGGATCAATAATTGATCATTATTCACATATCCAGTCATTCTCCTACAGAACATTGTTATGTGTGCCTCTGGGCAAGTAGTTCCATTGTACTTTTCAAACTCTGGCATCTTAAATTTATGAGGAAGCACCAAATCTGGGACCAAAGTTAGGTCTTTTGCATCAATCTCATGATGATTGCCAGCGCCTTCCAAAACCCTAAACTTCTCCTCTAACCACCTGCAACGATCTTCCAATTGTTTTGCGGATTTAGTTGCCATTCTTTCCTTCTCCATCAAATCCAAATCAGGAGTGATAGGGTTGACCGAGCTATCACCTAAATTATTTCCCAACCCAGATGGGAAATTTACGGGGATTCCAGCATCAACTGGCCCATGTTGAGGCCTCACGGTGATAGATGGCCTTCTAGGAGGTGCTTCGATTTGCAGTGGTATATGAGGCGGAGTAAAACCCGGAGGAGGACCTTCATTCTCTTCTTCAGTGATCACTATGGGAGCTTTTCCTTTATCAATGGCTCTCAACAACTGAGCCATTTCAGCCATCATGTTCCTCGAGCCTCGAGCATTTGCTCCCTCATTTCATTCTGCATTTTGGCCAACTGCTCTTGCATTTGGTCTTGCATTTCTTTTTTTAATTGTTTGAACCTTTGATCCATGCTCTTAGTTTTAGTACGAGTGCCGTAAGGATGTGTGATTTCCAGGTTTTCTTTTCTACCTTTGAAAGTAAACTTTAACTAATTAGGGTCTTTCTATAACTTTGAATGCAAATGATGTGATGAAATGTTATGAGATGCAAATGCATGAATGCAAAAAGAATATCGATTCTAGTTCAACTTCATTTAGAAAATTTTATTTAGAAAAAGAATATCTTTACATATAAGAAGATTACAAATACGCTTTCGCCCTAAGGCCCAAAGCTTTAACTCTATCTAATAAAAGCGCTAACTCTTGTCCTACATCCGACGATGATGAATACATCAGACTCAATACATCAGCTCGTATTTCCAAGTCTTGCACATACTCAGCAACCTCTCGAATCTGGGCTATGGCTTCACCAATGACATGATCCCTTTCTCTGACCTGTCCTCTAGCTTGATGTAGCTCTCCCTTCAGATAATCTTCTTGCGCCTTGAGTTGCTCAACCCAGAGTTCACCGTCATGCAATGCTACCTCCAAATCCTCAACCTTGCTTCTTAGCTCTTTTAACTCGACTGTAGAATTTTGGTTTTGGTGCCAACGTAGGAATCTTCCAAGCTCAATTACCTTAGTCTTCAATCCTTTATTCTCTTCCTCTAATGCCAAATTCTGCACTTGCATCTCTTGGAACTTCCTTTCCCAATACTCGGCTCTAGCCTTTTCCTCCTGAACCTCTTTCTGCAACTGCTCCGAAGATCCTCCTACTCTCGCCCTTCTCA
The DNA here is from genome assembly GCA_025698465.1 of Gossypium longicalyx. NCBI lineage: Eukaryota > Viridiplantae > Streptophyta > Magnoliopsida > Malvales > Malvaceae > Gossypium > Gossypium longicalyx. Next base: position 29,201,465 of record CM047006.1, on the reverse strand, counting down.
AGGATACTTGTGCCCTTTTGTAATGCTCCTTTAGATCATCTCGATCTTCCTCAATCTTCTTTTTTTCTTTCCTCTCTTTCTCAACCTCCATCTTTTAAACCTTGACGTCCAAACTCAAGTACATCTTTTCTTCTTCGAGCTTTACTATCCTCTTCTCGAACTCCGAGTTCTTTCTTTCAAACTCCTGCTTCATAATTTCCAACTCTGAGGGCCTTACTTGCAAATATTGTTCTATTGGTCAAGCTCCTTCCATGCTTGGCTTGGGGATGTTATCGTTAACCCTTCTACCTCTCCATTCAACGTATTCCGGTGTGGTTGTCGGGCCAATAGCTACTCCTTTCAACCAAAAAGTATTTTTTCAAGTACTAGAAACTTCACTAACCTTCCTCTTGTAATCAGCTCCTCTGTATACGAACTCACTTTGAGCCAACCCCTGAGTCACTGGTACGAGCTGCCTCAATCCATGCTGTCTCAGCACAAGCAAAGGGGCGTAACCAATGGCACCCCAAATTCCCAATAGGGGTACCCAATCAAAACTGCCGCATCGGTAAAGAACCTCACCAGGCATCATCCATGGTGCCCTCCACTCGACATCTTTTGACTGAAGGCTCTGAAGTAGCGCTATCCAATTCTCTTCTGGAATATCAACTCTTCTAGTTGAAACTACTATATCTTTCAACGATGAATAATCCTCGAAGAAAATCCGACAAACCACCGTATCTATCAACCGGAAATGACTGTAGAACCAAGTCAAAAGCAACTGAGCACACCCTATAAACCTGCCAGCACCAGCCCTCCTACATGCACCAAAAGACCTGAATGTTTCCGCCAAAATTGCAGGGACAGAACTGACCTTTTTACTGAGTCGATGAAAAAGATCTGTGGTTGCCTCATCCACATATCCCAAAGCTCTAGGGAAGACCATTAATCCATACAAACTTAAGGCAAAAACATCTACCTTCTTCATCTCATCAGGGTGTGTCAGAATCAAATCTTTCAAAGCGTCCCACGAAATGCAGTTGCATTCACCCTTTTCCTTAATTCGGGTCGTGGCCCACTGCTCGCTCATCCCTGAAATAATCATCAATTTCTTCCAAAAGGTAGGGACACAAGCAGCTCGAGAATAGATCCTATCGTTCTGGAACCTGGGACAACGAAGTAAGGCAGTGTACTCCTCCACAGTAGGTACCATGTCTACTTCTCCAAAAGTGAAGCAACTATACGCCGGGTTCCAAAACTGAGTAAGGGCTCGAAATAAGTGCTCGCCTATCTGAACATCAAGCAAGTAAGGTAAGTCTCCGTAATTACCATAGAATAGCTGCTTGGTCTCTTTGCCCCACTGATCCCAAATTTCCTTAAGCTCCTGGAGATTATTCTGCGTGACACTAATACAAGTGTAATCTGACGACTCCGACACGTATCCCTCAGCTATACTATCTCCTTTTTCTAGTTGAGTTTGCTCGGACCATCTATGGATGTTGGCGTTGCCTTCCACTCTATCAAGAAGTCCGTTCTCCATAATAAAACTTCCTAACTTAGAAACTGATCGCGAATCGATATCTTTGTAAATGCAAAATGACATGCAAATAAAAGAAAAGAAATAGTTAGTGTCACATGATATCAATAAATTTCAATGATAACTTATAAGGGTAATATCTAAAGTTTAAACCTAACTAAGTTGGGCTCATACGGTCTTTCGGTATGAGGTTGGTTCTAAAGTTTGAGGTACCCAAACCAGCAGATTCCTTGGTTCTCACCCATTATAGGCTCATTTGAATCGAGTTCGGTTCAGGGGAATACATTTCCCTATGGCTACACGGAGATGAAAATCTCATGAAGCCATAAGTACAGATGTATTCTAAAAGTGATCCACTATCCTGCACGAAGGCGAAAACCTCACGAAGGCCTAGTTTTTCACTCCCACTTAAGGGTATGACCACATCGGTCATGCAACTGCAATGCGTATCATAATATATCAACACATGCAATAATACAAACACATGTAATGCAAAGAGGATTATATTTTAAAATTTTTTATTTCCGACATTAAGACAAGAGGTAATCAATTATACGGCTTGACTCTCGTATTAGTCCCCAGTGGAGTAGCCAAGCTGTCGAAACCATTTTTAAATCGAGTTTTGGAAAATGGGAATCGACTTTAAAAACGAAAACGGGAGTCGCCACCAATCTTTTTAGGTGTGATTGGATCACCTTTAAAACATTTTTTTTTAAATCATTAGTTTTGGTCTACGAAATAAAAGAACGGGTTCGGGAGTCGGTTACGTTCGAGGAAGGGTTAACACCCTCATAATGCCCAAAAATTGGTACCTAATTGATTATCAAGTGTCTTTAATGTCGGAAATTCAAAAATTTTAAGATGTAGTCCTCTTTAAAATATTTTAATTTTGAAAATTGGGTTTCACTCGTATCAAAGTATTGACATTAAGTTAACCTTTTTGGAAATTCATATCTTGAAACCACAAAACGCTATAGCCAATAAGTTAGGACATATTGCTTTGAAATTCCAAGATAGTGGCTTGCATTTGGAAAACCGTTAAAACTTAGAAGGGTACTTGATTATTCGAACTCAACGAGAAAAGTCGCAACCCAATAAGTTAGGGCACTACTTTTCGCGAAGCTTCCAAACACCGAGCATTGCCTTTTTATTTTTTGAAAAATTTGAAGTCTCGTTTTTTTAAAAACAAATCGATGCATGAAGGAGCATATTAACATAACATACGAGATAACATGTTACCATGATAGGAAAGTAAGAGCATAACGACATAAATATCATACACTAATCAACATATATAAAACATGACAATTTTTAAATAAGAAAAATATACATAAAACGGAATATATATTAAAGAAGAAATAGGTAAAAATTCCTAAACATATAATTCAACATATATTTAGTCATATAAATGATGCGTGATATACAATATATCAATGTACATATATAAAAAATTATTCATTTGAAAATAAAATATAAAAGTCTAAGATATAACATATAACATAACAATAATACATTAATACTAAAGTAAAAATAAATATTGTATAATAATAAAAACAAAAGTTTTAAAACTATATATATGTATAATATAAACAAATAATAAAATGTGATATTTAATAATAAATTTAAAATATAATATATAATAAAAATGTATTTATAAGCATAATAATTAAAAATACAAAAGATATTGTTTTAGTAAAATAATGTATAGAATATAAAATATGCAAAAGAATTTATATTTATAATGAAATAATTATATAATATATGTATATAAATATAAGTTTAAAATGAATAATTAATGATGAAATCTATGTATTATAATATTATAATATCTTCAAAATGTGTAATAATAGAATATAAATAAAAATAATTATTAACATATAAATAAATATATAATACAAGTTTAAAACCTTTAATGATAATAATATATAGATAAAAATGTATAATAATATAAAAATGACTTAATAATATATAAAATAATTATAATATATAATATAAAAGCATATATATAAAAATAATATATGATATATAATAAACATATAATATAATAATAATATATAAATAATGATGTAAAATAATAATAACTTGTGAAAAATAATATATAATAAATAATAATAATATATAATAAAATAATTTTATAATATATAATATGAAAATAAGGCTAAAAATAAAACAAAATATAATAAATATATAGGGTTAAATTTGAAGTTCAATAAAATCACAGGGCAAATTTAAAAGAAATAACTTGATGAATTAAGGCCCTAATTAAAGCGCGTGTAAAACAAGAGAGGACTCATTGGGCAAATTGCCTATTCCTCAAAAGCGGCAACGTTTTCCAAAATGTAATTTAACAAGCTATCGAGACTAAATTGAAACAATTGTAAAATATTAGGGCCAAATTAAAAAATAAAATAATACGCAATTATAAATTAAAATAGGCGAAAGGACCGATTGGGTAATTAACCCAATTTAAAAAAAACACGCGGATCCTCCCCGGGTAATCGGGTCAACGCGCGGATCCTATGGCTTAATACGACACCGTTTTGAGCTTATTGAGTTAAGCAGAAACGATGTCGTTTTCAAGAAGTCTATATAAGCCAACTTTGCGGCTTAAAGATCATTTTAACTTTGGTCTTTTAAAAAAACAAAAAAATGCTCGCAGAGGGAAGAGAGAGGTCCGGCTCGACCTCGAGCCAGTGTGCGATGCTAGCGCGCGCCGCGCCTCACGCGCCGTCGTACACGGTGGTCTGAAGGCTTAAAAACCTTCATCCTTCCACAGGTAATCTCTCTTCTCTTAGATCCTTACTCATGCAGGTTAGAACAGTTCATATATATTCCAAATAAAGCACAAGATATGCGATGTAAATCACCTTTTGAGAGACTGTTGATATTTTTGAATGAATATCTGTGAATATATCTTTCTATTTCGTAAAAAAAAGTGTCCATTTACAATGTTTGATTCAAGCTTTTATAGCCACTACTGTGATTACGTAAACTGGAAAGAAATCAAGATTTCTTTCCATTTCTTGTCTATTTGTATCATATCTTTGATTGTGATCTCTTTGAAATCTCTTTATTTTAGTTTCCCTTTTTTTGTTTTTCGTATCTACTGTGTTTCTTTCCTTTCTTTGCAGGTGCTCGCGAAAAATCCGGTAATGGAAGGGTCGCTGGCGTTGATGGAGGCCTGAAGTCTGGCGGTGGTGTCGGTGAGGCGCTGATTGGTAGCTGAGGAGTCGTCCCAGTGTCTTTGAGAAGGCTCATTAATGGCCTCGATTTTGGGGAATTCAACAGACACTCCCCAAGGCTTCCAAAAGCTGTTGCGGCGCTGTAGTCCTCAAGAAACCCTAGGGTTTCCTGTTTCCTTAAAGTTACTTGGGCTTTTGGGCCATTTCTGATTTAGGTTTGGTTTATTGGTATTCTGTTTGGGTTAAGGGTGTAAATGGGTCTGCTGGGTAGTTTTAGGTCTGCTGGGTAGTAACCGGGTTAATGGGTCTGAAATATTTGATTTTGGGCCCACTGTTTGGGCTTTGTAACGTGGACTTGGACTGTTAAATAAGCAATTGTTTATTTATTTATTTAGTTTTCAACCTGGTCAAATTTGGGCTCTTACAACGTCCTCACCTAAAACTTCAAAAATATTTTTTTACTCTTTTTAGATTTTAGGTTTTCTAGTTTTTCAAGTAATGGTGTAGCATAATTTCATAGTGTCATGTCATCACAATTTTACGGTATACAAGTTCAAGTATCAAAATGGATCTAATTGTTAAATTTAGAGGCAAAAAATATCGTTAGCTCAAAATAAAATGATCCAAACTTGTAATGATCTAACTCAAAAAAATTTGAACCTCAAACCTGAAAATCAAAATAGTTCAAATCTGAAATGATGTGAAAATTTTAAAACCAAAATTAACTTATTAAAATTGATCCGACCTAAATCAAATCACACCTTCCCAATTGATAAGTGTATACAGAAAAGAAAGCAATATGTTTATATTATTCTTATTCATCGATTTCATATCGAGAGTCCGAATAAAAAATTGTCACATCTCAAAAATCGGGAGTTAGTAAAATCGAGTTTGTGAATCGAGAGAGAGTGGTCATGCCCTAATTTTTGAGATTATTTGTGCGTTTTAAGAAAAAAATGAGGTATTGGTTTGTTGGTTAACTGTTAGTGAAATATTCCTTAAAACCCAAGTTCAAAACCCTTCTCTCATATTATTTTTATTATTTTGCAAACTTTGCATCAAACCCTAGTATAAGATATGCCTTGTTTTTAAAATAAACATTGCAAATTTATTTTAAGAATGAGGAAATAGCCTAGTGGCTAAAAGAAATATGAGAAAGTATGGAAATTAAAATAAGGTTCTAAGTTCAATTCCCTTGCCTTGCCTTTAAGTCAATTTTCCCTACCCTAGTCGTTCACCTTCTTCCTCTCCTCTTTTCCCTTCAATTTTCTTTCTTTCTTCCTTGTGTGTCGCCGCCCAAGCCACCAAGATTCACCATCAATTTCTCTTCTTTTTGCAACGGGTTCTTGTACAATTCTTTTTCTCTTCTTGTTGTCATTTTATCAAATCGATGTCAAATAGTGTATGAGCATGGGGTGATGCAAATGATGCAATGCAAAGGAACTATTTTTGAAAAAATAAATCGATAAGGCAACTAGATTTCCAAAATGACTTGAATAATGGTTTTTTTTGCTGCATTAGTTAACATCAAGTTTTTACAAAGTAAAGCGACGAACAAACTATTTTTTTATAAAACAACACTTTCAATAATAAAATGAATCTTAAGTACAGATGACCTAGTAAATGAATGTTTTTAAACTAACTCAAAGTACAACTACGATTTTTCTCTAAAATGAGTTCATTTAAGGTCTTCAAAAGTAACGTAAGTTAGCTTAGCCATTTCAGTGGCTAATGTAAACTTCGCAATCTAGCCATAACGTTTAGGCCAAGTTAAGGAGGTTACAAAAACAGTTCAAATTTGAATCATATTCCTATAGACAGTCCAGTTGATACATTCGTAACCACCCCTATCCCATCGCCTTTGATGTTTACGAGTTTTTTATAATAATTTTAATGCAACTCCACAATATTTAAATATGGGCGAACAAAATTCCATAACATTATTTAAGTTATGGTCCAACTGATTTGATATAAAAGACGAATTATGTAATTTACATAGTGTTAAGAATACTGGATATTGCTTGTATAATTTATGAATATCTCACTTGAATATTTTAATTAGTGTTTGTATAACATATTAATTTTTATCCCTTTAAAATTTATATATAAAAGTAAAATAATAATTTTAAAATTTCTGGAATAATCTTTACAACTTTCTTTTGAATTTAAGTGTGTAAATAATGACTCAAGGTTCTTTTTATATAGGGAGAGGTTAGAGAGTTAACTATGATTAAACTTAATCACTTTAATATTAAATTAATATAATATTTATCAAGATAAATATTAGATTAAATTTAATATTAAACTTTATTAAAATAATAGAATGTTTATCTACAATATAAACATTACATTAACTTTAATATTAAGATAATCACTTTAAAATTAAATTAATAAAATAATATTAAGATAAGTATTAAATTAAATTTAATATTAAACTATTAAAATAATATTATTTTTGGAATAGTTAACTTGAAATCAAATTCTCTAGCAGAGTCTCAGTAGGAGTGTAACTCTTTCACTGTTCAACTACCAATGACCAATCGCCGCCGGCCACTAGGACACCGCCGTCGCAGCCACCAGCACCATCGTGTTCTATGATGCAGGTGCGACACCCTTACAACACCCCGACCCAGTTCGACTGCTTCCGGCTTGATCCGGGTCAATGAAGACCCGACTGGTCCGATCTAGCCACAAGTTGGGCTGTCGGCCTGGTTTCACATATTGGGCCCGATTCGATCATTTTTTTTTTGTCTTGGTCTTGATTTTGGGCTCTCGGGCCCAATTTACGATCTCAGATCCAATTTTTAAATCCAATTACCCATTGGGCCAATTATCTAACTTGAAAATTAACTTTCAAAAATATCATATTAATTTTAATTAATTTGATTATTTTAATTTTACTTTCCCAAAATTTTTTCTAAAAATCACTTAGATTTTCCAAATTAATTTTTCAAGAAAACTCTTTAATCAAATTCTCTAGTTGAAAAATTCTTATGGCCACCTAATTTAATTCCACATCGAATAAATCGACTCAATTAACTTATTCCTAAAGTCGTAGAATTTTCTTCTCACTCAAATGCAATCTGGTCAAGCTTTTGTTAAGCTAGTGGAGGGACCAATCGAACATATACAATTAGGCTCTAGTGATTGCAATTATGTCTAGAAGCATTGTTCCAATAATTCGAAATTACTTTAATCATGGAGTCAGTCCACAAGAAGTACCATGATTGAAAACTCCTTATTGTATACTTTTTATGAAAGCAACTCATCCAACTGCTTTGTCTAATGATCTCGTCATATGTGTGTTACCCTCATATGATATTCTCGATTCTTTTAAGTTAAATTTGTTCACTCAATACAATCCTATTTTATCTAATTGTCACCATAATGACTTCTTAATGATTTATATGATCACTATCAGCAAATGACTGTGATAAATTGCTCGTTCCAAAATAAGCAACTTGTGGCCACATTCCATATTTATCAATATACACAATGCCAATGAGAGGTAATCATTAACTCTTTAATTGAGCTATAAATTCCACAATGTGATATCCTGAATTAGGGCCTAATCGGAATAGTGGTTTTGGGACCACAAATCTGAGATAGAAATAATTATTTTACAACTATTTTGAGGTCTATGATATGATTGCATGATTGTGTGAAAATTTCGTGAAGAAATTCTATGCATAAAGTGATTAATTTGAAATTAGGGACTAAATTGAATAAGTTGCAAAACTTGCATTCTAGAAGTTTTTAGTATGAAATTGCTTTGGAATATTAATTAGGAGGTCTTAAATAGAAATTTGACCAATTTTTAAGTTTTGGACAAAAATTGGACATGGATGGAAATTTTGAATGTTTAGTAATGAAGGGTATTTTAGTTATTTGGTAATTAAAAGATTAAAAAAGGAAAAAGATAGCAATGTAACACCCCAAACCCGACCTAGAAGTTAGGCCCAAATTCGACGTGTCACATTGAAGCGTTACTATAAAAGTCATGTTTTAACTGATATCTTTCTTAGTATTTAAAGAGTATTTTTTTTATAGATTAAAGTGAATGGAAGTTGTGCACCAGGTAGGATGCCGAAAAAGAGGAGGTGAGTCAATTAGACTGCGTAAGTACCAAGCTCTCCATGGATCCACTCCTAGACATGCACACAACCATTGCCACACTTTAACTGAATGATTGTTCAGGAAAAACCATTTCATTTTAAGCCATTGAAAGCACTTGTTAATTTTTTTTAAAACGTTTTCGTTGCGGAAGCTTTGTCTTGTTTCACGATATTTTAAAATCAGATAATTTCTTTTAAAAACGCGCCCTAGAGCTATTCAATCCGAAACCTTTAAATCTATATCATGCCTAAGCTAATAATCATACTAAAGCAATTAAAAATAATTAAAGCGGCCTTATTACAACTTAAAACCCAAAAACATAAAGGAAGTAATCTAGAATAAAAGTGAAGGCATAAACACTTATTTTAAACAGTCCACATGGCCACTCTGAATCCCCACCAGCTCCAAGTCCACCGATCTAAGGCTCACCTACAAAGATAAGGAAAGGGGGTGAGTTTGGAAACTCAGTGTGCAACAAGCCCCTTTCAGAGCCCAAACTAATACCAGCATACTGGGCCGAAGCCCTAATTCAGTCGACATATACTGGGCCGAAGCCTTTTCATAAATCATATCACTGGGCTGAAGCCTTTACTGTAATTGGTATGGCCCATAGGCCCATTTCAATATCACATATAATACCAATGAATGTATGCAAGCCCATTTGGGGAGACTACTCAACCCACCATCCGCTACTCTCCACCCGTACCAACCAAGCTCTCCATGTGGGGAATAACTCAACCCACCCAACCAAACTCTCCACTGGCAGCATAGCTGCTTTATCATATAACTGGAGGCCTAGCCTCTTTAATAACTGGGGCAAAGCCTTTTTTGATAAACTGGGGCAAAGCCCTTTCGGTAAACTGGGGCAAAGCCCTTTTTGCACTTCTTCCATTTATATCAAACCCAACCCATGCATATAATGAGTATATCATGTGCATCTCATAACATATCATGTGCATATCATGTCATATCATGTATATCAAAATCTCATGCATCATATTCATAATTAAACCCTGAGGGTATAATGGTCATTTTACCTAGAACTGTGATCATTTTCCATATTTTAGGGGTAATTTCGTAAATTTATCAAATATTATGGGTTTTCCATGATCATTAACAATTATCAACATTCTCAAGTGTTTAAACAGTGATTTTAACGCACTTTATCAAATTCAGGCTTTTGGGCCCAAAACCCCTAATGGGTCCTACGAATGCCGATTTAGCCCTTTTAGCCCACTTAACCCAACTTTTACAACAGATCTAACCGTGTTAACATGGAATTTATCCAAGTTCCATTTTCTATCAATTTTACCCAAATGGGCCCGGAAGCCCATTGGACCCAATTTCAGCCCATTGAGGCCCAACTTACCGTCGTGCACAGAATTGCGCTCTTACCTGTTCCATCGATCCAAACACCGATTATATCATTTTTATCGCATCTAAAACCACGAGCAAAATCTCAAGTTCCCAAAATGCTAGAATTTTGGCATTTCAGCTTTTCTGCGAATATTAGCCTAAGCTACTACGAGGTTTGTTACACACCTGTTTTGTGACGACTGCCACTGAGATCCCTTACGATGTCCTACAATTGATTACCACAATTCTTAGATTGCAAACCACAATAACCAATCCCAATATTCACCTACCATATTCGAACCATCCCCCTAAAGCCTTTAGAATCTTACCTTTTTGCCGAAAACCGATGACTAGATCTAAGTTTAGTTGTTTCAAAGATCCAAACCTTCGATCCAACCTCTAGAAGACACTAATCACCAAAATAAATTGTCGGTTAAAGACCCTTAAAGCCCTATGCCCAAATCGGCAGCCTCCCTAGATTTTAGGGACTTCGGCTTTTTCTAAATTGTAAAATAAAACTAGATCTGAGGTGATGAGCACTTACCACTTGTTCCTCTTTGATTTCTACGCAGATCTGATGTAGATCTATCCTCTAAACAATAGTAGAACTCGAATCCAGGAGATCTGAAGTTTCGGCTATAAGTGCCTAAATTTATAGTACTTCAGCTTTTTAAGTGATGAAGAAGATGACGATTTGAGGTTATAACTTTGAAGTAATGTTGCCGACAGATACTAAGGGTTTAGAGAAGATGAAAGTTAATCAAAAGGAACAAAAATAACTGAAGGATTTTGGCTTGGAGAAATCGGCACAAGAAGTGAGTTTTCGGGATTTCGACTTTTATGGCGATCGGCTATGAAGGTTTTGTGGAGGATGGGATCGATAGAGGAGGTGAGTAAGGTGATCAGAAGGTTTCTGCTAGAAGAAAAAGCAAAAAGAAAGAAAGAAAATGGAGGAAAAAGAGAGGAAGAATAACTCGGCACCAAGGAGAAGGAATTTGCGTTTTCGGCTTTTATGAGAACTCAGAAGGGATGAATGACAGTGAAAGCTTTCAGGTGGCTAACCCTAATTCTCCAAGATAGAAAAAGAAAAGAACCTAACCCTAATATCAACTAAAACAATCGGCCCAACCTCCCTAAGGCCCTTGCCGAAATTCACTTAAGTGATCACATGCCCGACACATGCCTAAAATTAAAAAGTAACAGTATGCCTACCTTGCAACTTGAACCCTGGACCTTTAACTCCTTCCCAGGCGCCATTTTTTTAGGAACTTAGTGGCGCCACCTTGCCACTTTACCAAGGCCTTATTTTTATCATAATATACCACCTCAATTTTAAAAGCCCATATCGCCAAAACCCTCTTTCTCCAAAATTAAAAATTCAGGAATTGCGTCGAATTAAATTTACTCTTGGGTCTTTTTCCCACACCATAACCCTTTGTAACTTATTTAATTACATATTAAATAATAATAATTAAAACATCCAAATTGTTCGGGTCGTCTTCTACCCGAACCTAGACTCAAGGCCCATTACTCCTAGGCCCAAAAATCGGGGCGTTACAACTCTACTCCCCTTAAAGAAATTTCGTCCTCGAAATTTCAAACTTTCAACTAACCGTATTACTCAAGTCATACCACTATGCTTCCACTGCGCAGTCTAATTCCAGTAACAACCATGCGAATTTTATGAAACAACTTAGTATTTCAGTGTTTATTACAGATGTCTTATGCACATGAGATAGAGTTTGAGTTCGCCTGCAAATCTCACCTAGCTCTGATCTCAATCTTATAGTCTCAATATAGCTCCAACTACAATGTCATAGCAGAGTTTCAGTAATATAATAGATACTTAGTAAAGTTCAGAAAAGGTACTTACAGACTAGGTGCCGGGGATTCAGTGTGCCACTTCTTCAGAAATCAGGAATTCAAATTTATTCTTTGTGCACTTTGAAAACAAAATTTAAAAGTAATTTTTTTTAACATTTCCACAAAATCGATTTCAATGTTTTTCCATGGAACTAGATTTCAAAATTTTATGAAAAATGTTCAGACCCGATCCACAGCCGAGTTGTTACAACTTGGCTCTGATACCACTAAATATAACACCCCAAACTCGGCCTAAAAGTTAGGCCCAAATTCGACGTGTCACATTGAAGCATTACTATAAAAGTCATGTTTTAACTAACATCTTTCTTAGTATTTAAAGAGTATTTTTGTTATAAATTAAAGTAAATGGAAGCTGTGCACCAGGTAGGATGCCGGAAAAGAGGAGGTGAGTCAATTAGACTGCTTAAGTACCAAGCTCTCCATGGATCCACTCCTAGACATGCACACAACCATTGCCACACTTTAACCGAATGATTGTTCAGGAAAAACCATTTCGTTTTAAGCCATTGAAAGCACTTGTTAATTTTTTTTAAAAACGTTTTCATTGCAGAAGCTTTGTCTTGTTTCACGATATTTTGAAATCAAATAATTTCTTTTAAAAACGTGCCCTAGAGCTATTCAATCCGAAACCTTTAAATCCATATCATGCCTAACTAATAATCATACTAAAGCAATTAAAAATCATTAAAGCGGCCTTCTAACAACTTAAAACCCGAAAACATAAAGGAAGTAATCTAGAATAAAAGTGAAGGTGTCGAAACCATCCATTTCTCGAGATAAAAAAAAAGACGAAAAAAGACGGGGAAATCGACATTTTGAAATTAAAACATGGAGCTGCCACCGATCTTTTATTTTGGTGTGATCGGACCACCTAAGAATCTGGTTATTTTAATAAAGCATTTTTGGTTTACTCAAACAACGATTTTGGTCTACGAACTTTTGAGAAAACGGGTTCGGGAGTCAGTTACGCATGAGGAAGGATTAGCACCCTCACTACGCCCAAAATTGGTACCGAATCGATTAAATATTGTCCTTATGTCTAAAATTTAAAGATGTTTTTAAAATGTGGTTCTCTTTTATAAGATTTGAATAACCCGAGTTGGTTGCCAAAAACCTTCTTGTTTCGACTTCCGAAAGTTTATAATTCAAAAATTACAAAATGATGCCCAACTATTTCGTCCAACGAAAAACCAGAACCCAGCACAGTAGGGCACGATTCCTCGAATTTCCAAACATTGAACATTGCTTCACCTTAAAAAATACGAGTGAAATTTCGAAGAGATCATCGATCGTTTCGAACAAATGAAAAAGCGTAACCCAGCACGATAGGGCACGACTCTCTAATTGCCAAACATCGAACATCGCCTTTGTTTTAAAGGGTTTTCTTGAAAAACATGAATGAAAACCTAAAGGAATATTCGATTGTTTTGAACAATCGAGAAATCACAACCCAGCACGATAGGGCATGATTCCTGAATTGTCAAACACCAAGTATTGCCTTCGTTTTAAAGGATTTTTAGAAGACCTGAGTGAAATTTTGAAGGGATATTTGATTATTTTGAGCAAACGAGAAATTGCAACCCAACACGTTAGGGCACGATTCCGCGAATTTCCAAATATCAAATCTCGCCTTCGTTTTAAAGAATTTTTAAATGAATAATTATAAAACTAGTTTAAAACGTATTAATTCCCTTTTACTCCCTTTTACTGCTTTCTGGTTCACATAATCTTCTTCGGCAACTTCATCCAAGTCGAAAACGGGCGGATAGTTAGGGTTGTTGACCAAATTAGAACCTGAGCCAGCTTGGAAATTTGTCGGTATTGAAGCTTCGGCCTGAACTTGCTGGGGCATGATCGTGACAGATGGTTTCGGTACATTAATCTCGGGCTTCATCGGTACATGTGTCGGAGTGAAGCCAGGGGGTATTGAGGATCTTCATTAGTTTCTTCAACTTTGTCCATAGGGCCCTTTCCCTTATCCGTTCCTCCCAACAGCAATTGGGATAGCTGACTCATCATCTCCCTTTGGGATTCCATCATTTGTTCCTTCATCTCTTCTTTGAATCTTGGCTGCATTTGCTCTTGCATCCGAGGCGCATTTGTTCTGCATGTCCTTTTGCATTTGCTCCAATTTCTCTAGTCTTTTATCCATTGACTTTTTTCTTGTACCGTAGGGGTGCGTAGTTGGTTGGTTTTCGTTGGTTTCCAGGTTACTGAAATGATGTTTAATTAATTAATTAGAAACCTCTTATGGCCTTTAATGCATAATGATATGATGTAGTGCAAATGTATGGATGCAAAGGAGGCATCAATTTTGATTTAATTCCATTTAGAAAATTTCACTTGAAAATAAAATCTTTTACATAAAGTTGAGTTACAGATAAAATTTTGCTCTAGTGCTTAAAGTCTTAATTTTTCTAAGCAACGAGGCCAGCTCTTGTCCGCGATCCTACTCCAACTCATACTTCACGCTCAGTGTGTCTGCCTGAACCGCTAAAGCTTGCAAATAGTCAGCTACCTCCGAATCACAGGTTATGCCTTCCCCCATAAGGTAATCTCTGTTTCTGACCTGGTCTTGCGCATAGTAAAGCTGCTCTTTCCAACGGTCCTCATTTGCCTCGAAAAACTGGATCCGCATCTCGTAGTTTTGTAGTGACGCCTCTAATTCTTCTATTCTTCCTTTCATTTCTTCTATCCTGCTCAAGCTTGCCCTCAATTCCATTACGATGTTGCAGTTTTGTATGCATCAGAGGCTTCTCGAGTTCTGCCACTCTAGCCATTAATTCACCTCGCTCATTTCTGCTTTCCAACAGACTCTTCTCTAAATCTTCGTTTCGTGCCTTAGCTTCTCGGAATTTCCTTTCCCACTGGTGGGCATTGGCCTTTTCTTCTCGAATTTCATGGAGCCATTGTTCGGAAGTCTTACCTAACCCCGCTGTCCTCATAGATAGGCGCAGCCTCTTATAGTCAGTCTTCAAGCTGTCTAGATCTTCTTCGGCCTTAGTTTTCCCTTTTCTCCACTTTTCAGCCTCTGACCTCTGGACATCAACGTCTAACCTTAGGTGCATCTTCTCTTCCTCCAATTGTTCGATCTTCTTCCCCAGCTCTGAAATCTTCTTTTCGAAATCTTGTCTTATAATCTCCAATTCTGACGGGGCGACTTGCAATTGTTCCCCCATAGGTCGAGCATTCTCCAAGCTTGGTCTAGGGACGTTATCATTAACCCTCTTCTTAAACCATTCGTTATACTCAGGCGTTACCATGGAACCGACGGCCAACCTCTTAATCCAACAAGTTTGCTTCCAAGCATCCGATAGCTTCCGAACTTTCTTCTTATAGTGAGCACCTTTGAAAGAGAATTCACTCTGAGCGAGTCCGTAGGTCGTGGGTACAAACTGCCTCGACTTGTATTGTCTCAAGGCAAGTAATGGAGTATACCCGGTAGCTCTCCAAATTCCTAACAACGGCATCCAATCAAAGTTACTACATCGGTACATAATCTCATCAGGAACCATCCAATAAGCTCTCCACTCGATATCCCCCTCCTTGAGGTTTTGAAGAATTTCCATCCACTTCTCCTCTAAGATATCTTCTCTCCTTTGTATAGTTGCCTCCTCTTTTAGCGGGGAATAACCTTCAGAAAAGACCCGATAAGAAACCTTGTCTACCTTCCAAAAGTACCCATGAAATCATACCATCAATAATTGTGCACATCAAATAAACCGCCCCTCGCCTGTCTTCCGACATGAGCTCAAAGATCTGAATGTTTCTGCCAATATCGCCGGTACCGGTGTGATTCCCTTCTCAAGGTGATCGAATAAATCAATGACTGCCTCATCCACGTGCCTCAAAGCCTTAGGAAATATTACCAATCCGTAGATGCCTAAGGCGAAGATATCTACCCTCTTCCTTTCATCTAGATGCGTCAAAATCAAATCTCGCAAATTATCCCTAGGGATACATTTACTATCTCATTTTTGCTGAATCCGAGCAGTGACCCAAGGCTCACTCATCCCAAAAATGCTCATCAATTTCTTCACGAAAGACTGACTACTAAAAACCTGGGCATAAGTCTTCCGGACCTGAATTTTTGGACACCTGAGCAGAGTGGTGTATTCCTCGATGGTAGGTACCAAATCCACTTCTCCAAAAGTGAAACACTTGTATGCAGAATTCCAAAACTAAACTATAACCCGAAATAGATGCTTGTCTACTCTAATGTCTAGCAAGTGGGATATATCACCGTAGCTTTGATAGAACAACTGCTTGATCCCTTCATCCCAACTAGCCCAAATGTCTCTCAACTCTTGCAGCTCATTTTGTGTTACATTGACTCGAGTGAAATCCTGCAACTCGGAGATATATCCTTCTGCCAAGCTATCCCCTCTTTCTGATTGTAGCTTCTCTAACCATGCACAAACGGCTGCATTATCCTCGACTTTACTAAGAAATTCATTCTCCATGTCAAACTTTCTAACTTAGTAATTGAATACGGATTAACACCTCCTTTAGTATGCAATGTCATGCAAAAAAGACAATCAAAACAAAACATAGGTTAGTATCAAATAATAGCGATAAAATGCAAGCACATAAACGATAATTACAATGCATATACGGGTAAGTTCTAAGGCTCGACGCGGCTCTACCCAAGGATTGCTCCTAAGGTTCGCTATATGCAGTCCGGTTCTAGAGATAAGGTACCCGAACCAGCAGATTCCTCAATCCCCACCCATTATAGGCTCATATAGATCGAGTTCGGTTTAGGGGGATACATTACCCTATGACCATGCGGAGATGAAAATCTCACGGAATCATAGGTACGGATGTACCCGGAAGCAATCCACTAGCCCATGCGGAGGCGAAAACCTCACGAAAGCGTAGTTTCTTACTCCTACTTAGAAGGTGTGACCACAGCAGTCATGCAATGAAATGCAGTACTATTCTATGAGACCCCTACCATAACAACCATACAAACAAATGCAATCATGATTTTCAAACCAAGTTTTCGATTTTTGACAGAAGGACAGCAAATAATCGATTTTATGGCTAGACTCTCTTAAAGGGTCCCCAGTGGAGTCGCCAAGCTGTCGAAACCATCCCTTTCTCGAGATAAAAAAAAAGACGAAAAAAGACGGGGAAATCGACATTTTGAAAATAAAACATGGAGCCTCCACCGATCTTTTGTTTTGGTGTGATCGGACCACCTAAGAATCTGGTTATTTTAATAAAGCATTTTTGGTTTACTAAAACAATGATTTTGGTCTACGAACTTTTGAAAAAATGGGTTCGGGAGTCGGTTACGCATGAGGAAGGATTAGCACCCTCACTACGCCCAAAATTGGTACCGAATCGATTAAATATTGTCCTTATGTCTAAAATTTAAAGATGCTTTTGAAATATGGTTCTCTTTTATAAGATTTGAATAACCCGAGTTGGTTGCCAAAAACCTTCTTGTTTCGACTTTCGAAAGTTTATAATTCGAAAATTACAAAATGATGCCCAACTATTTCGCCCAACGAAAAAGCGGAACCCAAAGACACGAGTGGAGCACGATTCTCGAATTTCCAAACATTGAACATTGCTTCACCTTAGAAAATACGAGTGAAATTTGAAGAGATCATCGATCGTTTGAACAAATGAAAAAGCGTAACCCAGCACGATAGGGCACGATTCTCTAATTGCCAAACATCGAACATCGCCTTTGTTTTAAAGGGTTTTCTTGAAAAACATGAATGAAAACCTAAAGGAATATTCGATTGTTTTGAACAATCGAGAAATCACAACCCAGCACGATAGGGCATGATTCCTGAATTGTCAAACACCGAGTATTGCCTTCATTTTAGAGGATTTTTAGAAGACCTGAGTGAAATTTTGAAGGGATATTTGATTATTTTGAGCAAACGAGAAATTGCAACCCAACACGTTAGGGCACGATTCCGCGAATTGCCAAATATCAAATCTTGCCTTCGTTTTAAAGAATTTTTAAATGAATAATTATAAAACTAGTTTAAAACGTATTAATTCGATTTGAAACAAAACGGAATTAGTCTTGAAGATTTGGACCTTATAAAACCGAATTTCATAAACCATGATATGGGGTAATACACACATGTGATACAATGCCAATTATCAAACTAATAATCACGCAAGGCTAATCTAAGACGAATGTAATCGGACTTCTAAACATGGATGGAGCAATTGATATAACAATAAAATGAATAAATCATATGCAATGATAATGAACCACAATAATGTAAATAACATGATATAAAACAATCAATACAATGCATAAAAAAGGGATAACACTTAGAAGCCAACGCGATATGAAATGATTTTAAAATAATGACGAATAAATGAACACATAAATTACACGATATATAAATTCATAAATTTAAAACTATTTGTAAGAAAAATGAAGGTGTATACACACGATCTTTAAAATATATGTTATAGGATGAACATTTTCAAATCGAATGATATGTAAAGTATTAAAGGATTTGGTCTAAAATTAACAATTTGCATTTAATAGAGAAAATTTTAGATTATGTGTAAGCTATAAAAAGTAATGATAATAAGAATGTATAATAAAATATCATTTTTAAAACATAATGGATTTACAAATCTCATATATACGTAAATAACTTTTAAAAATAATTATTTGTAAAAACATAGAAATACCTCTGAGCTTAATTTAATCTTATTATAAATTATAATGGATTGAAGAATATACTCACGTATGTATGAAGAAAACTATACGTATAAAATGTATGGTTTTGATAATGTATATAAATCAAATATATGTACTAATAAAAGTAAGTATAAAAATAATTTAAATTTTACGCAAAATATATATAAAACACATTAGAATAACAAAAGATATAGGTTAAAATGCATGGATAGAGTCAACAAACCATTAGGTATGAAAATATATTAACTTTATTATGATATATATATACATGTATATAAAAGAACGTTTTAAACAAACCAATTTAAAAGAAAATAAATAGATGGATATATATATATAGTTACATATATATAGATATATGTACATGGAATAAAGTTAACTTATTATAAAATGTATATATACATATATATATATGATAATGTGTAACATTTATACAAAATACATAAAACATGACAATGGTATTATAAATAAATAAAAATTCAATAATAAAGAAGCAATTATCGAGGTAAAAAAATATATAAATAAGTAATAAAAAAAATGTAAAACAGAAGGGATAACTTGAAAATAAAGTAATAATAATAAAAGGGATCGATAAGTAAAGCGCGAAAACTGCAAGAGGACTAGAATTGGGAATATCCCCAAGTCCAAAACGCATCATTGTACCATGGACCAAAATGAAAGCGCGCAAAAATTGAAGAACCAAATTAAGAAAAACAAAGCCAAATGAATAAAGCGCAAATTGAAGGCTCGCGCAGATGGGGAGGACTTGGAGCGAAATTATCCCTCCCCGCAGAAACGTACGGATCCCAAGGGTGAATAGGACGGATCGGGTCGGGTAAATCCATATGACGCCGTTTCAGGAGCCACAGAATCAAGCTCAAACGACGCCATATTCGGTTTTTTAAAAGGGTTAAAATTTGGCTATTCAGCCATTCTAACCCTAGCTTCATTTTCCCTTAGCCGCCTTCAGCCAAATCCTTTGGCCCTCGCCTCCATTGTCCCCAATCGCAAGCGCACTCGCCTTTTGAAAACAATTTTCAGCCTCGAGACCCCTCCTTCACCCTCGATTTCGATGAAGCAAGAAGGAGTCAATGGCAAATTCGTAAGGTAAGCCTCTTATCTTCTTCTTTTTTTTGTATACCAGAATCACAAATCTAAAAAAAAACTAAAGAAAATAAAGTATTTAGGGATTTTTTTTGAATCGAAAATCACCTTGCTCTGTTTTTTCGAATGCTTTGTATTGCTTCTGTGTGTGTACAATATGCGTTTGTATTTCGTAACCCTTACAAAGATTAAAGACTATGGCTTTATAGCCGGAAAAAAATCAAAAGAGAAAAATAAAAACAATTTCCGATTGGCTGCCATTCTCGCTGCTGTTTTTTGTTTCCTTTCGCAGGTACAGGTGCGTGGTGTGTGTACGAGGCCGTACTGGCATACGAGGGCTGTTGACGTGGAGGCACGAACGGCGTCGGATCTGCATTTGCGGTGAAGAGGTCAAGGGCGCGAAAAGAGAGAACCCTAGGGTTCTAGAGTTGTGATTTTTTTTTTGGGCCTATCGGGTCTGTATTTGGGTCTTGGGTCATTAGGGTCAATTTGGTTTTTAGGATATTTGATTTTGGGTTGTTATTAGATAGATAATGGACTGTTAAAATTTATTTGGGTTTTAGGTTTATGGTTTTTTTTGGTTTATTTTTTTGTCTTATTTTGTGTTTGCATGGGGCCGGGCCAAAATTGGTCATTACAGAAGGCATAAACACTTATTTTAAATAGTCCACATGGCCACTCTGAATCCCCTCCAGCTCCAAGTCCACCAATCTAAGGCTCACCTGCAAAGATAAGGAAAGGGGGGTGAGTTTGGAAACTTAGTGTGCAACAAGCCCTTTTCAGAGCCCAAACTAATACCAGCATACTGGGCCGAAGCCCTAATTCAGTCGACATATACTGGGCCGAAGCCTTTTCATAAATCATATTATTGGGTCAAAGCCTTTACTGTAATCGGTATGGTCTATAGGCCCATTTCAATATCATATATAATACCAATGAATGTATGCAAGCCCATTTGGGGAGACTACTCAACCCACCATCCGCTACTCTCCACCCGTACCAACCAAGCTCTCCATGTGGGGAATAACTTAACCCACCCAACCAAACTCTCCACTGGCAGCATAGATGCTTTATCATATAACTGGAGGCCTAGCCTCTTTAATAACAGGAGTAAAGCCCTTTTTGATAAACTGAGGCAAAGCCCTTTTCGGTAAACTAGGGCAAAGCCCTTTTTGCACTTCCTCCATTTATATCAAACCCAACCCATGCATATAATGAGTATATCATGTGCATCTCATAACATATCATGTGCATATCATGTCATATCATGTATATCAAAATCTCATGCATCATATTCATAATTAAACCTTAGGGGTATAATGGTCATTTTTACCTAGGGCACAACAGTCATTTTCTATATTTTAGGGGTAATTTCGTAAGTTTACCAAATATTATGGGCTTTCCACGATCATTAACAATTATCAACATTCTCAAGTGTTTAAACAGTGATTTTAACGCACTTTATCAAATTCAGGCTTTTGGGCCCAAAACCCCTAATGGGTCCTACGAATGCCGATTTAGCCCTTTTAGCCCACTTAACCCAATTTTTACAACAGATCTAACCATGTTAACATGGAATTTATCCAAGTTCCATTTTCTATCAATTTTACCCAAATGGGCCCGGAAGCCCATTGGACCCAATTTCAGCCCATTGAGGCCCAACTTACCGTCGTGCACAGAATTGCGCTCTTACCTATTCCATCAATCCAAACACTGATCATATTGTTTTTACCGCATCTAAAACCACTTGCAAAATCTCAAGTTCCCAAAATGCCAGAATTTTGGCATTTCGACTTTTCTGCGAATATTAGCCTAAGCTACTACGAGGTTTGTTACACAGCTGTTTTGTGACGACTGCTACTGAGATCCCTTACGATGTCCTACAACTGATTACCACAATTCTTAGATTGCAAACCACAATAACCAATCCCAATATTCACCTACCATATTCGAACCATGCCCCTAAAGCCTTTAGAATCTTACCTTTTTGCCGAAAACCGATGACTAGATCTAAGTCTAGTTGTTCAAAAGATCCAAACCTTCGATCCAACCTCTAGAAGATACTAATCACCAAAAGAAATCATCGGTTAAAGACCCTTAAAGCCCTATGCCCAAATCGACAGCCTCCCTAGATTTTAGGGACATCGGCTTTTTCTAAATTGTAAAATAAGACTAGATCTGAGGTGATGAGCACTTACCACTTGTTCCTCTTTGATTTCTACGTAGATCTGATGCAGATCTATCCTCTAAATGATAGTAGAACTCAAATCCAAGGAGATCTGAAGTTTCGACTATAAGTCCCTAAATCTATGGTACTTGGCTTTTTAAGTGATGAAGAAGATGACGATATGAGGCTATAACTTTGAAGTAATGTTGCTTGAAAGCAGATACTAAGGGTTTAGAGAAGATGAAAGTTAATCAAAAGGAACAAAAATAACTGAAGGATTTTGGCTTGGAGAAATCGGCACAAGAAGCGAGTTTTCGGGATTTCGGCTTTTATGGCGATCGGCTATGAAGGTTTTGTGGAGGATGGGATCGATAGAGGAGGTGACTAAGGTGATCAAAAGGTTTCTGCTAGAAGAAAAATCAAAAAGGAAGAAAGAAAATGGAGGAAAAAGAGAGGAAGAAGAACTCGGCACCAAGGAGAAGGAATTTGCATTTTCGGCTTTTATGAGAACTCAGAAGGGATGAATGACAATGAAAGCTTTCAGGTGGCTAACCCTAATTCTCCAAGACAGAAAAAGAAAAGAACCTAACCCTAACATCAACTAAAAAAATCGGCCAACCTCCCTAAGGCCCTTGCCGAAATTCACTTAAGTGATCACATGCCCGGCACATGCCTAAAATTAAAAAGTAACAGTATGCCTACCTTGCAACTTGAACCCTGGACCTTTAATTCCTTCTCAGGCGCCATTTTTTTAGGAAATTAGTGGAGCCACCTTGCCACTTTACCAAGGCCTTATTTTTATCATAATTTACCACCTCAATTTTAAAAGCCCATATCGCCAGAACCTTCTTTCTCCAAAATTAAAAATTCAGGAATTGTCTCGAATTAAATTTACTCTTGGGCCTTTTTCCCACACCATAACCCTTCTTAATTTATTTAATTACATACTAAATAATAATAATTAAAACATCCAAATTGTATAATAAACTATAATTTTAGATTATGTGTAAGCTATAAAAAGTAATGATAATAAGAATGTATAATAAACTATAATTTTTAAAACATAATGGATTTACAAATCTCATATATGCGTAAATAACTTTTTAAAAATAATTATTTGTAAAAACATAGAAATACCTACGAGCTTAATTTAATCTTATTATAAACTATAATGGATTGAAGAATATACTCACGTATGTATGAAGAAAACTATACGTATAAAATGTATGGTTTTGATAATGTATATAAATCAAAGATATGTACTAATAAAAGTAAGTATAAAAATAATTTATTTACGCAAAATATATATAAAACACATTAGAATAACAAAAGATATAGGTTAAAATGCATGGATAGAGTCAACAAACCATTAGGTATGAAAATATATAACTTTATTATGATATATATATACATGTATATAAAAGAACGTTTTAAACAAACCAATTTAAAAGAAAATAAATAGATGGATATATATATAGTTACATATATATAGATATATGTACATGGAATAAAGTTAACTTATTATAAAATGTATATATACATATATATATATATATGATAATGTGTAACATTTGTACAAAATACATAAAACATGACAATGGTATTATAAAAAAAAATTCAATAATAAAGAAGCAATTATCGAGGTAAAAAAAATATATAAATAAGTAATAAAAAAATGTAAAACAGAAGGGATAACTTGAAAATAAAGTAATAATAATAAAAGGGATCGATAAGTAAAGCGCGAAAACTGCAAGAGGACTAGAATTAGGAATATCCCCAAGTCCAAAACGCGTCGTTGTACCGTGGACCAAAATGAAAACGCGCAAAAATTGAAGAACCAAATTAAGAAAAACAAAGCCAAACGAATAAAGCGCAAATTGAAGGCTCGCACAGATGGGGAGGACTTGGAGCGAAATTATCCCTCCCCGCAGAAACGCGCGGATCCCAGGGGTGAAGAGGACGGATCGGGTCGGGTTAAATCCATACGATGCCGTTTCAAGAGCAATAGAATCAGACTCAAACGACGCCGTATTCGGTTTTTTAAAAGGGTTGAAATTTGGCTATTCAGCCATTCTAACCCTAGCTTCATTTTCCCTTAGCCGCCTTCAGTCAAATCCTTTGGCCCTCGCCTCCATTGTCCCCAATCGTAGGCGCACTCGCCTTTTGAAAATAATTTTCAGCCTCGAGACCCCTCCTTCACCCTCGATTTCGACAAAGCAAGGAGGAGTCAACGGCAGATTCGCGAGGTAAGCCTCTTATCTTCTTCTTTTTTTTGAATTCCAGAATCACAAATCCAAAAAAAGAAGAACTAAAGAAAATAAAGTATTTAGGGATTTTTTTTGAATCGAAAATCACCTTGCTCTGTTTTTTTGATTACTTTGTATTGCTTCTGTGTGTGTACAATATGCGTTTGTATTTCGTAACCCTTACAAAGATTAAAGACTATGGCTTTATAGCCGAAAAAAATCAAAAGAGAAAAATAAAAATAATTTTCTATTGGTTGCCATTCTCGCTGCTATTTTTTGTTTCCTTTCGCAGGTACAGGTGCGTGGCTTGTGTACGAGGCTGTACTAGTGTACGAGGGCTGTTGACGTGGAGGCACGAGCGACATCGAGGCTGTAGGTGACCTATTCCAATTTCTTAGAGGCTCTTTCGAGCGACCCAGATATCGCAGCACGAGCTTCACTATTCCAATTTCTTAGAGGCTCTTTCGAACTAAATGTGTTCAGGAGATCCTGCATATTTTGTTGATGCTCCCAGATGTACTGTTCTTCCCCCTTGCTGATTTTGGGAGGACAAGACTGCCACATGCCCCATATTCAAAATTTGAGCTGCCCGTTTTCGGGTTTTCAACTCAAAAACCCCTTTGGTCTCAAAGTACCCTTTGCGGGTTTTCACCTTGGCCTCTCCATCTTCTTCATTTTTTTTGGTCTCAGAGCGCCCTTTGCGGGTTTTCACTCTGGCCTCTCTTTCTTTAGGTAAAATACTTCTTGACGGAATCTGAATTTATGGGATTGGGCAAGTTTCTACCGTCCATCTCGACTAGAATCAATGCTCCTCCGGAGAAAGCTTTCTTTACCACGTAAGGCCCCTCCCAATTAGGCATCCATTTTCCTCGAAAATCCTTCTGTATGGAAAGGATCTTTTTCAAAACCAGGTCTCCCTCGTGGAATTCTCTAGGACGAATCTTTTTGCCATATGCCTGCATCATTCGTTTTTGATACATCTGCCCGTGACGGATAGCTCTTAGCCTCTTTTCCTCACCAAGTTCAATTGATCGTATCGAGACTGGATTCATTCTGCTTCATCCAACTTCAACTCTGATAGCACTCGAAGGGATGGGATCTCGACTTCGATTGGCAAAATTGCTTCCATTCTATAGACCAAAGAGAAAGGCGTTGCCCCAGTTGAGGTTCTGACTGATGTTTGATAAGCAAAGAGGGCAAACGGTAACATCTCGTGCCAATCTTTATAGGTCTCGGTCATCCTCCCCACAATCTTTTTAATGTTTTTATTGGCCGCTTCCACTGCCCCATTCATTTTTGGGCGATATGGTGACGAGTTGTGATGTCTGATCTTGAATTGACTGCAGACTTCCGCTATCATACTATTGTTCAGGTCTAATGCATTGTCAGATATGATCCTCTCCGGTATTCCATATCGACATATGATCTCCTTTTTTAGAAATTTACTCACTGCCGACTTTGTCACACTAGCATATGAAGTGGCTTCTACCCATTTGGTGAAGTAGTCGATAACCATAAAAATGAACCGATGCCCATTGGAAGATTTTGGCGATATTGGTCCAATCACATCCATGCCCCACATAGAGAAAGGCCATGGGTAAACCATGACATGTAGTGGTGAGGGAGGCACATGAATTTTATCTCGGTAGATTTGGCACTTATGGAATCTCTTGGCGTAATTGATACAGTCTCCCTCCATAGTGGACCAATAATACCCGAATCTCATAATTTTCCTGGCCATTGTAAAGCCATTAGCATGTGTCCCGCAGACGCCCTCATGGACTTCTGCCAAGATTTTCTTAGCCTCTACAGCATCTACACATCTTAATAGCACTTGATCCTTTCTTCTTTTGTATAGGATCTCCCCATCTAAGACATAGCCGATGGCCAATCTTCTCAGCGTCCTTTTGTCATTCTCGCTTGCTTGGTTAGGGTACTCACGATTCTTCACGTATTGCAATATATCATGATACCAAGGGTGATCATCTTTTTCTTTATCCTCTTCAATATTATAACAGTGGGCCGGAGTTTCATAAATACTCATTCGGATGGGTTTGACATCTTCTTATTTGTTCACCTTGATCATGGAAGCTAAGGTAGCCAAAACACCGGCCATCTAACTTTCATCTCGTGGAAGGTAGCAGAAGGTAATGTCGTTGAACTCTTTGACCAATTCAAGGACCAGTTTTCGATAATCGATCAATTTGGGATCTCTGGTCTCCCATTCTCCCTTGAATTGATAAATCACTAGCGCAGAATCCCCATATACCTCTAGCACTTTAATCTTGTGTTCTATGGCTGCGCGGATACCCATGATGCATGCTTCGTATTCCGCCATATTATTTGTACAATCAAAATCCAATTTACTAGTGAACGGATAATGATCTCCATTTGGGGATACCAAGATTGCCCCGATTCCATTACCCACAGCATTTGATGCCCCATCGAAGTTTAGTTTCCAGGGAAGTTCTTCCGGATCACCTTCTTCGGCGGTCGTAACACACATCAGGTCTTCATTCGGGAAATCGAAGTTCAAAGGCTTGTAGTCTTCCAAAGCTCTACTGGCCAAGAAATCCGCTATTGCACTCCCTTTTACTGCTTTCTGGTTCACATAAACTATGTAGAATTCGGAGAGTAGAATTTGCCATCGAGCCATCCTTCCATTCAAAGCTATTGACTCCATCATGTACTTTAAAGGGTCCAGTTTTGAGATGAGCCAAGTGGTGTGATACAACATATACTGCCTCAGCCTTCGGGTTGTCCAAATTAGGGCACAACACAGCTTCTCTATCGGCGGGTACCTTGTCTCACATTCTGTGAACTTTTTACTAAGATAGTAAATAGCCTTTTCTTTCCTTCCTGACTCATCATGCTGACCCAATACGCATCCCATGGAATTTTCAAATACTGCTAGATACAGTATTAATGGCTTATCGGAGTTAGGTGGCATCAACACCGGAGCGTTGGATAAGTATTGTTTGACCTTGTCGAAAGCCCTTTGGCATTCTTCATCACATTCACCTGGGTTGTGTTTCTTGAGGAGGCGGAAGACAGGGTCACATTTCTCAGTTAGTTGTGAAATGAATCAAGTGATGTAATTTAATCTTCCTAGAAAGCCTCGAACCTCTTTCTGGGTACATGGCAGAGATAGCTCTTGTATGGCTTTGACTTTGTCTGGATCAATCTCAATACCTTTCTCGCTAACCACGAATCTGAGTAACTTTCCAGATTTGGCTCTGAAGGTACATTTAACGGGGTTGAGTTTTAGTTGGAACTTCCTTAACCTTAAGAACAACCTCCTCAGGACCTGGACATGCTCCTTCTCGGTTCGGGACTTTGCGATCATATCATCGACATAAACTTCGATTTCTTTGTGCATCATGTCGTGAAACAGGGTTACCATGGCCCTTTGATATGTTGCCCCTGCGTTTTTCAGTCCAAATGGCATCACTTTATAGCAGAACGTCCCCCACATGGTTATAAATGTGGTCTTCTCCATGTCTTCAGGTGCATCTTGATCTGGTTATATCCAGAGAAACCGTCCATAAATGAAAACAATGAGTGTCCTGCCGTGTTGTCCACTAGGGTGTCAATATGAGGCAGTGGGAAATTGTCCTTCGGGCTGGCTTTATTTAAATCTCTCTAGTCCACACACATTCGCACTTTTCCATCTTTTTTAAGGACAGGGACGATGTTGGCTACCCAATCTGAGTATTTTACCACCTTCAGGAATCCGGCGTCGAACTACTTTCGAACCTCTTCTTTTATTTTTAGCAAGACATCGGGCCTCATTCTTCGGAGTTTTTGCTGAACTGGCTTACATTCTTCCTTTATGGGGAGTCGGTGCACCACGATATCAGTGTCCAAACCGGGCATATCTTGGTATGACCATGCGAAGACATCTTTGAATTCTTGAAGTAATTCAATGAGGTCTCGCTTCATCTCTATGGTGATACACGTTCCGATCTTCACCTGTTGCCCCTCTCCTAAGTTCACAATTTCTACCGATTCTTTATGAGGTAGGATCTGGTTCTCGTCTTGTTCTACCATTCTTAACAAATCCGGAGATAGGTTACAGCCTTGGTCATCTTCGAAATACTGAGGATCCTCCATACACACATCTCGCTCAAAAGGAAATTCTGAGTCACTAGCAGTGTCACTCGTACCATTGATATCTGGGGACCTGTTATAAGGATGAAGGCAGATACAAAGAATCAACAGAATTCAAAACATTTATTTGTGTGGTATGATTATGAATGACGAATGAAAGAATATTTAGAAAAGAATAAAATAATCCGAAAGTAATCGTTTGTATAATATGAATGAAATTGAAAAAATGAGAGAACATTTGCTCAAAAATGATAATAACCGTGCATTTCATTGAAATAACGTTTTTAAACATTAGCTTATTTCACAAAAGATTCTTGTTACTCCTAGGCCTAGAGCAATAAGTGTGTTTTGGACATTACTCTGAATCAGTTCTAAAAACTACAGGAATCTCTTCCGCAGTCCAGTTATCCAGAACACTTCCAGGTGTGTAGGGGCAAATGCCTGACAAATTTTCTCCTCCAGCCTCTTCGTCGTATGTGGCGTTGATGTCCAAGGTTTCTAGCCTTTCTTCTATGGCTCCCTTCATTAGCGTGCCTCTCTCAGGATGAATGCTTCCTCCAGACACAAAGGTTTTCGATATGTGGGGGAATATCATTGGCTCCCACTTGATTTCCTCCCCCCTTAATCGTGCTCTCCTTCTTTCTTTCTTCTTTTCTAGCTCCCTTCTCCTTTGTTTCGCATCCGGCTTAAATCTTAAGCCGAAGCGGTCTCTCTTGTCCTTCAGCATTGGTGTTTCGACCCTTCCTTGAAGATGTCTCCCAAGTCCTCTTCCGAGTAAGGCCCCTTTTCTAACCAACAACCATAGGCTCATCCTCGTAGTCTTGGACAATTTCGGTACCAGAATCTTGCTTCCCTCGATGATAAACGTCGCATTAACGAATTCCAAAGATTGGAATGAGCATTCGATTGCTTCGTCATCCGTCTCCAAATAGGGAGCATTATTGCTCACAGTTGCAATGATATCCACTTCAGCATTGATCGTTATCAATCGCCCCTCTGATACCAGCTTCAACTTTTGATGCAACGATGAAGGAACTGCCCCAGCTGAATGTATCCAGGGCCTCCCCAACAAGCAATTGTATGAGGGCTTGATATCCATTACTAGGAAATCCACCTCATATATGTTTGGCCCGATCTGAAGAGGTGCCTCGATTCTACCCATCACATTTCTCTCAGTGCCGTCAAATGCTTTCACTATGTTCTGGCACTCCTTCATGTGAGAGCTGTCTATAGG
Source organism: Gossypium longicalyx (assembly GCA_025698465.1). Lineage (NCBI taxonomy): Eukaryota > Viridiplantae > Streptophyta > Magnoliopsida > Malvales > Malvaceae > Gossypium > Gossypium longicalyx. Next base: position 29,171,865 of record CM047006.1, on the reverse strand, counting down.
TAATCTATTTAGCGTGGTCAATGGCAGGACGTTCAAGGCCGATCCGTTGTCAATTAGTACGCTTGGCAGCATATACCCTTTACAGCGTGTGGTGATATACAAAGCTTTAGTCGACCCCATGCCACCAGGCGGTATCTCGCTATCATTAAAAAAAATATAGTTGTCGGAATTTATGTTGCTAACCAGACGGTCTAGCTTGTTAACAAAGATGTCATTGGCAACATATATTTCATTCAAGACCTTCGTTAGCGCGCTACGATAAACTTCCGAGCTTAGAAGTAAGGCCAGTACTGAGATACGGGCTGGTTGTTTACGTAGTTGTTCCACCACACTGTATTCGCTATGTTTTAGGAATTTTAAAAACTCCTTGGCCTCCTCCTCGTTAACTGCCTCATTAGCAGATTTGGTCGTTTTTTCCTTCATCTCTTCGACCACTGGGGCTTTTCCTTTTATAGATTGTGCCCCCTCATTTGCTGTATCGTAACGTCTCTCGCTACGTGTATAGGAACCCCTATCTTGGTCCCCTTTTGAAGCATCAACCGGGCTTTCCTTTCTCAGCATCGTCACGCTGCAGTCATAATTCCATGGGACCTTTTTGCTGTCTTTGTAGGGGAAGACTACAGGTCTCTGGATTATGACCCTCGGTGCCATTTGAACTTCAGCTTCATTATTTTTGGGTCTCGATATGATAACTGCAGGGTAATTAACTGTTTCATTCTATGCCGTTGATTCTCCCTCCGATGCACATACATCTCCCTCTACGGGGTCTTCGGTTTCTTCATAGAATTCTATTTCCTTGTTGTTCATCATGTTCTGTACTAGGGCCCTAAACTCCACACACTCTTGGATTTCATGCCCCACCTCATCGTGGAACTTGCAGTAGTTCCTCTCTTCTTCAGATTCTTCCCTCAAATCCAACGAGATCAATCCTCTCTTGGCCATCTCTTTCCACACCCGCCTTAATAGGGTCCTAACTTCTCTAGCCTTGCTTTTGACCTTCTTGTTCTTGCCTTCGCTTATCCCATTCACTCCTTGGTCGGTATGATTGGAAAGCGGATTTCCTGCTACATTGGGTACGGCAGGGTCGTCAAACCTTACGATCTCTATTATAATGAGTCTCTCGACCACTTTTTTGAATGCGGTGCAGTTTTTGATTGAGTGCCCAGTGATTCCCACGTGGTATTCACATTGGGCGTTTGTGTCATACCATTTGGGATACGGAGGCTGCAGTGGTTTCAGGTAGAAAGGGGACACCACATGAGCGTTGAATAGATTCTGGTATAGCTCCCTATACGTCATAAGTATAGGGGTGAACTGTGGCCTTTCTGTGTTCTCCCTCGTGTTTGATTCTTGTCTCACAGTGCTATGTTGATTGGGGGTCACCGTCTTGGGTTGATTTACGGTGAATGACTTGGATTGACCCTTACCGAATGCGTTCGCGTTTTTACTTCATTATCCCTTTTCCTCGGGGCCGACTTTCTGGTACTTTCTCCGACTTCTATCTTGCCACTTCTCACCGCATTTTTGATCATTTCACCCGTCATTATTATGTCTGAGAAGCTCTTGGTGGCGCTTCCCAACATGTGAGTGATAAAAGGAGCCCTCAAGGTGTTGATAAAGAGCATTGTCATTTCTTTTTCTAGAAGCGGCGGCTGAACTTGTATGGCTACTTCTCTCCACCTTTGTGTATACTGTCTGAAACTTTCATTGGATTTCTTCTCCATGTTCTAGAGAGTGATTCTGTCGGGGGTCATGTCCGTCACATGATTGTATTGCTTCATAAAGGCCTGAGCCAGGTCCTTCCATGAATTAATTTTAGCTCGGCTCAGCTGATTATACCATTTAGACGACGCCCAAACCGCATGTCTTGAAAGCAAGATGGATTAATAGCTGGTCATTGTTAACGTATCCCGTCATTCGCCTGCAGAACATAGTGATGTGAGCTTCAGGGTAGCTCATTCCATTTTATTTCTCAAATTCGGGCATTTTGAATTTGGGGGGCAGGACCAAATCTGGGACCAAACTCAGGTCCTTGGCATCAATCCCTTGATGATGATCCGCGCTTTCCATGGCTTTGAATTTCTCCTCGAGCCATCTACACCGTTCTTCCAATTGTTTTTGCGAATCTATCCTCGCCTTTTCTTCTTCGGCAACTTCATCCAAGTCGAAAACGGGCGGATAGTTAGGGTTGTTGACCAAATTAGAACTTGAGCCAGCTTGGAAATTTGTCGGTATTGAAGCTTCGGCCTGAACTTGCTGGGGCATGATCGTGACAGATGGTTTCGGTACATTAATCTCGGGCTTCATCGGTACATGTGTCGGAGTGAAGCCAGGGGGTATTGAGGATCTTCATTAGTTTCTTCAACTTTGTCCATAGGGCCCTTTCCCTTATCCGTTCCTCCCAACAGCAATTGGGATAGCTGACTCATCATCTCCCTTTGGGATTCCATCATTTGTTCCTTCATCTCTTGCTGAATCTTGGCTAGCTGCTCTTGCATCTGAGACTGCATTTGTTCCTGCATGTCCTTTTGCATTTGCTCCAATTTCTCTAGTCTTTTATCCATTGACTTTTTTCTTGTACCGTAGGGGTGCGTAGTTGGTTGGTTTTCGTTGGTTTCCAGGTTACTGAAATGATGTTTAATTAATTAATTAGAAACCTCTTATGGCCTTTAATGCATAATGATATGATGTAGTGCAAATGTATGGATGCAAAGGAGGCATCAATTTTGATTTAATTCCCTTTAGAAAATTTCACTTGAAAATAAAATCTTTTACATAAAGTTGAGTTACAGATAAAATTTTGCTCTAGTGCTTAAAGTCTTAATTTTTCTAAGCAACGAGGCCAGCTCTTGTCCGCGATCCTACTCCAACTCATACTTCACGCTCAGTGTGTCTGCCTGAACCGCTAAAGCTTGCAAGTAGTCAGCTACCTCCCGAATCTGGGTTATGCCTTCCCCCATAAGGTAATCTCTGTTTCTGACCTGGTCTTGCGCATAGTGAAGCTGCTCTTTCCAACGGTCCTTATTTGCCTCGAAAAACTGGATCCGCATCTCGTAGTTTTGTAGTGACGCCTCTAATTCTTCTATTCTTCCTTTCATTTCTTCTATCCTGCTCAAGCTTGCCCTCAATTCCATTACGATGTTGCAGTTTTGGTACTGATACAGAGGCTTCTCGAGTTCTGCCACTCTAGCCATTAATTCACCTCGCTCATTTCTGCTTTCCAACAGACTCTTCTCTAAATCTTCGTTTCGTGCCTTAGCTTCTCGGAATTTCCTTTCCCACTGGTGGGCATTGGCCTTTTCTTCTCGAATTTCATGGAGCCATTGTTCGGAAGTCTTACCTAACCCCGCTGTCCTCATAGATAGGCGCAGCCTCTTATAGTCAGTCTTCAAGCTGTCTAGATCTTCTTCGGCCTTAGTTTTCCCTTTTCTCCACTTTTCAGCCTCTGACCTCTGGACATCAACGTCTAACCTTAGGTGCATCTTCTCTTACTCCAATTGTTCGATCTTCTTCCCCAGCTCTGAAATCTTCATTTCGAAATCTTGTCTTATAATCTCCAATTCTGACGGGGCGACTTGCAATTGTTCCCCCATAGGTCGAGCATTCTCCAAGCTTGGTCTAGGGACGTTATCATTAACCCTCTTCTTAAACCATTCGTTATACTCAGGCGTTACCATGGAACCGACGGCCAACCTCTTAATCCAACAAGTTTGCTTCCAAGCATCCGATAGCTTCCGAACTTTCTTCTTATAGTGAGCACCTTTGAAAGAGAATTCACTCTGAGCGAGTCCGTAGGTCGTGGGTACAAACTGCCTCGACTTGTATTGTCTCAAGGCAAGTAATGGAGTATACCCGGTAGCTCTCCAAATTCCTAACAACGGCATCCAATCAAAGTTACTACATCGGTACATAATCTCATCAGGAACCATCCAATAAGCTCTCCACTCGATATCCCCCTCCTTGAGGTTTTGAAGAATTTCCATCCACTTCTCCTCTAAGATATCTTCTCTTCTTTGTATAGTTGCCTCCTCTTTTAGCGGGGAATAACCTTCAGAAAAGACCCGATAAGAAACCTTGTCTACCTTCCAAAAGTACCCATGAAATCATACCATCAATAATTGTGCACATCAAATAAACCGCCCCTCGCCTGTCTTCCGACATGAGCTCAAAGATCTGAATGTTTCTGCCAATATCGCCGGTACCGGTGTGATTCCCTTCTCAAGGTGATCGAATAAATCAATGACTGCCTCATCCACGTGCCTCAAAGCCTTAGGAAATATTACCAATCCGTAGATGCCTAAGGCGAAGATATCTACCCTCTTCCTTTCATCTAGATGCGTCAAAATCAAATCTCACAAATTATCCCTAGGGATACATTTACTATCTCATTTTTGCTGAATCCGAGCAGTGACCCAAGGCTCACTCATCCCAAAAATGCTCATCAATTTCTTCACGAAAGACTGACTACTAAAAACCTGGGCATAAGTCTTCAGGACTGAATTTTTGGACACCTGAGCAGAGTGGTGTATTCCTCGATGGTAGGTACCAAATCCACTTCTCCAAAAGTGAAACACTTGTATGCAGAATTCCAAAACTAAACTATAACCCGAAATAGATGCTCGTCTACTCTAATGTCTAGCAAGTGGGATATATCACCGTAGCTTTGATAGAACAACTGCTTGATCCCTTCATCCCAACTAGCCCAAATGTCTCTCAACTCTTGCAGCTCATTTTGTGTTACATTGACTCGAGTGAAATCCTGCAACTCGGAGATATATCCTTCTGCCAAGCTATCCCCTCTTTCTGATTGTAGCTTCTCTAACCATGCACAAACGGCTGCATTATCCTTGACTTTACTAAGAAATTCATTCTCCATGTCAAACTTTCTAACTTAGTAATTGAATACGGATTAACACCTCCTTTAGTATGCAATGTCATGCAAAAAAGACAATCAAAACAAAACATAGGTTAGTATCAAATAATAGCGATAAAATGCAAGCACATAAACGATAATTACAATGCATATACGGGTAAGTTCTAAGGCTCGACGCGGCTCTACCCAAGGATTGCTCCTAAGGTTCGCTATATGCAGTCCGGTTCTAGAGATAAGGTACCCGAACTAGCAGATTCCTCAATCCCCACCCATTATAGGCTCATATAGATCGAGTTCGGTTTAGGGGGATACATTACCCTATGACTATGCGGAGATGAAAATCTCACGGAATCATAGGTACGGATGTACCCGGAAGCAACCCACTAGCCCATGCGGAGGTGAAAACCTCACGAAAGTGTAGTTTCTTACTCCTACTTAGAAGGTGTGACCACAGCAGTCATGCAATGAAATGCAGTACTATTCTATGAGACCCCTACCATAACAACCATACAAACAAATGCAATCATGATTTTCAAACCAAGTTTTCGATTTTTGACAGAAGGACAGCAAATAATCGATTTTATGGCTAGACTCTCTTAAAGGGTCCCCAGTGGAGTCGCCAAGCTGTCGAAACCATCCCTTTCTCGAGATAAAAAAAAAAGACGAAAAAAGACGGGGAAATCGACATTTTGAAAATAAAACATGGAGCCTCCACCGATCTTTTGTTTTGGTGTGATCGGACCACCTAAGAATCTGGTTATTTTAATAAAGCATTTTTGGTTTACTAAAACAATGATTTTGGTCTACGAACTTTTGAAAAAATGGGTTCGGGAGTCGGTTACGCATGAGGAAGGATTAGCACCCTCACTACGCCCAAAATTGGTACCGAATCGATTAAATATTGTCCTTATGTCTAAAATTTAAAGATGCTTTTGAAATATGGTTCTCTTTTATAAGATTTGAATAACCCGAGTTGGTTGCCAAAAACCTTCTTGTTTCGACTTTCGAAAGTTTATAATTCGAAAATTACAAAATGATGCCCAACTATTTCGTCCAACGAAAAACCGGAACCCAGCACAGTAGGGCACGATTCCTCGAATTTCCAAACATTGAACATTGCTTCACCTTAGAAAATACGAGTGAAATTTCGAAGAGATCATCGATCGTTTCGAACAAATGAAAAAGCGTAACCCAACACGATAGGGCACGATTCTCTAATTGCCAAACATCGAACATCGCCTTTGTTTTAAAGGGTTTTCTTGAGAAACATGAATGAAAACCTAAAGGAATATTCGATTGTTTTGAACAATCGAGAAATCACAACCCAGCACGATAGGGCATGATTCCTGAATTGTCAAACACCGAGTATTGCCTTCATTTTAGAGGATTTTTAGAAGACCTGAGTGAAATTTTGAAGGGATATTTGATTATTTTGAGCAAACGAGAAATTGCAACCCAACACGTTAGGGCACGATTCCGCGAATTGCCAAATATCAAATCTCGCCTTCGTTTTAAAGAATTTTTAAATGAATAATTATAAAACTAGTTTAAAACGTATTAATTCGATTTGAAACAAAACGGAATTAGTCTTGAAGATTTGGACCTTATAAAACCGAATTTCATAAACCATGATATGGGGTAATACACACATGTGATACAATGCCAATTATCAAACTAATAATCACGCAAGGCTAATCTAAGACGAATGTAATCGGACTTCTAAACATGGATGGAGCAATTGATATAACAATAAAATGAATAAATCATATGCAATGATAATGAACCACAATAATGTAAATAACATGATATAAAACAATCAATACAATGCATAAAAAAGGGATAACACTTAGAAGCCAACGCGATATGAAATGATTTTAAAATAATGACGAATAAATGAACACATAAATTACACGATATATAAATTCATAAATTTAAAACTATTTGTAAGAGCAAACTGAAGGTGTATACACACGATCTTTAAAATATATGTTATAGGATGAACATTTTCAAATCGAATGATATGTAAAGTATTAAAGGATTTGGTCTAAAATTAACAATTTGCATTTAATAGAGAAAATTTTAGATTATGTGTAAGCTATAAAAAGTAATGATAATAAGAATGTATAATAAAATATCATTTTTAAAACATAATGGATTTACAAATCTCATATATACGTAAATAACTTTTTAAAAATAATTATTTGTAAAAACATAGAAATACCTACGAGCTTAATTTAATCTTATTATAAATTATAATGGATTGAAGAATATACTCACGTATGTATGAAGAAAACTATACGTATAAAATGTATGGTTTTGATAATGTATATAAATCAAATATATGTACTAATAAAAGTAAGTATAAAAATAATTTAAATTTTACGCAAAATATATATAAAACACATTAGAATAACAAAAGATATAGGTTGAAATACATGGATAGAGTCAACAAACCATTAGGTATGAAAATATATTAACTTTATTATGATATATATATACATGTATATAAAAGAACGTTTTAAACAAACCAATTTAAAAGAAAATAAATAGATGGATATATATATATATAGTTACATATATATAGATATATGTACATGGAATAAAGTTAACTTATTATAAAATGTATATATACATATATATATATGATAATGTGTAACATTTATACAAAATACATAAAACATGACAATGGTATTATAAATAAATAAAAATTCAATAATAAAGAAGCAATTATCGAGGTAAAAAAATATATAAATAAGTAATAAAAAAAATGTAAAACAGAAGGGATAACTTGAAAATAAAGTAATAATAATAAAAGGGATCGATAAGTAAAGCGCGAAAACTGCAAGAGGACTAGAATTGGGAATATCCCCAAGTCCAAAACGCATCATTGTACCATGGACCAAAATGAAAGCGCGCAAAAATTGAAGAACCAAATTAAGAAAAACAAAGCCAAACGAATAAAGCGCAAATTGAAGGCTCGCGCAGATGGGGAGGACTTGGAGCGAAATTATCCCTCCCCGCAGAAACGTACGGATCCCAAGGGTGAAGAGGACGGATCGGGTCGGGTTAAATCCATATGACGCCGTTTCAGGAGCCACAGAATCAAGCTCAAACGACGCCATATTCGGTTTTTTAAAAGGGTTAAAATTTGGCTATTCAGCCATTCTAACCCTAGCTTCATTTTCCCTTAGCCGCCTTCAGCCAAATCCTTTGGCCCTCGCCTCCATTGTCCCCAATCGCAAGCGCACTCGCCTTTTGAAAACAATTTTCAGCCTCGAGACCCCTCCTTCACCCTCGATTTCGATGAAGCAAGAAGGAGTCAATGGCAAATTCGTAAGGTAAGCCTCTTATCTTCTTCTTTTTTTTGTATACCAGAATCACAAATCTAAAAAAAAACTAAAGAAAATAAAGTATTTAGGGATTTTTTTTGAATCGAAAATCACCTTGCTCTGTTTTTTCGATTGCTTTGTATTGCTTCTGTGTGTGTACAATATGCGTTTGTATTTCGTAACCCTTACAAAGATTAAAGACTATGGCTTTATAGCCGGAAAAAAATCAAAAGAGAAAAATAAAAACAATTTACGACACGCCATTCTCATTCTTTGTTTTTGTTTCCTTCGCAGTAGTCAAAGTGTGTGGTGTGTACGAGGCCGTACTGGCATACGAGGGCTGTTGACGTGGAGGCACGAACGGCGTCGGGACTGTACGGCGGCTGAAGGCTACGGCGCGAAAAGAGAGAACCCTAGGGTTCTAGAGTTGTGATTTTTTTTTTGGGCCTATCGGGTCTGTATTTGGGTCTTGGGTCATTAGGGTCAATTTGGTTTTTAGGATATTTGATTTTGGGTTGTTATTAGATAGATAATGGACTGTTAAAATTTATTTGGGTTTTAGGTTTATGGTTTTTTTTGGTTTATTTTTTTGTCTTATTTTGTGTTTGCATGGGGTAGGGCCAAAATTGGTCATTCTGGAAGGGATAAACACTTATTTTAAATAGTCCACATGGCCACTCTGAATCCCCTCAGCTCCAAGTCCACCAATCTAAGGCTCACTGCAAAGATAAGGAAAGGGGGTGAGTTTGGAAACTTAGTGTGCAACAAAGCCCTTTTAGAGCCCAAACTAATACCGAAAGATCTCGGGTCGAAGCCCTAATTCGATCGACATATCTTGGGTAGAAGCCTTTTCATAAATCATATTATTGGGTCAAAGCCTTTATCAGATGTCGGTATGGTCCATAGGCCCATTTCAATATCATATATAATACCAATGAATGTATGCAAGCCCATTTGGGAGACTACTCAACCCACCATCCGCTACTCTCCACCCGTACCAACCAAGCTCTCCATGTGGGGAATAACTTAACCCACCCAACCAAACTCTCCACTGGCAGCATAGATGCTTTATCATATAACTGGAGGCCTAGCCTCTTTAATAACAGGAGTAAAGCCCTTTTTGATAAACTGAGGCAAAGCCCTTTTCGGTAAACTAGGGCAAAGCCCTTTTTGCACTTCCTCCATTTATATCAAACCCAACCCATGCATATAATGAGTATATCATGTGCATCTCATAACATATCATGTGCATATCATGTCATATCATGTATATCAAAATCTCATGCATCATATTCATAATTAAACCCTAGGGTATAATGGTCATTTTACCTAGGCACACAAATGAGTCATTTTCTATATTTTAGGGGTAATTTCGTAAGTTTACCAAATATTATGGGCTTTCCACGATCATTAACAATTATCAACATTCTCAAGTGTTTAAACAGTGATTTTAACGCACTTTATCAAATTCAGGCTTTTGGGCCCAAAACCCCTAATGGGTCCTACGAATGCCGATTTAGCCCTTTTAGCCCACTTAACCCAATTTTTACAACAGATCTAACCATGTTAACATGGAATTTATCCAAGTTCCATTTTCTATCAATTTTACCCAAATGGGCGGAAGCCCATTGGACCCAATTCGACCATTGAGGCCCAACTTACCGTCGTCGTACGCAGTGCGCTCTTACCTATTCCATCGATCCAAACACTGATCATATTGTTTTTATCGCATCTAAAACCACTTGCAAAATCTCAAGTTCCCAAAATGCCAGAATTTTGGCATTTCGACTTTTCTGCAAATATTAGCCTAAGCTACTACGAGGTTTGTTACACAGCTGTTTTGTGACGACTGCTACTGAGATCCCTTACGATGTCCTACAACTGATTACCACAATTCTTAGATTGCAAACCACAATAACCAATCCCAATATTCACCTACCATATTCGAACCATGCCCCTAAAGCCTTTAGAATCTTACCTTTTTGCCGAAAACCGATGACTAGATCTAAGTCTAGTTGTTCCAAAGATCCAAACCTTCGATCCAACCTCTAGAAGATACTAATCACCAAAAGAAATCATCGGTTAAAGACCCTTAAAGCCCTATGCCCAAATCGACAGCCTCCCTAGATTTTAGGGACTTCGGCTTTTTCTAAATTGTAAAATAAGACTAGATCTGAGGTGATGAGCACTTACCACTTGTTCCTCTTTGATTTCTACGTAGATCTGATGCAGATCTATCCTCTAAATGATAGTAGAACTCAAATCCAGGAGATCTGAAGTTTCGACTATAAGTCCCTAAATCTATGGTACTTCGGCTTTTTAAGTGATGAAGAAGATGACGATATGAGGCTATAACTTTGAAGTAATGTTGCCGACAGATACTAAGGATTTAGAGAAGATGAAAGTTAATCAAAAGGAACAAAAATAACTGAAGGATTTTGGCTTGGAGAAATCGGCACAAGAAGTGAGTTTTCGGGATTTCGGCTTTTATGGCGATCGGCTATGAAGGTTTTGTGGAGGATGGGATCGATAGAGGAGGTGAGTAAGGTGATAAAAAGGTTTCTGCTAGAAGAAAAATCAAAAAGGAAGAAAGAAAATAGAGGAAAAAGAGAGGAAGAAGAACTCGGCACCAAGGAGAAGGAATTTGCATTTTCGGCTTTTATGAGAACTCAGAAGGGATGAATGACAATGAAAGCTTTCAGGTGACTAACCCTAATTCTCCAAGACAGAAAAAGAAAAGAACCTAACCCTAACATCAACTAAAAAAATCGACCAACCTCCCTAAGGCCCTTGCCGAAATTCACTTAAGTGATCACATGCCCGGCACATGCCTAAAATTAAAAAGTAACAGTATTCCTACCTTGTAACTTGAACCCTGGACCTTTAATTCCTTCTCAGGCGCCATTTTTTTAGGAAATTAGTGGAGCCACCTTGCCACTTTACCAAGGCCTTATTTTTATCATAATTTACCACCTCAATTTTAAAAGCCCATATCGCCAGAACCTTCTTTCTCCAAAATTAAAAATTCAGGAATTGCCTCGAATTAAATTTACTCTTGGGCCTTTTTCCCACACCATAACCCTTCTTAATTTATTTAATTACATACTAAATAATAATAATTAAAACATCCAAATTGTTCGGGCCGTCTTCTACCCGAACCTAGACTCAAGGCCCATTACTCCTAGGCCCAAAAATCGGGGCGTTACAGGCAAAATATGTCCATCTTCTTCATTAGGATGAAATTTCAAGGGTTCTCCATAGCTAGGGTTTTTTTCAAGCTTCTAAGCTCTATAATAAGTGATTCCAAGCCCCGTTTTTAATGTTCTTTACGTTTTTGGAGTCCTGGTAACTTGATTTAGCTTATTCTAGCAATAATTTAACCTAGGGTCTATATTCGGAAAAATACCCATAGGTGAAATGTGTTTATTTTGATATTTTATGGTAGAATATGAAGCTTGAAATTGTGTTAAACAACTTTTTCTAAGCGATTTTACGTGAAAACGAGTAAAACGACAAAACCGGTAAAAATACCTAATGTTCATAAATACATGATAGAGTGTGAATTTGATGTTGCTATAGAAGGGAAAAATGATCAGCATGTCATAAAACATAAGAAAATATGATGAAGTTTAATTTCCGAGCTTTGGGGGAAAAAATGTAAATATGCAAAAGTTTAGGGGCAAAAATATAATTTTGCCAAAGTTTGAGTCAAGGACTGTTTTAATAAATATGAGTATTAAATAATCTAAATTTTTTATTATAGATCAAGAGAAACAAGATTCAAGTCATGATCGAGGGAAAAATAAAGTTTTCGAGGAATAGGCTTGATTTCTAACATATTGTACCGAGGTAAGTTCATATGTAAATATTGTAATATAATTGTTATTTTAAATCATTTAATGCTATTTATACGATATTATGATTTGTTATCATACAATTCTATGCTTTGTGGTAATTGTTGGACAACATACAAAAATTTTATGAATTATGTGAAAAATGTGAAAGATTACCGAAGTATCGTCATTGGAATTCCAAGGAGAATGGTAAAGGAGTACAAATTAGGAAAGTCCCGTTGAACCTTAGGAATATATTAGGATACTTTGGCATCCGAGCTCGTTGAGTCGAGTCCGAGTTCACTTATGGATGCAAATGTCCAAACTCATTGAGTTGAGTCCGAGTTCACTTATGGATACGAACGCCCGAGCTTGTTGAGTTGAGTCCGAGTTTGCTTATGGGCGGTACATGGTAGCTTGGCTACATATGTGGCACTTATGTGCAAACTTTCCATGTATCTGAATTATATTCCGATGTGTTCAACGGGTAAAATTCTAGTAATATGGAAGAATACTCAAGATGCAAGTAACGTATTGGTAAGTGTTGTGGAATGGGCACTTTGGACAGGTATGTACTTAACCCTCGGGTTGAGACTTGATACGACAACAATAATATGGTAAGATAATGAATGATGAATAGAAATGTGGTATATGTTTTGGTGATATTATGCTAATGTTGGTTGGTATAGTTGCTTTGTTAAGTTATTTGTTATTTGCATATGGACTTACTAAGAATCTATGCTTACTCCCTCCTTTTCATTCTTTTTAGTTTTGACAAGTCAATTTGGATATCGGGACGGTCGGAGACACGCTCACACTATCACTGGACAATTGCGGTATAATGACTTATAATTTTTGGAAATATGGCATGTATAGCATTCCAATCATTTTGTGTGTATAATCTTACGATATGGCCCATGAATGGAATGGAAATGTTTGATAATGATTAGCTATTGGAATGGCTAATCAAGTTTATATATGATAACATGTATACTTTATGTCTTAACTAAACCATGAAAATCCTTGGAAAGGTAAAATTGGCCACAAAACAAAATCAGCTAGCAGCAATGACGTGAGTTTGAAAAATCACTAAAAATAGTAGAGATAGAATTATATGATGAATAAAATATGAATTGAATCTTAATGAATCTATTTTCATGTGGAAGAAACAAAATAAGTAAAATAGTTGTATTTTATGAGATATTTATGTTTTGGTGAAATAGGGTCAGAGCGAATTGTAAAAAAAAACAATTAGGAGTTGTACTTTATATGTATGGATTTATTATTGAGTCTATTTTTAAGATAAATAAATGGAATAGTTATTGAATCTCTGTACAGGAAGAAATTTGATTCGTAGTGCACAGGGGTCAGAGTAGCTGAACCTTGAAAAAGGGGAGAATTTAACTAATAAACTGTACTAATTGGCCTGACCAAAAATTCTAGGAAAAAAATAGTAAGTAGATATATGAGTCTAGTTTCAGGAAAAATTTACGAAATTAGATTTCGAATTTTGTAACTCGAGATATAATTTTTTTAGCGACTGTGATGCAGATGGGCAGTTTATTACGAAAGGTAAAATAAATTGTTTTAAATTGTTTAAGTGATAAGTTAAGTCTGTTAACGCCTCATGCTCGACTCCAGCGATGGTCTCGGGTAATGGGATCTTACAAATTTCTAGTAAAGTCATGCCATACACGAGTCATGAACCCAACATGCCAGCTATGGGTTCGATCATCTTTAGAGCATAAGCCTCCACTTATATCAAAGCACATGAGTTGCATACGCATGATCCGTGACTAACTCAGGATTTAGGTAAATCACACCATGAACGTTACAAGTGAATTAATTCACAAACGGGTTCAGAATTAATTCATCTTGGGTCCAATCCAATGTATCATTCTACCAATGAATAGATCTATGTCCCTATTCATGGAGTTAACTGCTCCGATAGCCAAGACTAGTCATCTCTCTAATTGGAACTGTAGACAACATAATAATCCTTCTCATTATTTGAATCAAATGCTCACTTTGATTCTTTTACGGAATTACGAACGCATTTAGATTATCTATTGAAGTAAGTTGTCTTTCTCGCAATGTAAACGTTCTTTACAATGTCATTTATCTTCAGTTTGAACTTTACACAATCAATGAGCTAATTTTTACTTGTCACAATTTCACTATGCATGCAAAATATAAAAGACAAAAAATACAAAAGATATAATAGTGAAATGTGAAATTAACTTTATTTATTTATTCATTGTTTAAATAAATAGAAAATAGCTACATGTTTACTACAATATGGGCACATTTCCTAACAAGTCACATGTCCATGTGGCTAGACCGTGTGGATTTTCGTAGACCATGTGGTTTGAAATTTAGGGGATAATTTGCCAGTTTAATCCCAATTTTACTTAAACCTTCACTTGTTCAATATATCATTTTAAGACATTAGTTCTCATTTCAAACATAAAAATATATTATCCAATCCCAGTTTCTCATAATCAAGCATGATACTCATAACTTACAATTTTCTTATAAACTTTAAAAAAGTACCAACTTTTACACTTAAGTCCCTCAACTTTTCATTTACTAGCATAACACTCACCTAAGTATATGCCATTTACTAAATCAACTAAGAATAAAACTTTACCCTTTTCTTAAGTCCACAAATGTGTTGATGTGATGAGATGTGGCCTATCCATAGTATCTTTGACTTACTTCTCATTACTTACGCGTATAAAACATGCATTAAGCTTTTGCAAGCTTAGTAAATAGAAGTAGAAATGAAATTATGTTTCTGTCTATCATAAACTTAATTTCTCTTATTAATATTACATAGAATCATTTAATGACCTGTATTTTTCATTATTTTATAATTCACCATTTCATTAACATGTCTTTTTATCTACCACCAATATTTAAATTGGTCCCTTTAACATATTTAATCATTTTACTATTTCGTTTAACTAATATATTATTTCAATTATTTCTCTAATGTTAGTTAGAGTTGATACTTATAATTAACTCAAAGCTTGTCATTTAGTCATCATTTATCTTCATTAATTACTATTAGTTTACCATATTATATTTTAGTCCATTTTCAATAGACTTTATTTTCTCATTTCTTCATTTAACAAGTATGGTACCTTAGCATTTAACAGAGGAAACCCTTTTACCTTATGTAGAGGAAATCCTTTACCTTTTTAACAGTGGCCTAGTAGACTAAACAGAACATTTAGGATATACGGAACTGAATGGAACACTACCCAAGTAAGTAATGGAATACTGCTAAAGCGAGTAAATAAAGGGCACAAATGTGTTGACCGAAGAGCACTACTGTTTTAAAATCAAAGAGCGTGCTAGGGTTCCTTAATGGCATGCCACTAATATCGCAATAGTTCTTATCTTGTCTACTTAGGCAAATCATATCATACATACATTATTTTTACACTTTTTACAATTTAGTCCTTGTAACAATATTTCATGTAATTATATCTTCCACTTTCATTAATGTTGGAACATTTTCAAATATTTGAAAATAGGGGGAGATAGTTGGAAGATTTTCAAATATTTATAATGTTCCAATAAATATAAATGAATGAGTGTAATTAATCAATAGATAGATCTTTTGGTCATTGGTCAAAGGTTATATCATTTGATTTTTGAAAAATAATTATAACTATTCAAATAATATTACTTGACTAGTTATAAAATTAGATGAATAATTATTATTTTTTATTTATTCAAAAAGACACCTATTGAAAGATGTCTCTATGAAGAGACATGAAAATTCTTATAAATAGGAATGGCATTTCATTTGGAAATCACACCAACAAATTCTAAAATTCTTTCTTTCCTTCCTCTATTTTCTAATATTATTAGATTATTATATAAATATTACTGCAGAAATCTTTTGTAGAAATTGAGTTTCTTGTTATAAATTGCTCAGTGCTTAGTGGATTATGAACTGCAACTAGTCATCGGTTTCATTGTATCATCGGGGTTAATTTGCTTTAAACTCTTTTGCACACCGAAGATAGGTGGGGTTGAATATAACCTTAAAGATAGTGGCTTGATACACACCTTGGAGCCTTGTAACTTGTGTGTTTGAGATTTTCCTCACGGAGATTTATACTAACAAATAACACATGTAACTTGTCCCCATATTTAATAATCTTCCATAATTCACTAATAATTCTTATTATACCTTTCACATATCACTTTTACTTTCTTTGCAATTTAGTCATCATCACAACATTTCATGTAACAATATCTTTCACTTTTAATAACACATCTAACATATTTCATTTCTTAGTTTAATTTCCATATTTCACCACATCTTCTTATTATCACATTCACATATCATTTTTACTTATCTTACAATTTTAGTCCTTAGGACGTCAATTCAATAAATAGAATTTATATCTCCTTTTAATATATGTAACACATTTCACTAATTAATATAATTTCCATAATTCATCACTAATTCTTATCATTTCTTTCATATATAACTTTTATGTTTTAACATATTAGTCCTTGTACTTATAATAATTGTAATCCATCACCTTTTGCATCTTTACAATTTATTCCTTTGATACTTTTTTTAATTTCTTTCTCACTTTTCTTTCATTTCCTCTATCACATAATATTTAATATTTCTTTGGTGGTGGTGGGCATGGAACTGATGTTGGGGTGACCATAGTGGAAAAGAGAAGGTGTAGAGAGAGGAGGAGAGCTAGGGTTGCAATAGATTTGGAAGCCATTTTTGAAGGTCTTTTTTTCTCAATGATGAAGGTTTTAGGGTTTGTAGTGTGGTGAATATGGTGAGGTATAGGTTTAAGGTTTATATAGATGGGAATTTTGGGGTGTTTTTGGGATTACAAGAACACACATGTCAGCCCATTTGATTAGGCTATATTTAAAATATATATTAAAGTAGTTGGGGTGCACAAGTTAGTCGATCAAGTCTTAGTTTGATTAACATTATTTTTATTATAACATTTGAGAATTCATAAGTTCGAATGCATTTAAGCGCGTGATATCTTTCACCTTAGTGATTGGACATAACTCGAATTCATTAGACCCCCACAGTATAGAACTAGATTATTTAAATAAAAGAAAAAAGATTTCAAAGTGCATCAAATTTCATTTAAAATATTCTGATCGGAATAGGGTAAGATTTAGATTAAAATCGAATTGCCTTTTCCTAAAACACATTTCAAAATTCTTTTTTTAATTTTATAAATTTTTATATTTGTAGTTATAATTTCTTAATCTTTTATAAGATTTAGTAACATTTTAACTATTTTATATATTTTAATTAGATATTTAACTTTTTATATAATATGCATTTAATTTAAATTTTTAAAATTCAACATAATATAAAAAAAATGTAACATTTCGTAGCAAATCAAGCTGAAGTGGAGGTTTTTTTTTTTTTGTCATGATGATGTAAAATTTTAAATAAAATCAAATATGAGACGAGAGATTTAAAAATCGAATCAAGATGAGAGAAAAAAATTAATTCATCTTTTTTTATTGTCATCCTAATTATATATAATAATTTAAATAATAAATACTTATTTTAAATTATTCTTCTAAAAAATAATTATTTTTTCAAAAATAACATAATTTAATTAAAAATAATATATATATTCCAATCATTGTTTTCAACCCATTCCTCCCCCACTTGTTCAATTTGTCAATATATATATATATAATACTAAACCACTTAAATTGGTTGAAAAAAGGTTTGGAAGGAAACGAAACGCTATTTTTTATGCAATTAGTATGAACTTGTGATTACATTAATCACTAACAAACAATCACGGGTTAGTATTAATAATTGTATAATTATGAAATTAAAATTATTGACTCTAATACAAAGAATAATTACAATTACTCTCTCTGACTTCGACAATTACTTATAGAGTCAGCTAATACAATCACTACTTCATTTTATAATATATTTTTTTTCAACCAGATAGTGGTTGTATTAGTCATGTTACCAATTTATTAGTCTAATTGATTCAAATAATTCGATTATATAAATCATTAAAAATTAATTCAATTGATCTTTTAGCATGTTGAATTAATCGATACTGATTTTCAACTCATTTGATCTAAAACTTTTCTCCGATCGATTCTCAACTCAACCAACCGAACTGATTTGATTCAAATATATTTCTAAGAAAGTATTGAAATTTTATCCCCAAGGCCAAATAATAATAATAATAATAACTAAATATTTGTCTGCTACAAATCAAGGGTATCATCAGATGCACACATCAGAACAGATTGGGAAGTTCTTCACCAGTCAATCCAGGCCAGAATAAAAAATTTGATTCGATGACCCCGAACTCAAATCTGACTCATTTCGATTAAAATATAAAAAATAACTCCAACTTATTTAATACTAACTCAAATTAATTCCAACTATAAAGAAACCAAACCCAAAATGACCCCAAACCGATCCAAGCAATATGATGATCGGCTGGCAGCTGGAGGGATAAAAAAATCAACCCATATTTAAGTTAATATTCTTGTTATTCAACTTTCATATCAGAAAGAGTTCAAATTTGAACCATATATTCCTAGAGACAGTCCTAGTAAGCTTTACTAATACTCATCCAGGACTCTAGATAGTTACTGCCTACTTAATCATCTTCACACTTCAACATCAATGCAAGTTGGACACAGAATTAACAATATAAGCTGTAATTAAGCGTACATGAATTGAGACGATTCATTGAGGTTTCAAAAGAATGATCACACGATGATGTCCCATCCGAGTCTCACTGATGCGACCAAGGTGACGAAGGACCTGTCAAACAGCATATAGCCATAAAATAAACAAGGGGTTTCAATATGTTTCTACATAAAACATCACTTGCGTAACATGACATAAATGACAGTTTCATTCCCATTGTGGAGTATTTAGAAGTTCTTAACAATTAATTAACCATAAGAATAAAATTGAACCATATATCTTAACCAGCTCTATTAATCAATAAAACATTGCATCCTAATTAAAGTACAAGTCATGAATAGGCTTTTATCAGCAAACAAAAGGAAGGACAAGAAGGAACTCACAGTTAGAATGGCTTTTCCAGTATTGTCAAGCTTCAATGATGGTCCTTTCATATCAGTTTCAAGGAAAAAGTGCTTTCCCTTTATAGATTCTGTCGTTGCAATATCTCTCAGTTCCTGCATATGGTAATTCAAAAAATTACTTGCAAATTCACAGCAGTTAATTAGCATGTTCAGCACCAACGTGATAAAATGGTTACAATAGACAACAGAGAAACATTGTGTCACATGCTGGTTAGGATTTACTTACCAAGGCTCTCTCCCATTGATTTTCTGCCAACTTCATGAAGAAAGGGAAAATTATTAGCGACGACCATGAGATTATAGACACATATATAAACACCACAAAGCTTTGAAATGAATACCTTCTTCTTAGGAGCAGCAATAAGCTGAGCATTTGCCTCAGCATATGTTGCCATGTCATTAATAGCTGCATTGACCTTCTCAAGTGTGAGCCTTCCTCTCATGTACCTGCACTAGAGATGAGTTAGTGATAGACAAGAATGAAATCGTTATTAAGCCACTTTAAAAGAAGAGAGTGCAGCAAGAGAAATTATCCTAGCCTTGGTTTAAAAAGATATACTTACGAAGACAATGAATCTAGTTCACCGGCAGTTATGTACCATAATGGCGGAGAGCCACGGCTTTTCTTCTCCTGCCATTACAGGAAATATAATGAAATAAGCCCCAAGTTCAGTTCCATCTATTTAGCTACTATAGTGCCATTACAAACCTTTGGTATAGCAGCAGGCTCCTCAACCATAGTGCTCTGATTAGGCTGCTGTTTACAGGCTTCAGGAACCAAACTGAGACAAAATGATGTTGCATATAATCATTTTCTCTACATACAAGAAACTGAAATTAAAGTATATTACTATATAGTAAAGTTTCCTGAATATACTTTAACTTGGTTATTTTTAGTCCTGTACTTTTCAATTTTTAAAATTGCAGTCATTACCAAATGGTAGCTGTTTAAGGTTTGTTATTCCAAAATTTGACGCAACAAACATATCATCATATGTGTCATGACAGTTTGTTATTTCCATTCAGAAAAAAGCCAGTTAATGGATTTAACTACTATTGTTTGCCTCAAGACCGAAATTTTAAAAAGTATAGAAAATATGAATGATCAAATTGGAGAACATAAACTAAATCTATAACTTTAGGCATAGTACAATAATAATCACAGAATTTAACCAATAGGGTTTAACTGCTACCGTTTGGGTAAAGACTGATATTTCAAAATTCAAAAAGTACGGAGATTAAAATTAGACAATTCAAAAAGTAAAGGGACTAAATTTTGACAAAACTAAAATATAGAGACTAAATCACAACTTATACATAGGAACTAATAGCAGAATCTAACCTATACATAATGAGAAAAAGAAATCTAGCAATTTAATTACCCTCTATCAGAGTCCAAATTCAAGGTTGCAGTTCTTTCAGGCAAATATGAAGGTGCATAAACAGACATACTCTGTAATTTCTTCTGCTGCCGCAGCGATTTGGCAATCAGTTTCTGAAATCATCACAACGATCTCAGCTCAGCCAAAAAATTTCCAATAATATTCAAATTAACTATACTAAAAAGACCTTATTGCGAACCTTAATTTTAAAAGTTCAAGCCTCTAAATGAGAGAAAGAACTGAAGATTTTAGAAGTAACGTACTTTGGCTTTTGGAATGGCCTTGGTTTCCTCGTGCAAGCGGTCCTTGATCGCCTTCACTTGAAGCTCCATGCCCTTCAATGCCGCATCAATTGCCGACAAATCCGTCACACTACTCGCCGGGTACACTGTAAACAAAGGAAGAGCATTAATCTTACAAGCTCTAAAGCAAAATTTAACATGGATTCCCAAAAAAAGAAAAAGGAAGGGGGAAAGGGAGCTGAATTCCGAGTTAACTCACTGTTCCTTGCAATGACGAGTTCTTGTAGCTCAGCGATTCGAGTGTTGAATGAAGATATCAGAGAATCGAGTGATGAACCGGCTTGTTTAAGATCCATATCTGTTCTCTCCTCTTTACGAATGGGACCGATTGGTTTCGAATGGGTAATCAATTGATTTTAGGGATTTGAGAGTTTTGGCGGCAAACAGAAAGAGGATTAGAGTTTGAAATTAGAACCAGTGATGACGAAGGTGATCCGGGGAATTGAAACAACAATTATTTTCTAACAATTGGTCAATTTGAAGTCCGCGAGAGACCCAATAGTAACATTTGGGATATTATTAGCCCAAACTATATGGATATTATTAGCCCATTACTCAGGCAAATTTGTTTATATTTGGGATAAAAGTAACAGTTAGTCCTTGAATTTGGTAACTTTATCAAATTTAATCCTTGGATTATTTTACTCTCATTAGTCCTTAAACTTGGTAACTTTTTTTCAATTTTAATCCATGTGATGACATGACATTAATATTGCACCATGTCATCACCTAAAAAAATTATATTTTTAATTTAAAAAATTAGGTGATGACATGGCACAATCTTAGAGTGTCACATCATGGACCAAAATTTGAAAAAAATTGTCAAATTCAATGACTAAATATTGTCTTATCCCTTTATACTTTCAAGGGTTAATTTCACTAAACGTCACAAAGCTATTGTACATATGTTAAATTGATCTCCGAACTTCAAAATGTTTTATTTGAGTTTTGAAAGTATTAATATTGTATCAATCAGATTTTTGGATTAGGTTGATCTTCAATTTAGGCGTTAAATGTCGATTTGGGTTTGGCGTGCATTGTATTCAAAATACGTTTATACCAACTGTATGAATAACTTGAATCCAACTGCAAAATAAATATATATATATTTAGAGTGAGAATTTGAGTTATCAATTCAATAGGTATATAAATTATTACAATTTAATCCGTTATGATTTAAACTCAAACTACTCCTCGAAAAGTGAATACCCAATGAATATGCTACATTTGATCCACACTTTACATTACTAGAAAAATCCGATTAATTATAACTAGACGGATTTAGAATTTAAGGCAATTACTCTTCAAAATAATTTATTGTAAAGAAATACAATAAAACAAACGATTCATTCAATGTTTTTATTATTTACTTGAGTTGAATCCAAAGAGTTTCCATATTCATTTGTATAGAATGTTTGTATCTACTTTTAGGAGACAAGATGCCCAAGCTTCAATATAAGTCCCTTGCCCCAAGATAAAAACTCAACCCAGCCAAGTTGATGCAACTTTATTGGAATTTTAAATGCCGGAAAAATCTGTGGTTTAATTAGCAAAATAAATTAATATCATGAGGACGATAATTTTCCATGATTTACAGATTAGTACTTATGAAAGCCAATACATAGCTAAATTTCAAAGTGAAGTGGATCGACACGTGATGAATAAATTGCAGTAATACATTCAAAATGGTAGGTGCATTTATAATGGTTTCAATCAACTACGACCAGTTTTGGGTCCACTGATATATGTAGTCAATATTTTCTACTTACATATTATCCGGTTATTTCAGTTGGTACCATGTGCAACTGTTGCAACACAAGACTTCAAACTTTCAACTGTAGAAAACTGATCTATGTAATAACTGATGATGAACAGCCGCCGACCTCATTTAAAGAAGAAAACTCTCGACCACCACCATCAAGAAAACTCTCGACCACCACCATCACATAATCTTTAGACATTACATGCATCTACTATCATCATTGTCCCTACATATATATCTCTCTTTCATTTACAATCCATTCCATGCATTTAATTCATCTTTTACTATTGTTGATACAAGGAGGATCTCGTCGCGGTGAGGGTGAGCCGTAGAAAAATTAGGATGACCGGGATATGAAGGTTTTAGAGAGGATTAGAGAGAAAGCTAGAGGAGAAGATCGGTCTCGTTTTATGGTTCCAGACCAGAGTTAGAAAAAAAAATTTGGGGAGAACAAAAATGAACAATGAATTTTTTGAAGACAAAATACAATTTTATCTTTATATTAACTTGGGATTTCATAAATTTTGAAGGGACTATATGGTTAATTTACCAATTTTTGGGGAGCCAAAGCCACCGCCTGCATCTTGTCTTTGCCCTTGTTCCAGACACCTTGAAAAGTAACTGATCGACCTACTAATGCCTTGTCGTCATAGATATGAATTGTCAGGAAATGAATATATGTGAATGGCGCACATCAAGCTCAAGTCATGCATGTAATCCCAATGATTCAGGCTCGTAAGATCTCAAGTTTGTAAAGTTTTGATCTCGTGGGTGTCTAACGCACAAAATGATTCCCTTAATCTGACGCCTTGTTCACAAGGGCACAAGAACATAAAACGAACTCACTATAGGCATAACAACTATCAACATCTTATGCTTTTTTTTAAACATAGCAATGGCCATTGTGCTCATTTTTAAAGTACCATTGTGCTTTTCTTTTCTTATCACATAAGGAGAAATATAATGCAAAACCAAATAACTATACCTCATTGTTATTGCATGCACATAACTAAGAACAAAAGCTAGCTTCACCAAACATTACATCTAGTGATAGTGTTTGTCATCATATAAAAAGATCAATGAAACATAAATATATTTCAACAAATATATATATATGATCCTTGATCAATGTACATTAAATCTTAGAAGGGAGGAAAAAAAGGGGCTTGTAAACTCATTTTAATGGCTATATATGCAGCTATGGTGAAATGATGAACATTATTTCAACCCTAACATGATTTTGAGTCTCTATATCTTTGCATTGTTGCTTCATCGGACCAAAAAAAGGGATCCCATTGTTTGATAATCTCAGTTGTGTGAAGGAGGATGTGTCTTTGGTGGTGAGTAATCCAGGTTAATAAAACCAGATAGTTTCTCCCCATGTTTCCTATGAGGCACCTTCCAAGACACTGAAACACCATGCTTGTTATTTGTCCGAATTGCACCTGGTCCAGTTTTGTCTTTCTCCTTTTCACCTGTCTTAAACTTCACCCCATCAACTTCAATCTGCCACAAAAAAAAAAGACCCGAAAAGTGTATAAGAGATGATTAAATGATGATGATGATGATGATGATGGTGATGGTGATGGTGACAAACCTTGGTTAAGGTGTGAAGTTTATTTTGAGGCATATTATTCTCAATATGAACTGCACCAAGGCGACGAGCAGTACATGCATGCAGGGAAAGACATAGAAGGAAAACAAGGAAACAAGATGTGAGGGACATGTTTTAAGGGGAAATTCTTACAAGGGAGATGATGTAGTAATAGGTTATGGTGTGATGGTATATTTGTAGTAAGGGAATTAAATGCGGGGATCTGGGTGGATTAAAGAGGAGCTCCTTCAGAACATGCAGATGTATGGGTAAGAAGAGGTAATGAAAAAGAAGATGAGATATGGGGTGGTTTCCCTTATGTCTTCATTTTTTATCAATTGGGCCCCAAAAAAAGACATTGATGGAACCTCCCCTTAGTGGGGAAAAGAGAGGAGCAGCAACACAGAGCTTTGTTTGGAAATTTAATGAGGGGATTCAGAGAAGAATGTCCAAAAGAAAATGTGAGATAGAAAGAGAAAGAGAAAGAGAGATTCTTTTGAACAGTAGAGTTATGATTTTATTCTTTCTACTATGTTAAAATTTTGTAAAATTTTTCTACTTTAATTAATTAAATCGAATAGATAACATAGTTAATTATTTGGAATAAAATGTTAGATATGAAATTTTCTTAAAACTGCTGCTTCTATCTTTAAAAAAATCCATGTGGTGAATTCAGTTTGATAGTTTTTTTTTTTTTTTTTTTGTATTTCTTGAACCATCTATGGTTCTCAAATTTTCAAATTAAATTTGGGTTTTGGACTTAATTTGAAAAATCAACTTTGTTTTATGATTTCTAGAAATTATTAAATAAAATTAAGAAAAGCAACAAATAACTCTTATATGGTATTTTATGTAAAATATTTTTATATAGAATTTTTAAATTATTTTATCATTTTAAATATAAAATATGTAGTTTACATCATAAAAAATTAAAATTAATTATAAAGTAAATAAAAAATTAGAATTTAGTTTCAGTAACTGCAATTTTTTTTATAATTTATATTTTAAAAATCATCCAAACACTTCGGTTCAATTTGGTTTTTAGATTTTTTTTCTTAACCCTAATGTCAATATGATAAGTTGGAATGTATGTTTTTAAGAAAAAATCATGTTAGAATTTATCCTATAGAATAATTAACATTGTTAAATTTTTTGACCAAATAATCACAATATAAGAGTAAAATTAACAAATTATGCCAAAGTAAAGTATGTAAACTAAATCACAAAGTTGAGTATAGTAGAGGGACTAAAACCAAAATTTAACCCTTTTTTCGAAACACCTTAAATAAAGTGAAAAATGGAATTCAAGAAACTAGCATTAGCTTACCTAGCTAATTGCGCCTTCCGAGGACGAGGGATGCAATTAACCCATAATTTGCTTTTGCTAACCATTTGACCTTGAAAATTGAAATGCTTAAACCTTAAAAATATTCCAATATATGGTAAAAACTAAAAAGAGTGGGAAAGCCTTTTTAGATCGAAATAGACAACATGTTTCGTCGAGAATGATGCTTTTAATGACCCAAATGTCTCTTATTATATAATAATTAAAAACTATTCAAATTTGTAGATTTCTAACTTTAACACATAAAATAAGTTGAAAAATTGTCCACCAAATGTTGAAGTTTAGGAAAATTTGAAGTTATGTAAATATATATGTGGGTTCTCTTAATTATTGTTCTTCAAAAAAAAAGCGTGAGATTATTACTTTTTGATAGATTAAGTGGTGGTTAGACAATTTGTCTCAACTCAAAAAATAGGAGTTAAATTATATTTTATTCCTCCAATTTAAAAAATAAGTAAATTAGTTCTATTAAAATTGTATCTATTTCTATTGTTAATAATTGGTCGTTGTATATTAACATGAGGTACACATAGCACGTAACGTGTCACTGTCTGGTTAATCCGTCAATTACGCTAGTTTTTAACAATACAAATGAATGAATTTTTTAATAGAAAACATCTCTCGTGTTTGATAGATTGAGGTGAGAACAAATCAAATCAAGGAACATTTGAGTGTATAATTATTCTTCATTTATTTTTACTTTTCGAGAGACTAAATTGTAATCAAATGCTATATTGAGAATTTATATAGTGGATTTATTTTTTGGGGAAAGATCTCGTAGACATAGGTTGAACAATTGAATTGTATAAATATTTCTTATATCTATTTCTATTTAAAATGTATCGAACCATGAACCTCGTACCAATCAACTTAAAACCCATACAAATTTACTGCTGAACCAATGTCATGATTGGTGTATATAACATATTTTCTCATTACCAAACATAAGTGCATTCACAATGTTAATACAAAGAACGAGAGAAGGTGAAAGATGACGGTCCAACAGTTATATAAAGAATACATCAAAGCAATTCAAGAGCTAGAGAGATAGTTCAGAGGTTCTGATATGCTGGCCTCTCCTCTCAAGATTAATGAATGTTTCAAGAAAAATTTTGATTAATTCAAAATTAAATATAACCTAATTCGATTTAGTATAAAAAAATTTGATAACCTAAACCTGTCCATCAAAACCAAAATGATTGAATACTTACTATCCGAACCGATGAAACCCGATACAAAGGGATGTGATTGCGCTTGGACCTTTCACTATAATAACTTTGAAAGGGGAAAGAACCACCATTAGATTAGATTGGGTTCATTGTTGAACTTGAAGCATTTGAAATTACTAGTGGGTCCAAAAAGATTTTGAACAGCTTGAAATACAATGGGGACCTACAAAAAACGTGTGGGGACTATAGGACCGACCATAGACAGAGCAAGAAGAAAGGAGACAGAGATACAATGGACCACCGATTGTTTTTGTTCATGTTGTGAAACACAAGAAGGGTCCCCATTTAACCGTCAATACCGGTTTTAACGACACGTCTTACCCAATCCATGTGACCCCATTAAATCACCACCCGTCCCCCCACCATCCCCACCGCCGTGAAAACCCATCCCTTTGATCATTATTATATAACTTTCTATTTCTCCGGCAACAATCAACCATAGTGTTGTCGTGGTGTAGTTGATTATTACAAAAATCTACGTACTTGATGTAAAACATTCTCATGCAGATCAAAGCATGCATATAGCTTCGATGTTTTTTGTTTGTATCGTGTGCCTTTTCGGATGTTGAAGCTCGGTGATCTTGGTGGGGGGAGAGGACGCCGGGGGACAGGCGGCTAGGGTTCCGACATTGATGGGGATTTGAGCTATATGGGGGAGTGTTTAACAAATCAGTGCCCATCAATGTGTCTTGCAATAGTCGAGCATTTTCGATTGGTTCCACGCTTCGTTGTCTCCACGGCATATTTTTAGCTGAATACTTCGATTTCATCACTTGGCTTTTTATTTCCAGAAACTTAACTGAATTCGTGGTTCCAATTTCCAAGTTGTAATAAACGGGTCAAATATTAAAGTTAACATTATCAAAAGATACAGTGACAAGTCCTAAATATTTATCTTATATGAAAAATAATTCGAATTTTGTCTCTCTACTATGTTGGAATTTGGTATTTAATTCTTTTGTTTTTACTTGATTTAATTTCAACATTTAGTATTTAATTCTTCTGTTTTTACTTGATTTAATTTGAACCGTTTAATTGTGAATTCCATTCTTCTACTTTATACAAAGAAGGATGTTAGTCTTTTATTTTAATTTTTTAAAATTTAATCATCATACTTTATAAAAATTGAAATTTTAATCCAATTTGATAATATTTTTAACTGTTAAACATTATTGTTAAATCAGTACCAAAAAAAAATTAGCAATTTAGAATTTATATGCAAAGAATTAGCAAAAACAAGTAATTCATCAGTTTATATGCAACAAATTAGCAAAAAATAGGGTTCAAGTTCATATATTTACCAAGAATTGGACAAACATAAGAAATTCATAATTAAACCTAATTTACTCTCTCTATTTTTATATTGTTATTAGTAGGTTCAAATTAATCCATACATATTACATCAAAAAGAAAATTGGTCCTTTCAATTAAAAATTTCATCCATTTGTACAATTAAAAACTAGCGTGACATACAGAATACACATGAAGTGCCACATGTATCTCATGTTGACATACTCAATTTTTAATAATAAAAATGGATAAAATTTTTAACAGAATGATTAGTTTGTTCTTTGATCTAATATACAAAAATTAATTTACCTATTTTTTAGTAAAAAGGAGAAAATATAATCCAACTCCTAATATATAATCCTCTATTATGAACATGATTTTGTTACGTAAAAACTTCACTAAGTTATTTTACATTAAGATTAATCTAATATAAGCCATGGATTTGAGCCCTTGATAATGGGTTTTTAGTAAACAAAAAGTGTACAATTTGGGCTAAAAAAGGTTAACATGAAACAAAAACATAGGCTGACCAGACCTAGTGAAACATTTATGCCCATATTGTCCAAAAATAGAAACCCACATGGGCTTTGCATAATGTGAGAGAGAAAGTAAAAATATATGCCCAAATTTAGGGCTTTTCCCAAACCAAGTCATCTTTCTTTTAATATCATAAAACAAAACAGCTAAATGACAGAAAAAAAAAACAAGACAAAATCAATGAAGTAAATGAAGGAATTTAAAAGCCCACTGGCCACCTTTGCCTAGTTTCATTTCTCCAAATTTTTCATGTGGTTTCTTTGATCATAAACACAAGAGGCAAGGACTATCTTTGTCGTAAAAGATGAAGCAAACATATATATTCATACACTCTATATTTGTAAACCCTTTAAAGCTATAATAAGTTCAGGACTAGGATAGATGAAGAGGTAAAAGAGTTTAATATTTATTTAAGGTTTTGGATTCATATTTTAGGGATGAAAAATAAATTTTGAGAAAGCTTTATCTTTTCTTTGGAGTTCTAACCTGATTTGATTTTGGATTTAGTCTAAATCTAATATGATTATCGGATTTTGAAGTATCTTTAAAAAGAACAAAAAGATGCATGCAATTATATTCATCATATTTTGCTATTAGTCCACGTAGTACAAGTAAATTGTAGATTTAGTTACTGCACTTTAATTTGGTTAACTTTAGTCTTTATATTTTTTAAATTTTAAGATTTTAGTATTGATCAAATGGTAAGTTAAATTTTGTTGTTTTGAAAATTTGTATGCGACAAATATATTATCATGTTAGAATTAAATGACCCGAATCCTTATTTAAATAAAATACAGTGGCAAAATAAAATAAAAGTAAAATCCATATAAAACTACACTTCTTTTATTTTATTTTAAACTCCATCTATTTTATATTGATTAGAATAAGGTGTTTCAATCCTACTAGAATATGGTTTTACAAGCCTATAAATAGACATAGTCTATTCCTCTTGTAACTAATTCGAATTCGACATAGTGAATTTTCTTCTCCTCCGCCCGTGGTTTTTTTCTCAAAAAGGTTTCCACGTAAAATCTGTGTGTGTTCTTTATTTTATTTTATTTTCACAAATTGGTATCCGAGCTTCCGGGTAGTTCATCTCGATCACGGTAATAGAGTCTTTGAAGTATGAAATTCCGCTGTTGGATTGCAATACCATATTTGCATTGTGGCAGATTAAGATGCAAGAAGTTCTTGCGCAGATGGATCTGGAGGATGCCTTGCTAAAGATAGATAAGATGCCTTCGACATTAACAGATGAAGAGAAGAAGCGTAAGGATCGAAAGGCGTTAACACAATTACATCTGCATTTGTCCAATGAAATTTTACAGGATGTGATGAAGGAGAAGACCGCTGCTGCATTATGGAAGAGGCTGGAACAAATATGTATGTCAAAAACTCTAACAAACAAGTTGCATATGAAGCAACGTCTTTATGCTCATCCTTTGGAGGAAGGTGCGTCTGTACACAAACACTTAACAGTGTTTAAAGAAATTCTCTCAAACTTGGAGGCCATGGAGGTTCAGTATGATAAGGAAGATCTAGAGTTGATTCTACTTTGTTCGTTGCCCCGTCTTGCTCAACCTTTAGAGACACTATTTTATATAGCTGCGAGTCTCTCACAGTTGATGAGGTTTATGATTCTTTGACCTCGTATGATAAGATGAAGCATCTTGTGGTTAAACTTGGCTCTCAGGGAGAAGGTTTCATTGTTCGTGGGAGACAAGATCTGAATGTTGATGGTGATCGTGGAAGGACACAGGAACAAAATCCTCACGGTAAATCTAAGGGTAGATCAAAGTCTTCAAACAGAAGTAAAACTTGTAACTTCTGCAAGAAAAAAGGGAGCATTAAATATGAGTGCTATAAGCTACAAAACAAGATTAAAAGAGAGGCTGCGAATCAAAAGGGAAAACAACCAGAAAATTTCGGTAAAACTGATGTTGTAGAAGACTACAGCGATGGTGAACTTCTAGTCGCTTCTGTCAACAATTCTAAAGTGAACGAGGAGTGGATACTTGATTTAGGTTGCACCTTCCACATGAGTCCCAATCGGGATTGGTTTACAACTTACGAAACAGTATCTGAAGGTGTTGTTTTGATGGGAAATAATACTTCATGTAAAATCGCAGGTGTTGGAACAATTAAAGTTAAGATGTTTGATGGAATTGTCAGAACACTTAGTGACGTTCGACATGTTTCAGAATTAAAGAGAAATTAAATTTTGTTGAGTACTCATGATTCAAAAGGGTACAGATACACAGCTAAAAGTGAGGTTTTAAAGGTTTCCAAATGTTCCCTTATTATGATGAAAGGGTAGAGAAAGACTGTCAATTTATATGTTTTGCAGGGTTCTGCTGTTACTGGTGATGCAGCTATCGCTTCCTCTTCCTTGTCAGATGATGATATTACTAAAATTTGGCATATGCGCCTAGGGCATATGAGTGAGAATGGCATGACAGAATTAAGCAAAAGAGGACTTCTTTATGGGCAAGGAATTTGCAAACTGAAGTTCTGTGAGCACTGTGCTTTTGGGAAACAAAAGAGAGTTTGATTCACCAGAGGAATCCATAACACGAAGGAAACGTTAGAGTATATTCATTCTGATCTGTGGGGGCCATCCAGAGTGCCTTCGAGAGGTGGAGCTAATTATATGCAAACTTTTATTGATGATTTTTTCAAAAAAGTTTGGGCGTTCTTCCTGAAGTAGAAAAACGATGTGTTTTTCGCATTTAAGTCTTAGAAAATTATGATTGAAAAATAGACAGGAAAATAAATAAAATACCTCCGCACAAACAATGGCTTAGAGTTTTGTTCTGATAAGTTTAATAGACTGTGCAAGTCAGAAGGGATCGTGAGACACTTGACAATTTGTCATATCCACAACAAAACAACGTTGCAGAACGAATGAACAGAACGATCATGGAGAAGGTTCGATGTATGTTGTCAAATGCCAACTTACCAAAGTCATTTTGGGTAGAAGTAGCCTCTACTACATGTTTTTTGATCAACCGATCTCCATCCATTTCCATTGAGAAAAAGACTCCACAAGAGGTATAGTCTGGTAATCCTGTTAATTATTCTGACTTAAAGATCTTTGGGTGTCTTGTGTATGCTCATGTTGATAATGGAAAATTGGAACCGAAATCCATTAAATGTGTTTTTCTTGGTTATAAAGCCGGTGTAAAAGGGTATAAGTTATGGTGTCCTGAAAATAGAAAAGTTGTGATTAATAGAGATGTCGTTTTTGATGAAACTGCTATGCTACCTAACTTATCTCTTAAAGACTCTTCCAATAAAGAAAATCAAAAGCAGGTGGAGCATCAGATTAATATAGAGTCGACTCCTCAAGGTAGTATAAAAATTGAGAATAGAGTTGCTTCTTCACCACAATACTCTATTGCCAAAAACAGAACTAGAAGAGAAATTAAACCTCCAAAGAAGTATGCCGAGGCTGATCTAGTTGCTTATGCTTTAAATGTGGCTGAAGATATAGATGCAAATCGAGAGCCATCTAATTATTCTGAGGCAGTTAGCTGTGAAGACTCAGAAAAGTGAATGTTTGCTATGCAAGAGGAGATGGAATCACTCCACAAAAACAGAACATACGATCTTGTGAAACTTCTTAAAGGTAAAAAGGTTGTTCGTTATAAATGGGTGTTTAAAAAGAAAAAATGGACTTTAGGAGTTGAAGAACCCAGATATAAAGCAAGGCTTGTTGCAAAGGGTTACAGTCAAATTCCAGTAGTGGACTTCACAGATGTATTCTCCCCAGTTGTGAATCATAGTTCGATTCGAGCTTTGCTTGGTATTGTGACCATGCATGATTTAGAGCTTGATCAGTTAGATGTAAAATCTGCATTTTTGCATGGAGAACTTGAGAAGGACATTTACATGCAACAACAAGAGGGTTTTACAATCTCAGAAAAAGAGGACTATGTTTGCTTGCTGAAAAAGTCCCTTTACGGTTTGAAATAATCACCAAGACAGTGGTACAAGAGGTTTGATTCCTTTATGACTTCTCATAATTTTAAAAGAAATAGTTTTGACAGTTGTGTTTACTTTAAGAAAAACAGTGATGGTTCTTTCGTGTATCTACTTCTTTATATTGATGACATGTTGATAGCAGCAAAAGATAAAGGAGGGATAAGAAAGGTCAAAGCCCAACTAAGTGAAGAATTTAAGATGAAAGATTTGGGACCAGCAAAGAAGATACTTGGTATAGAGATTCTCAGAGATAGAAAAACAAGTAAATTATACCTAAGTCAGAAGGGGTACATTGAGAAAGTTCTTTACAGGTTCAATATGCAGAGTGCTAAACCTGTTAGTACTTCTTTAGCAGCCCATTTCAGACTTTCATTGGCTTTGTCTCCACAATCAGATGATGAGATTGAGTACATGTTACATGTTCCATACTCTAGTGCAATGGAATCTCTCATGTATGCTATGGTTTGTTCACGTCCAGATTTATCATATGCAGTCAGTGTAGTTAGTAGATACATGGCGAATCCCAGTAAAGAACACTGGAAAGCAGTTTAATGGATTTTAAGATACTTACGAGGTACTACTGATGTTTGCTTACAGTTTGAAAGAACTAGAGATGGAGTCATTGGGTATGTTGATACTGATTTTGTTGGAGACCTTGATAGAAGAAGATCTCTTACAGGTTATGTCTTTACAACCGGAGGTTATGCAATCAGTTGGAAAGCCACTTTGCAAACTACAGTCGCTTTGTCTACCACCGAAGCTAAGTACATAGCGATTACTGAGGCTTGTAAAGAAGCTATTTGGTTGAAGGGACTCTTTAATAAAATCAATGAAGACCTTCAAATCAGTAAAGTATTTTGTGACAATCAGAGTGCAATCTTCCTTATAAAAGATCAAATGTTTCATGAGAGAACAAAACACATTGATGTTCGGTATCATTTTGTCCGTGATATTATTGCTCGTGATGATATTGTTGTCAGCAAAATTAGTACTCATGAAAATCATATAGATATGATGACTAAGTCACTTCCTATAATCAAGTTTGAGCATTGCTTAGACTTGGTTGGTGTTTATTGTTGAAGTTAAACCCTTAAAGGGTTTTACGGAAGAGGTGTAGAACTTGTTCGTTGAGAGTTCGCGATGAAGAACTTGTTCATTGAGAATTCGTGTCAAGGTGGAGATTGTTAAAATTAAATGACCCGAATCCTTATTTAAATAAAATACAGTGGTAAAATAAAATAAAAGTAAAATCCATATAGAACTACACTTATTTTATTTTATTTTATTTTAAACTTCATCTATTTTATATTGATTAGAATAAGGTGTTTCAATCCTACTAGAATATGGCTTTACAAGCCTATAAATAGACATAGTCTATTCTTCTTGTAATTAATTCGAATTCGACATAGTGAATTTTTTTCCCGAAAGAGTTTCTACGTAAAATCTGTGTGTGTTCTTTATTTTATTATTTTATTTTATTTTATTTTCACATATCACATGTGTAATACTATTTCAACTTTTTATTTTCACCCTTTCAGAAAAAAAAAACTTACTATTTCCACATAAACATCACAAAAAAACCATGTTATTTCGGTTAATGGATTTAGTAGCTATCAATTGAGTCGGAATTGATATTCGAAGATTCAGACAACATAAGGACTAAAAGTAATCAAATTAGAGAATAAGGATTAAATTCACAACTTACAAGACCAATTTTAGAATTTGACCTAATAGGTGTAACTACTACTATTTGGTTCATGATTGAAATTTCAAAATTCGAAAATATAAGAACTAAAATTAACCAATTGAAAAGGCACAAAGACTAATACTAACCAAATTAAAATACATAAACCAATTCCAGAAGTTACACATAATACATAAAGTATTAGAAGAATTTGACCATTTATATTAATGTAGAAATTATTACACTTAAATTTGTTTTTCATGCAGCACAAAAAAAGGACTAAATTAAAAAAAATCAAGTTAATAGATTGGCCTAAAATAAAAATTATATCGGTCTGGCCTTCACGGATTCATCACCTTTCCCCAATGGTCAATTTAAGTGAGTTGTCGGGTTGTAATTAGGAACTTAATTAAATATTTGGTCTTAGAGTTGCGGTTTCGTGCAAAACTTTAGAAGGTAACGAATATAATATATTTAACGAAAATATGATCTCCAACTGCCCTTCACCGACTCAATTACTAAAAAAAACAACAAATGCCAAAACTTAATTTGTTTATTTAATAATAAAAATCATTGACTAACATACATTTATTTTAAGTTTCATTTTTTTAGTATATAATTTTTGGGTTAATTGCATCATGTATCTCGAAAACTATATAATTGTGTCAATTAAGTCATTATTTTAGGTGTTAAATGCAGTTCGATTCCGATGTGGAAAGAGTACATTTAGAACAAGTGAACCATATTATAAATATGTGTGCATTTATCACTTAGACAATTTAGATCAAATATGTTAAAAAAGAAAAACAGGAAATGACCAAGGATAAATCATAAATTTTGGGAGGTTAAATTGCAATTTTAACATTATACTAACTAGAAAGTTTTTAAAATTTAAAAGATCTATATAGCAAATTTATCGTTTCTAGAAGGGCCAAGGCCTTTGCTTGCCTAACAGTGTCAATAAAATTTAGTAAATCTATCTTAATTTCAAACATGTCAAATTCAAGATAAATGTAAGTTTCTTTTTTTCTAAATGCAACACGTCAAATTCAATCTGGTATTTAACACCCAAAGTAATAACTAGGTAGACAAAAGAACTTGATTTACACTATACTAATATAGAACATTTTGAAGTTTAAATAATAATTCAAAATTTAAACTATATACTTGAAAGCTAAAATCTAATTAACATACATTTTGGAGTTGAAAGAAGAACCATTAATTTGGTTTGAATTAAAATATTTTTGTTATGTGAGATTGGGAGGGTGTATATGAATGAATAATATTTTAAAACATGTATGATAAGTTTAAGAAAAAATTTAAAAATAAAAAGATGCATGATAATTTGAATGATGTTAAATTGGTATGTGTAATGCATGCATTTTTCATAATAATTAATTTAAATTCAATGAGTTGATCCGTGATCTTAAATTGGCGGCGCCTTGCCATGGTTACTTAACTTATGCTCCATGTGGACCAATGAATAATTCATGTGTATGTTTATCACCACTTGCCTCTAAGACATCTACTATTCTATCATGATTATGATATTTAAACAAGATTTATGATTACTACATATGTAAATGTTTAATGTGTTTTTAGTAATCAATATTATAACATTTTAGGTTTAAATTTTATTATATGTATATGTTTTTTATATTATATGTAAATGATAAAAATATTCTCTAAATAATATTTATTGTTTTGTACAAATAATAGATTTTTAGTAATTTCATAGTTGAACTTAGATGCAGTTTGATGCAAACTTAATGAATTTCTTAAACAATAGTATTGATGATATAAAGATGTAAAACATAAGTATTAAATAATATTTGTTATATTGCAGTCCCTTAATATTGTTGGCAAAAGTTGGGGTTCTAGGTCAGTGAGTATTTAGATTTGAGTCTCACCATGCAAAGTTATCATTGGACTTCGGTGGTGCCAAAGGGAGGCACGCAAGCGAATTACCCTCTCCCCCCTAAAATGGGTAAATTATAATTTTACCCTCTAAAATATATAAAACTATAAGTTTGTATATAGTATAATTCCACTTTAACCCCTGAAAATGGTAAATTTTGATTTAGTCATTTAAAATTTATAAAGATATTAACGAATATAATGGTGAAATTGTACTTTAGCTCTTATAAAAATATATAATTTAATTCTGATCCTTCAAAAAAAATTTTGACCTCATCCTTGTCATGGGGTGGATTTTGTTTGGATTAATTCTTTCTCTGTTTATGCGTTGTAATGGTTTGATTTTACTTTATAGTTACCTGAACATATATATATATATACTTATGAACTCTCAAAAGTTTTTTTTTATCTACTGATAATATATAATTTCATGCACTATCAACAAACTAAATTATAACACATTTAAAATTTTTAAAAATGAATTCCCTTATCTTTATCTATACTATTAATAAAACCCCTTACTGAGTTAATGTCATGAGTTATCTGAGTACCAACTCAGTTACACCAACTCTGTAACACCCCTAACCCAAATCCGTCGTCGGAACAAGGTTACGGAGCATTACCGAAGTTTACAAATCAAACAGACCGAAAATTCAAACTTTTCATATCATATAACTTTCATGTCAAAAACCAATCAAAATCATACATATTGTCCCTTATACGAGCCCTCGAGGCCCAAAATACACATTAGAAACAAATTGGGACTAAATCAGAAACTTAAAGAATTTTTTGGAAACACTTAAAATTTTCAAAACTGCAGGAGTCACACGGCCGTATGGCCAAGCCGTGTGACTCACACGATTATGAGACACGTCCGTGTCTTAGGTCGTGTGGACATTCAAAATAGGAACACATAGCCGTGTCCCAGCCCATGCCCATGCTCGTGCCCGTGTGAGTATACTGACTTGGGTCACACGGCCAAGCCACACGCCCGTGTGCTAGGCCGTGTGAACATACTAATTTGCAAACCTTTACAAGCTACAGAGGACACACAGCTGTGTCACCTGGCCGTGTGTCACACACGGATGAGACACACGCTCGTGTCTCTACTCGTGTGGATGAAAATAGGCTATTTTACAAGCCATTTTTTGCACCCAGCAAGGCATGTACCTACAGTTAACATTGTGCATATAAACAAGCCATATTATGACATCCAAAACAAGTAAAATCAATCTTTAAACATGTAGTATATTCACATACAGCCAATATGCCTTTAGACTCATCAGATGACAGCTTATAACATGTGTATTCATGTATTTAATCTATTCATATGTATAACTAATTTATATGCATATTTGTACCCAATGTTTACCAAGCTAATTTGCATTATTTCAAACCAAGTCACTTACCTACCAAAACATACCATTTGGTGCTAAAATGTATTTCAAATACTAACATATTTAGATATATATACCTTACATATCAAGGTACCGATTCATGATCAATTCATCACATCCGAAAACACATGTATAAAATGCACATTTAGCTAACATTTTACCTTTCACCATACAACCATAAACCAAACCATTCATCAACCATATAAGGCAAATATGCACAACCCAAAATGTGCCACAACACAAGCCAAATAAGTGGCTAATCTCAAGAAAATACATATAGGCCAACATTAGCCATAATACCTATACATGCCATTATAATCAAAATCAAAACATCTGAAAGTACCGATAAAACCGATGGATAGTGTGATATAACTCCGACAAGCTTCCAACCCGATCGAGCTTCCAATAATCTATAAAGTAAGGGAAAACCAACTACATAAGCAATGAATGCTTAGTAAACTCGTATAAACTTTAAACATAACATTCCATTTCATCAATGAACTTTATAGATTAAATATAAACCTATACCAATGCCTCAAGATTTTTCAACAACATAACCATCAACTTATAAATGAGTAAGTCTATCAACATTATATATATTTTTCATTCCTAACTTAATAGGATTTTATAAACATTATACACCATCATTAATCTTTTCATAGAACTATGAATTACTTCATTTACTTACTTTCCATTCCACTTAGTAAGCATAAACTTAAATAACTACATCAACTCACTGATTACTATATTTATTCACATCATAAGTAAATTTATCCATAACATACATAATTTCTCGTATATAAATACATCATTCAATTCATCAATCCATTTTTTGTCATATCACATTTCAATAATGAACTTACCGTTTCATTTGCATAATACCAGATATAAGCATAAACATCAATCATGATCTCAAACTTGACATAAGCCTAATCACCAACATTAATACACAAGTTAGTGCATTTAAGTATACAACTCATTTGGAGTCAATCATATGATAAGCCATTTTATAAGAAAATTCACCTTTGGAATCATACCAGCTTTTCATGAACATAAGCATATTCCCATTTTTTTCATTTACCATTTCATTGTATATCATTAATATTAAACATAATATAATGTAACCATAAGCTTAGCACAAACCTAAGCATCATTCACAAACTCAAATATTGAATTCATTTATGTTCAGATCAATATTCAATAAATAACAAATCTTTCAAAATTTATTGAACAAATTACCTTACCGAGATTTTCCATTCGAAGAATGACTTACGGATAAGAGTATATCGTCAACAGAAGCTCATAAGATCTAGTCCTCCCGAACACGCCAACAGTAGCTCATAAGAGCTGAACAGGAGCTCAAAAGAGCTGAATAGAAGCTCATGAGAGCTGAACAGAAGCTCGTAAGAGCTAATCCACCCGAATCACGCCAAACAGAAAGTAAAACGGGAGAGTTTGCAAAAAATGCTGAACCCCAATTTACTTGGGTAAAATGCCAATATCTCCCTCCAATACCATCTCTACTCCAAACCCTCGTCATACACCAAATCACAAATGTACTCAAATCTCGCGTTCAATCCAAACTAAGTATTAAATTCGATAATATATTTCCAACAATAATTCAATTCCAACAATAGAACATATATATAATACCAATCATCAATTTATACAAATATTAAATTTTAACCGTACGAACTTACCTGGCTAAATTGTAGAAATACCAAAGTTTAGGGGCATTTTGATAATTTTTTATTTTTCTCAATTTTCCACCCGATCTTGATCTAAATTAATAATTTCATTCAATATATTAATTTAGACAATAAAAAATTCATTTCATGCAATTTGGTCTTTTTTATATTTTTACAAAATTACCCCAAAATTTTTACTTTTATTCAATTTAGTCCTTGAACTCAAAACATGCAAATTAACCATTTTTAATGCAAACCCATGCTAGCTGAATATTCATGACATTCAATATAGCCAATTTTTGCAATAATTTCACAAAAAACCCTTGTATTTTTACTATTTCAACAATTTAGTCCCAAATTAGAAAATTCATCAAAAATTACTTAATAAAATACTTTTAAATAACAATTAATATCTCAAATTCATCATTTAACATAAAAAAATCACAAGATTCATCAATGGCTAAAAAAATCACAAGATTCATCAATGGCAACATTCAAAATATTTAACAGTTTCAAAATCAAAAGTACGGGCTAACTGAACCTAGTTGTAACGATTTCAAAAATATAAAAATTACAAGAAATAGTATCGATTATACTCACGTGTAGAGGAATAAAGCCAAAACAGAAACCTCCCCCATAGCTATGGTTTTCGTTGGAGTGAAGAAGAAGAAATGAAATAAAAATGTTTTAATTTCACTTTAACTTGTGTTAATTTCCATTTAATTACAAAATTACCATTGAATTTATATTATTTTATCATTTCCATTCAACTTGCCGTCCAACCATATTAATTAAGGCTAAATTACCACATAGGTCCTTCCTCATTTAGTTAATAAGCTATTTAATTATCTAAATGTAATAATTACTAAGTTTTGCATCTTTTACAATTTAGTTCTTTTTTCTTTAATTAACTATCGAAACGTTAAAATTTTTCAATGAAACTTTAATACCACCTTAATGACATTCTGTAAATATACGGCTCGGTTTATAGAAACGAGGTCCTGATATCTCATTTTCTAAAACCACTTGACCTTATGGTCATACCACTTAAACTTAATAAATCACTTATAAAACAAAAATCACTATATAAAAAATCTTTTCAAAGTCACAATTAACTTGTAAATATTTAGTATAATATTTACGAACTTACTCGTCGAATTTGGTGGCCCCAAAACTACTATTTTTGAGACAACTGAAAAATAGGCTGTTACAAACTCAATTAGGAAATTACGAAAATATTCTTTCATAATTAAAATCAGTCATATTATTCAAGGGTATTTTAGTATTTTTATTTTAACAAAAACCAAGAAAAATATGCATATGGTAGGATTTGAACTTGCACCAATTGCATTAGTAAAACCTTAAAATTACCACTCAACCAAAACTTTGTTTTAATGTTTTTTTTATACATTTTTTTAAGATGTACAAATTACTATCTCTACTAGTTGTATATATATATCAATACTATTAACAAAACTCCTAATTGAGTTAGTGTCACAGGTTAACCCGGTGCTAATTCGATTAGAAAATGACTAATATACCATTTTATTAAATTACTACTATTATTTTGATAACCTTTTTATCTTTTCATACTTTTTATATAGTTTATAAATAGAATAACTAAAAATTAACATGTCTAGGGATTAAACTCGTGTTAAAAGGGGTTATAAACAAATTCTTTAACACTAACCAATAATAATTTTTAAGTAAAAAAAAAAAACCTTTTAACATAAAATATTTTCTCTCACAAAATTTGTGCATCTATCTATACTATTAATAAAATCCCTTGACTAAGTTAGTATCACGGGTGCCAATTCGGTTGGAAAATGACTAATATACCCTTTTATCAAATGGTTACTATTATTATTTTGGTGGCCTTTTCATACTTTTATATATATTTTTTTAAATAAAAGAACTAAAAATTAATATTTTTGGAGATTGATCTCATGTTTAATGGAGT
Organism: Gossypium longicalyx; assembly: GCA_025698465.1. NCBI lineage: Eukaryota > Viridiplantae > Streptophyta > Magnoliopsida > Malvales > Malvaceae > Gossypium > Gossypium longicalyx. The sequence continues at coordinate 29,130,646 of CM047006.1, read as the reverse complement.
TATAAAAAGAAATTCTTTACAACTACACCAATAATAATTCTTAAGTAAGGTTAAGAAAAAATAACTTTTAATATTGAATTTTCTTTCACTAACTTGATCTCTTTTTGACGTGCTATAGAAAAATGATAATATCATGATAAACAATTGGAATGCATTTAATATTCTTAATATGTGTATTTACCTATTTCAATTTTCTTTTACTCACAAGTTAAATTATTTTTTTATTATAATTCCGTACATATTGCATAGTTGTTGTTCTTATTATTAGTTTCAAACATTACGTTTAATTATTTATTATATGTTATTTTTAAACATATATCTATATTTTAAATTTGTAATTTTCACATACATACACATGTAATAAGATTTCTAGTAAAATTATATACCCGTCAATATATGATATATTAATAATATTATTTTTGTAAAACATTGGTAGAGGCTCTCACGTCGTGGTTCATGCTTTAGAGGTGGTTCTTCCATTGAAACAGGGCAAGTTTCTTTTGATTTTTTGGCTTGAAAAACGTTTGTTTCATAGGTTTAGCTTTGTAAGGGGGTGGCTTAGACTAGCAACCACTTTTTTATTTTTATTTTTCCCTCTATCAGTTGCTTGAGATTTGGGGTGTCTTGAGAATAGAGAAAAGAACTTTAGCCAACAATCAACAAAGATTGAAAAGATATGCCGAGGAGTAAAGAGAAATAAGGATAACAAAAGTGTATTTTTTTTTTTCATATTAATATCTTATTTATATTTCTTTTTCTATTTTTTTTAACAAGTTCACTAAGGACGAAGGAAGCGTAGGTAAGGGGCTTGGCCCCCTTAAAATGAAAATTTGTATTTTTAGTCTTTGAAAAATTATTAAACATTTAGTAAATAAATAGTAAAATTATAGTTTGTCACCTTAATATTTTGATTTATTCTTCTAAAAATTATAAAGATATATGTCAATATAATGATAAAAGAACATTTTAGCTCTTATAGAAATATATAGCTCAATCTTGACCCCTTCCCTATAAAAAATTTATGCTTCATCTTTGAATGTCATTTTCAATATTCGAACTTCAGTTCTCTATGAACTCAATACTCATTGGTATTACTAATATTTTCAAAAGGGTTAATTACATCAAACATCTCCAAACTAGGGTCTATAAACTTCAAAACATTATAAGAATCATCAAAATATTAATATTGTATTAATAAAATCCTTTTGTCAACTTAGCCATCATATTAATAGTTAAATGGAAGTTTAGATTTGACATAAAGCATTGTTAAATCACATGTTTATCTATTTAATAGGCAACTTGAATGTTACGTGCTTAAAAAAAAAAACAAGCGCGTTATTAAAATTTAGGAAGAAATTTTTAACATGTCAAACCTAAGTAATTAATGTTATAGATACATATATATTTGAAATTTTACCCCCATATGTTTTTAAATATACTATACGTTGTATTTAAATCAACATTTAATGTTGATTAAAGGGTTTAATTGATATAATATTAATATTTTAATTAAAACATTTTTGAATTTATAAGATGAATATAAAATTTAGACAATTGGGTACAATTAACCCTAATTTTTATTACTAATAATTATAAAAATAAGAAAAAAGTTTTGTTTTGTGTCACTTTACACTTCATATGAGGGAGGAGTTGTTAACAATCACATGGGATAAGGTTATAAATTAAGCCATTTCCTGACATGTCCAAATCATGGATTTCCTAAACAATTCATGGCAAACCTAAGCATGTCTCACCTCCCCACATTAATACCCAAATTTTCAATTTATTTATTTATTTATATTCAGACAAATAGACAAGCCAAAAAAGACCAATTTCCATAAAGTCCCTGTAATGTCTCCCCTATATTTTCCCATTATTATCTATTCACATTAATCAATTTCCCCCACTTGAGATCAACAATTAAATATTAATACCCTTTTTATTTTCATTTCTATGATTGTATAGGTTCATAGGGAAATAAGTGTATATAGTAAAGAGACAAGGACATTGTTGATTGTAACCTGATACAAAACTCATCCTGGTCCCTAGCACATGAAATATACTAACTTTGACTCTTTTAAGGTTATAACATTAATCATCCAAACTTTTTTTTTCAATTCAGTCATTTAATTTTTTGAAATTAAATATTTTAGTTAATTTCTCATTAGACGAGTGATGAAAAGCTGAAGGGAACTCTATTTTTTTCTTAGCCTAATTATAAATTTAGCCTTCCAATATTTGCACATTTTATTAATTTAATCTTAAATAAAAAAAATCAACAAACTTAGCCCTTAATGTTTATAAAATTTATCATTTTAATTCGAATTTTAAAAATTTAATAAACTTAGCCCTCAATTATAAAATTTGTCAATTTTTTTAAAAATTTTTAAAATTAGAATTAAATTGACAATTTTTATAAATGTTGAAGGTTAAATTCGTTAATTTTACGTGTGCAATGCGAACTTTGACTCTTTTAAGGTTAAAATATTAAAGGAGAATGAAAAACGTTGAAATATATATATATATATATATATATATATAAGTTTTAATGTGCATTGGAGTAAACTTATTATGCCCCACCCTTTAGGGATTTTTTTTTTCTTTATGAAGGTCATTTTCTTTCGTTTTTATTCAATTATCTTTTAGGTTTGGTGGAAAATCATATCAAAACCTACTTATTGGATGAGATATAGTTTTTCTTTCATAGGCTTTTACTTTTTTAGATTTTATGGAATGCCATAAAATCTAATTTCAAAACTTCCTTTAATGATAAGTTATTATTGGTAAAAATATTAAGGAGGTTGTTATACTAGGTGTCATATTACATTTTGCTTCTTTTGTTTAAAAAATAAATAAATTAGTCCTTATACATTGAATCAAAGAGCAAATTGATCTTTCTTGTTAATTTTTTTTTATCTATTTATAATGTTAAAAATTGGCGTGACTAACGGAATAATCAAACAATGTGACACATGGCATGCCGCATTTACCTCATACTTACATATATGGACTAGTTTTTAACAGTAGAAGTGAATGCAATTTTTAACAGAAAGACTAATTTACTCTTTGATCTAATGCATAGTGACTAATTTGCCCATTTTTAAAGTAAAAGGGCCAAAATGCAATCTAGCTCCTAATACAAGGGCCTTCATGGTACTTTTACTATTATTATCAGATTTATTTTTAGTGCATTAGGGGTGGAGTTAGAATTTTTTTTTCGAGCAAAAAATTGAATTATAATTTTTTTATGAAATTTGGAATGTAATTTTATCATTGTTTAGCTTATAATTTTACAAGATGGTTGCGGAGGGATTTTTCGAGATAACCATGGGACTTGGATGGAAAGATTCAATAGGAACCTAGGCATTTATACAATCACACAAGTTGAACTTTAGACCATATACGTTGGATTGAAGCTAGCATGGATCTAGGCTTTTTAGAAAGTTTCATTCAAATGCGATAATTTAGTAGTAGTGTGAATGGTGTGTACGAGTGACGCAAAAAAAATAGACTTGAACGGATGAAAAGCATATCATAACTTGGTTGCAAGAAATGGAAGGTACACATTGATCACATCTATAGAGAAGTGAATAAAGGAGTTGATTTCCTTGCTAAAATGTCCATCAATAAAGAACCTAGGTTGCACATATTGGAGTAGCCACCAAATGAATTGGAGCACATTATATTAAGTTATACTCAAGGCACCAGATCCAATAGTGGAAGCGAGAACCATACAAAGAATTTCCTCTTGCATTCAATCAAGCCATTATGTTCCCTATCGCAAAGATGTTGTGATGTGTGGCTGGAGGCAAGGTTGGTATTCCACGCTTGACTACAGATTTATGTTGTAAAGCAGGGGTGGTTATGGAACAAACTGAGCAATTCCATCGCCCCACTCACAGCATCATAGGTGACTTCATGCTCCATCAATTTAGAGAGTTGCAAAGAAAACAAATTCAAGAGTGAAACTAGCACCGTAAACACAAGATGAAAATACCTCCTACCCTTTCGAAGAAAGTCGTTTCAAAGAAGGCTTTCTGAGGCACACAAACACAACTCGACGAGTTGTTAGGGACGGTGTGATACAACACTCTAATGATGGCAATGATGAAGTTGTATGTTGATCATTACGCGGTGAGACATAGGTTAGACGATTAATATTGGTCAATGAAGCCACGAGTTGTATCCTTCCAAGGAAAAAAAAGGTAGAGGTAATAATGGAGAAGACAAAGAGGATAATGAAGATGACCGGATAGAGGATGATGACCCCGAGCCGTATGCTGATGCAATGGAGGCGGCGTTCGCTCCTTAGCGTCCCTCAACCAAGGGGGTAGTCTTATGCAGCCATGAGTGAGGATGAGTCATATAGCCACCACCTTATCAATTCTACAAGTGAGATGTAGTCAAAAGAAAGGGGAAGCATATAATGGAATCAAAATTGGACTCCGATGATGAAGATTAGTTACATTTCTTTGTAGTCTTTATTTTTATATGGAATGTAACTATTTAATGATGAATTATTTTGAATGGAACTTGGATTTGTATTATTTTGTTTTGCTTTTGTTTTGTTATTTGCATGTGTTTTTTTTATGTTTTTCCGTGTAGGCCACTCATTCAAGAACTGCACTACAAATTCAAGCTTCAACGAGGTGGACGACCCTAACTTGCATTGATGAGTGCTCACGATATTCAGAAAATTTCGGTAACCTTTCTACTTTTGTTTAGGGAATACACATTGAGGGCAATGTGTAATTTAAGTGTAGGGGTGTACATAGATTTTACCTTTGTGTGTTTTGTTTGCATATTTTCTATTTTTGCATAATTTTCAAAAAGATTCAAAACTTTTTCCCTTTTTTTTTCATTTTTTTATTACTATTGCATGATGCTTGGACTATTTTGGCAATTGGTTATTGGTTGTTGATATTGAATAATGTGTTGTTGACTTTCGAGCATTGTTTGATTAGCCAAGAGCTTAAATGGCTGACCTTTATGCTATGTTATCCCTAGTTCCCATGATTTGAGCATCTAATTATCTTTTCTTGGTGGACCTATATTTTTGAAACTTTGAGCCTAAATTGAGTTAAAAACTCAACCCTTCTCTATCTTTGATCTTAAAATGCACTATGAAATAGACGTTAGGCCATGGATATTGAGGGTTAAGTAGAGACATTTTTGTGGTTTCAAATTGTTCTTGAGAGAAAAGAGAAGAGATTGTTTGATATGATGTATATAGACTTTTGCTAAGTGTCATAAAAAATGATATATATAATTTGAGTGAATAAAAGCAAGGTGAGGTAAATAGCATTGTGAGTGAAATAGTGAAATTTTTTAGAAAACACTCAAACAAAAATCAATTTCGAGCTTAAAAGAAAATTTTATTTTCATAATGCACAAGTATTATCTAGCTTTTTGTATGCCCCATTATTAATCAATATCTTCTCATTCTTTGGAAAGATAAGGAAAGTGAGAGAAGGTGAAATAAGGAGGTGAGCTTAATGACTACTTTGGGGATGAATAGGGAACAACGTCATGTGGTTTATTATTTCTAGTGCTTGAAACCATTTTGAGCTATCTTTTTTTTTGAAATCTAAACCTTCCTAAGCCTCTAAACGTTACAATCCTAGAAGACTTATGTGACCTAAACATTTCCTTTACGCAATATTTTTTATTTGTTTATATTTAGCTTGAGAAATGCTTTTGATTTACATTTTGTGTCTACTATGTATTTATATAGTTTATGTTAATGGATAACATAATCAAATATGTATTCATTTGAATAGCCTCTAGGTTTGTTAGTTTTTTAACTTAGTGAATTGGGTATATTTGCTTTAAGAGTACTTAAGCTATCTAAGCATTAGTCTTAAGTTGCATGTGAGATGTGTCTAGTACAAATTCAATATTCGAATGTCATGCTTGTTATTGTTCAATATATTCCAAGGGTCGTATTTTATACATGTGCCTTAGGTGTTTGCTTGAGGACAAGCAAAGACTTAAGTGTGAGGGAGTTTGATCTGTCGTAATTTGATATGTCAAATTAGGCTCTCTATTACACTAGAGGAGCTTATTCTCAAGCAATTTATGTGTCTTTTATTTATTTTTGATGATTTTTTAAACTTTGGTCATTAATAATTGATTTTTATTAGTTTGATTCCCTTTTGAGACCCAAATTGGCCAAATGGCGCGATGGGGGACCTAATGATATGATTGAGTAGTGTAGGAAGCTGATAATGACCCAAACTCGAAGAAATTAACATTCAGAGGGGGGTATCGTAAGGTTGAGGCCATGGAGGTCGAGTTACCCCTGACAGTGTTAAAGTGAAGAAAATTGAGGTCAACTTCAATGTTATCGCAATACCAAGGATGGGTATCACAAACATCAAGACCCCAAGACTCTAAATTTCAATATAGTTTTGGGTATCACGACACCGGAGCCTAAGTATCGCGATACCACTACATGACGAGGAGAAAATTGACTATGGGGGTAGTTTTTTACAACACCAACACCAATCAAAATACAATGCCCAAGGGCATTTTGGTCTAAAATTTTGGGTCATAATCAGAAGTTATAAAAGCCAAATTTGGTTAAAAGCTCAAGGGTTGTTCACTTTTTACTTTCTTATCAAATTTTTAGCTAAGTAGTTGTTGTCTTCTTCATTTTTTAGGGTTTTAGTTTTAGAGCTTTTGTGGTGTTAGCTATTAGTTAATTATTTATTATTGTAGCTAGGTGTTATATACACTTTAGTACTCAAACTTTACCTTATGTTTTCATTTTCATCCTAAGTTCTTAATATGTCTTAGCTTAATTTTCTTTTAAAGTACAAAAATCTGATCTTTGATAGTATTTGTGGCCTCCATTGTTGCCAACATTCTCTCCACTAAGCAACCATCAAGAAATCACTAAGCTTTCTTAAACCTTACTTTTGTGCTTAATCTAATGTATGAATTGATTGTTTATTGATTGTTGTTTTTATGGAAATGATGTTAGGTAACTAAGTTTATGGTGGTTGGTTGATAGAAATGTTGTTTGGTTAGTTTTTGGTACAAGAACTAAATTGTAAAAATTGGACTAAATTTAATAAACTTCAAAACTTAGAATTGATGTCTCTAAGGGAACATATAGATAAGTGAGACTGAGAGGAGATCCTATTGAGCATCAATTCATTTATCCTTAGTTAGTTGGGTGAAGTCAAGAGATAAATTGGACTAAATATCTAATTTGATAAAATGGTAACTGAGAGGTAAAGTTAAGCCAATTAGAAGTTTAAGCCTTTTAGATCCCTAATCCAAAGACTAGTCAACAAAATGGAAGTCAACTGACGACTTGTGTTTCTTGAATTGTTAATTGTTAATTGTGTAATTTGCTTGTTTTACAATTTGGTCCTCGTTAGTGTTAAGTAGTTACTTAGCTTAATTAACCTTAATCATGAATTGTCATAATATGGAACTTAATGAGTAGTTAGCTAGACTTCTTTTTGCATACTTGTCACTTATAAATTAGTTTTTCCTTGAACTTTCTTGGGTTTGATCCTTGGAATACTCAAATGTTCTATTGTAACACTAAAAATATTACAACTTGACCTGTCACACTTATTGTATACTGCCCTATTATTATTTTTATTTTTTTGGTTCTTAGCCCCGGTGCACGGACGTCGGGGAGCGATAAGAGGCCACCTATGAAATCATCCTCCCTAAAAGATTACCAGCCAGACAACAGATGGGCTAGTCTTCATTGGGAACATGAAGTCGTTTGGTCACTAAACATCACGTGAGCTCAATTATGTTATCCCATGGGAGTTAGAATGAACGGTAGGATTTGTCTTGCCACAGACAGCCTCATCCCGTTGAAGATATCTCTACCACGCACTCCGTAATGATAGCTAGATAGCAAGTCCAACATGTTAACACCATATTATACAGGACCATTGCCTATAAATACTGCCAATAATGATGAAAAGAGGACCGACTCTATATAGATACTTAGCCTACACTATCTCTACTCAGCCTTCAAACTCTCTACACCTCTATTCTTCATAACCTTCGGCTCTCCGTCCCAACCGAATGAATCAATCTCCTCAACAACTGTTCTACTCTCTTCTATGCTCTCCTTGTTGAGTAATGTATCAACAATATATGCTTTCACATTAATCATTTAGTCCAAAGTATTATTGTTTTAGTTTCATAATCATGTGACTGTTTGCTCAAAATAATTGATTAATTGGCTTGATTGGCATTGTTAGCCTCCCTTTAGGTAATATTTTTGTATTATTATTATGATGATTGAAGAAAAGGGACAAATAATTTTATTAGTTCACACAACTTTAGTTATCCACCGAAAAACATTTAATTATCTTAATTCAGAAGGAATTAGTTCTTCTTACATACTCCTTAGATCCCTCAATTTTCTATACATATTTAATTGCACACACAAAATTATCTTTACTTATCGTATGTATATAGTCACACATATCTTTTAACCTTCTTTTCAAAACAAATCTATTTGTTACACTAAAAAATTGGAGATAACAAGTTTAATTTCTTTTACTTTTGGATGAAAGTTTTCAAAAGGAAAAAATGTTATACTAGCCATATTCAAATTAAATAAATTTTTTTGGGTCAAATTGTTTTTTAATAATTATATTATATTATAATTTCATAATTTTTAAAAAAAATTATATTAGTGTAAAAAATTCTAATTAAGTAAAAATAAAAATTAAACGTTTTTAATTTATTAACAATATATTAAACTTTTAAATATGTTTTTAAAATACTAAATATATTTTTATTTTTTAAAATTATTATTTAAAGAATCTCAATTAACTATTTTAATATTTAATATTTATAATTTTTGAAGTTAAATATTTTTTTTATTTTAATAAACGTGGGTTTGATGTTATAAAAAAATATTTTTTGATTTTTATAGTATATTTTTTAAATAAGTAAAGAAGATTTTAAATTAAATTTTAACTATCAAAAATATAATATATATCAAAATAAAAAACACATATACACCATTTATGGCATGTATCTTATTATAATATATAAAAATCAAATTTTAAAAATTGTATTTACTTACTAAAAAGAAAAGAGAGAGTGCCATTGAAATTCAACTAATATTTCTTCTTTAATTTATACTATTCTAGAATATTTTAGATCCGAAATTTAATTATAAGTTTTTGAAAAAATAAAATATCATTTTATCATTTTTATTAATACTGATTAATTCAAATAGTAAAGTGTTCAGTGCCCTCTTAAATTTTGTGAATGGAGAAGATAGTGCTAAAGAGCTTTGCCTCTATTTAATCTGTTCAACTTGATATCGAAATTCAACGTGATTGTAAGTTAAAATGGGATTGTTTTTTTAACTTAATTACACCAATCGTTCACAACAATTAGATAAAAAAAATAATATAGGCTAATATACTAATCCAAACATAGAGGTTAAGCCATTTAAGTGAATTGTTTGGAATCGGAAAAAATTAGAAACAAATACAAAAATTAGCAGTTGAATCGATTTTATACTCTCTTTTTATTTTTAATATTTTTAAATTTTATGAATTTATAATTATTTATTTAGTGCTAGGTCCATAATCGAATCAGTCAAAATGAAATTTAATAGTCCAATCACCAATCCAATTATTAAAATATCATAAAAGTTTGAAAATAGTCATTAAATAAATTTAAGGATAAACTACATCCAAAGTCACTAAACTAGTAGTAAGTTTATGCTTTGGTTACTCAACTTCAAAAAGTTACAAAATGGTCATAAAACTATTTGAAAGTTCTCATTTAAGCCATTGAACTATTCAAAATATTTTATTTAAGTCATTGGATTGTTAAGTTTTTTTTTTTTTAAAGTCTAGCTAATGAGCTTCAAGCAATAATTCAAAAATTGGTACAGTGGATAGTACTCATTGATGAGTATAATAATGTAACTTAGATCCAAATTGATCCGACAATTAATGTTAAATATTAGAGAAGAAAGCTATTTGGATTTTGAATCGTAAATTCATGACATTTAAAGTTGTTTCATGATAATAATAATAAAATATTTGAACTATAGAAGAAAAGGAAATGACAACTTTCGATTTATTCAGGCAGTGCAAATAAAGAAAGCGATGTAACAAAGATTTTAACAGCCCAATGACTTGAATGAAAATTTTTGAATAATTTAATGATTATTTTATAACTTTTTAAAGTTGAGTTCTATTAATATTTTATGACATTGAATGTGGTTTAACCTAAATAAAATTAAAGCAAAATATCTCAACCATTAAAAACTTTCTTGATATTTTCAAAAAAAAACTCCTCAAAAAAGCCACTCTCTTATCATCTCGTGTCGTCAGATTCAGTTTCGAAAAATAAGCCAAAAACAGGATCTGTTCAACCTAAATTCCTAAATTGTCCTTCCCACGATCCTTGTCATCGCCCAAGTAAATGTAGACCCAATTTCTTAGGACAAGGGTATTTTAGGGAATTTGATTAAATAACCAAATATAACTTCTGAGCCAGTTCACTTTTGGTCTATAAAATAAAATATTTATAATAAAAAGATAAAAAAACAGAAAAGAAAAAATCTCGACGTGCCTATAAGAAGCGTGTCACAACGTTGGAAGCTGTAAAAATATTGTCCACTTATTTTGCTTTTTCTATTAAAAAATAGAAAAATTAATCATTACGAGTAAAATAATTTTTTTTTAAAATTTCATCTATTTATATTATTCAAAGTTGACATTGTTGATGATTTCATAATATAGTGACACATACTATGCTATATGTATCTCATATTAATGTATATGGACTTGTTTTTAATCGTAAAAATAAGTGAAATTTTTAATAAAAAAATTAATTTTTCGAATGAAAAATATAAAATACAATCTAGCTAATAATACAAAGACCTCTACAATATTTTTTATTATTGAAAGCTGGATTGATTATTTTAAAAAATAAAATATATGATTTTTTTAATTTTATTTATGTAATTAGATTTTTTTATATAATTAAAGGTTAATTACATCATACATATTTAAATTTGAAAGTTCAAAAAATTAAGATAAATTTAACCCTATTTTATATTGGTTTAGAGTATTAATTTATAAATAAACGTAAAAAAAGAAAAGAAAAAAAGAAGAAGCTATTGCCTCCTTCCTACCACTTGATGTTCTATATTACTTCAACAAAATCTTCGCAAGTAATTTTTTTCCTAGTTACAAATTTGATTTAGCACTTTTTTGAATGAAATACTTGTTTTTTTTTTTTTTTTTTTTTTTTTTTTTGTAAATTATGGGTAGAATTGATCCCTTTAAGTTGTGTAAGAATTTTAGGTTAGAACACTTATGATTTTACATTCCTATAATTGAATTATTTGTAGTTTTGTTCGGAGCAAAACTTGAAATTAATTTATTTTCCTATGGCTAACATTTAGCTAAAACAAAACATGATTTCAAGTTTTTTTTTTTAATTTATTCCAAATTAAGTTTTATATATTCATAATTTTATATGTGCATTATTTTATTTAAAATATATATATAAGACAAAATTGAAATAATTTTACTTTCAATTAAAATTATAAATTAAAAATAATTTAAAAATTATCAATTAATTTTCATTATTAAATATTTAATTCAAATATTTGTTAAGAATAAAATTATTGTAAATATTAAATAAATGAATATTATTTATTATTTAATAATGATAAATTCATAAATTATCATTATATTCCTAAGAAAATATTCAGTGAACCAAATGTAATATTCTAATTTTCTTGAGATTTTAATTAATATTTTCCAATGTATACCAATTATTGTAAAGTAGCTTTCCCGACATTCAAATTCCTAACAATCAATTATATTTCAAAGAATCATATTCCATTAAAATCATGATATGAAAAAGTATTAAACACTACCTTAATGTTTTAATCAATATTTATATTAAAGAAATTAATAATCAAACTTAGGGGAAAAAAAAGAAATTGAAAATAAATGGAAACAAAAAAGTAGCATATGATTTACAACCAAGTCCTCATTGAGGGGTCATTAATAATAATTTCCTTTTTTTTCTTTTCGATAACCATTAATAATATTTTCCTTAGTAAAATGGAGTGATTAAGGAAACATTTGGTATACACGCGCGGTGGATGTGAGAGTAGGGCTTAAATGAACGACAGAAAACCCTACCAGGGAGATAACTACATCTACAGACAAAAGCCACATAAAAAATAATAATAATACAGAAAAAATAAAGTAGAGAGAGAAAGAAGATGAAGGGCACTTTACCACTTTTATATGTTGCACGCATCCATAGCAGAATATAGAAGGAAACCCCATAGTACTATACTTACAAAGTCTCAAACAAGAAGCAAAAAAAAAAAAGAAGAAAGAAAATGGTGTGTTTGTGGTACTAATAAAAAAAAAATGGAGTCTTTGAGGTACAAGATGAAGAAGAAGCTAAGTCTTTCATGGTAGGAGTGTTTTTTTTTTTTTCTTTTTTAGAAAGTTTATCAATAAGGAAGTTTTGGGTTTTGGGTGTTTTTTATTTTTTGGTTGTTTTAGATGAAGGCCATGCCCCTATCCTTTGAGGAATTTCAAGGGAAGGGGGCTTTAGATTTTTCTTCTTCAACATCATCTTGTTCAGATTCATCACTGTTATTACAACATCAGCATCAACAACACCAAAAAGAAGGGAAGTGGCAGAACAAGGGAGGAGATTGTTGCTATGTGGGCAGTGAGCCCATTGATAATAATAATAAGACCAGAAGAAAAAGAAGCCCAAGTCCTTCTTCAACACTGTCTTCTTCTCTCGGCGGTGGAGGCAGCGGTGGTGGTGCCTCCACGGATTCAACCGGTGTGGCAGTCACCACCACTGTTGTCTCTGCCACCACCAATACAAGCCAGTCCTTGGATGTAGGAAAATGTGGTTTAGGTATGGAAGATTGGGAGAGTGTTTTGTCTGGTTCTCCTAATCAAGACCAGTCCATTTTGAGGTTAATTATGGGTGATATTGATGACCCTTCTATGGGGTTAAACAAGATTCTTCAACCACCAAGTGGCGGCGGCGGCGGTGGTGGGTCGAAAAATATGGAGTTCAATGTTGGTTTTGGTATGCTGGATCATGGTTTCGGGTTCGATTCCATTACTAGTAGCGTTAGCTTGATCAACAACGTCGACCCTCCTATAAGCTGCTCTGACTTTCCGGTGACATCAAATCCGCCGAGTCTTTTGCCGCCTCCTCCGCCGGGTGTATTTCCACAACAGCAATCACAGCTTCAGGTTATGGATGAAAAGCCACAGATTTTCAATCCGCAGATGATAATAAACCAGAATCAAGCTCGGTTTACACAAAACCCGACCATGTTCTTACCTCTTTCGTATGCTCAATTGCAAGAGCATAGCCTTTTATCGCCTCCGCCGCCGAAGCGATTCAACTCCGGTGGACCGTTTTCGGGTTCGGGACCGGAGCTTTATCTAAGGCGTCAACAGCAACAACAGATCCAAATGCTTCAGCAAAGGCCAATTGCAGGGAAACCGAAAATCGTTACGGATGATCTGGCGAACCAGCAGCTTCAGCAGGCGATAATTGATCAATTAATTCAGGCCGCAGAGCTGATCGAAACCGGTGATCCGGTACTCGCGCAAGGGATATTGGCGCGGCTCAATCACCAGCTCTCCCCTGTAGGTAAGCCCTTTATAAGAGCTGCTTTCTACTTCAAGGAGGCCTTACAATTATTACTTCCTTTGAACACTAGCAATACATCAGTTATGTCCAATTATAACATGATATTCAAGATTGGTGCTTACAAATCGTTCTCCGAGATATCTCCGATTGTTCAGTTCGCGAATTTTACTTGTAATCAAGCGTTACTCGAGGTTTTCGAAGGGTGTAATAGGGTTCATATAATCGATTTCGATGTTGGTTATGGTGGACAGTGGGCTTCTTTGATGCAAGAACTTGTTTTAAGAAATGGTGGTGCACCTTCTATGAAAATCACTGCCTTTGCTTCACCTTCAAGTCATGATGATATCGAACTCGGTTTCACAATCGAAAACCTTAAGCATTATGCTAGTGAAATCAACATGGATTTTGATATCGAAATCATGAGCCTTGAGGCCTTGAATTCGGGTTCTTGGCCGTTGCCTTTGCACTTGGGCGAAAACGAAGTGATTGCTGTTAATCTCCCCATCGGTTCATTTTCTAATTACCCTTCAATCTTGCCCTTGGTCCTTCGTTTTGTCAAGCAGTTATCGCCCAAGATTGTTGTCTCGTTAGACCGAGGTTGTGACAGAACTGATGTCCCATTCCCTCACCATATAATCCATGCACTCCAATTGTATTCCGGCCTCCTCGAGTCCCTTGATGCGGTGAACATGAACCTTGATGCCTTGGAAAAGATTGAAAGGTTCTTCCTTCAACCAAGCATTGAAAAAATCGTGTTGGGTCGACATCGATCTCTTGAAAGAAGACCTCCATGGAGGAGTTTGTTTATACAATCTGGATTCTCTCCATTAACTTTCAGTAACTTCACTGAGTCTCAAGCCGAGTGTTTGATTCAACGAACTCCGATTAGAGGTTTCCACGTCGAGAAGAGGCAGTCATCGCTCGTTCTTTGTTGGCAGAGACGTGAACTAATCGCGGCTTCAGCTTGGAGGTGCTGATAATGATACCCGATTTTCGCCCGTAACTTAATGCATTTTTAGTTTCTGGTATCTTTGTTTTCCTTGAAATTTTTGTTTTGCCTGTAATTCTCTTAAAAAGCTAATTGTCTATTATGTACCATTAGGTCCCTATTGTTTGAAATCAAAAACCAAAAACCAAAAACATTTTAGCTAAAAACTGTATGGCTATGTACAGCTTACTTCCGATGTGGGAATTAACTGTTTTGGGTTCTTTTTTTCCCTCTAAATTGTCCTTTGTTGTACACTTAAACAACCAAGGCAAAAAACAAGATTATGGGTAAAGAACCTTTCAAATTGAATGAATTGTTGCTACAAATTTGATTATTTATGTTATTTATATGGATTTTATGGCGCCATATCTTTATTTAAAGCTTTGGTTCTTGGGTCTTAATTTTAGATTTATATCACAGGTTTTTGTACTAAATGAATTAATCTTTTTATGTTAGATAAATAATAAATAATAAATTGGTCTTCTGATATGTGATGATTTGAAAATATTTTTAATTCCTCTGTTAATATGATCACATGGGTGTTGTACCATTGGACCCCTACATGATTAGTTTATAAAACTCATTGCTTTATTATAAAAAATAAAAATAAAAAAAAAAGAAAAAAAAAAGAAGAAGATATAAATTAATGATAAAAGCCATGTTGCATGTGAGCATAGGAGAAAAAACACAGAAAATAATTGGTGATTAAACCATTATAATTTATTACTGTGTAACAGATAATTATATTATTAATTAAGTCCTATTTGTAGAATTATTAATACATAGTTAATTGGAGTTTGGGGTCAATGTTGAAGATGGTGACAAGCCGACAGACAGTCAGGCGATAGTTTAGTTACTGAGTCTTATCTTAAGCAATGATTAAGACATGGGAGGATTAAAATGTAATTTTACCCAACTCTTTTGCCATGATTAATCAATGTTTCAATACATTAATTATTTAATTTTTACTCAAATCTAAAATTTTGATTTATATATATTTAAAGAAAAAATTTAATAATCCAAACTTATTAAATTTAATTAGATTCAACTCAAATTCAAACTCTATCAATTGAAGTTGGAAAATTTTAAAAATTCCAAATTAATTTGATTTAAATTTACATGATACCGAATTAATTTCATCCTTCAATTGACTTTTAACTTATATTTACTATTATATTATATTAGTATAGTTCTTAACTCATGCTTTATGTTGGATTAATTAGTTTTTGAGGTTACATTATAGAGAGATCAAATTAGAAATTTAATCATTATTTTATAATATAAAAAGAAGTTAATTATACTCAAAATTATTAAAATATTAGTAAATTTATATTTTAGCCATTCAACTTAAAATAGTTATTAATCTTTAAAAAAATATTATCTGAAAGGAACTTTACTAAAGTGTACGAATTACACGTGAATTGTTGTTATTGGATAACTGAAAAGGACCCCGATCAACTTTTGAAATCATCCAACATCAAAATTCATAGAATCTCAATCAAACGGAGGTGACTGATTGTCTAATGGTGCTACAAATATGGGGGATAGTGAGAATGTTAAATTCTTTGGAAGGTCCTTGTATTATTTATTGAATACTAAATTAGTCCTTCTAATTGATCTTCATTTTCTCCTCCTTTACTTCTTTTTTTTTTTTTTTTAAGTTTTCTCCAATTGAGTCTCTCTCCCTAACTTAATATTGAAAAACTTTCGGAGTATCAACTTCAACACTTTCATAGCTCATTTCAAGCTCGAACATCTCATAACCAACTCAACTTCAAAGACGATTAACTTTTGAAATAAGTAATTTAATCATCGTACAATTAATTTGTCAATGTTTACAAAATTATCTATTTTTAAAAAAATTAAATATAGAAAAATAAAAAAGATTATTTTTATTGTGTAATAACTAATTTGCTTCGGGCTTATAGTAAAAGGACCCATAAGGGAATTAAACGAATGGAGGAGGCCTAAAAGAATGAAAGGCCATAACCTTGCTTTCGGACACGTGTACCGAAAATGTATAACAAGACCTAGCTTGATGATGTCAGCTCATGATATGCATAAATTTTTGAGATATTAAAATATAATTTTATTATTTTAAAAGGTTAAAATGTAATTTAATTATATATTAATTTATAATTTAATCAATTATTAAGGGAGTGTATAGTATTTTTTCTATTTTTAGTAAAGTCCCGTATATACATACTTTTTTTTTTTTTTGAGATTTATTTTTTATTATTAGTCCCACAGTTTATTTTAAAGATGGATTCTTATGGAAGAAATTATCTATTAGGATGGTCTTAAAAGAAAATTTTCCCACCATAGAAATAATTTGTCGTTCATGGGAAATTGTGCTTTGCGTCCCAAACATTGCTTATATAATCATATACGTATACATATTGATTTCAACTACATTGATATTGGGTTTTTATTGTCGGTATTTCCATTTTTTAAACTTGAGAAAACTCTCGAATTAAAAGAAATCTAGGTTTTATTTTATAAATTTGAAGTCGAGCCAAGTTAAATTTTTAAATAGGTATTTTTACTTTTTTTTTTTTTTTGTTTATAAGATTTAAAATTGAGATCTTCCTTAAATGATATTAAATTTATTATCACTCGATCCAATAAATTTCGATGATCTATGACTTTAATCTAAACCATTAAAATACAACTTTTTTTTTTGGGGGGTATTTTTTATTTGAAAGTGCAATGTGCACACACTTGTGGTTTTTTTAATTACTTTTAATTTTTATTAGTATTTGTCAAATCTATAGCATACCAACTTAATTAACTCATTGAAAATCTTATAGATTGATTGGCTAAGTTTTAGTTATTGTAATAATTAGGAAAACGTTCGTAAATTTGAATATGTTTAATCACGTTTTTCTTTCTCGATTGATGAAAAGTTAAGAAGAAGAAACAAATTGGTTTTGTTGTTGCTCTAATAACCACGATTGGGAAAAAAAGCATTCAAGGAACACAAAGAATATTTTATCTTCCTTATCCATATATTGGAATAATTTTGAGGGCTTAAGGGATGTCTTAAGGACATTGTTGGAACCCTTGCCCTCCATAAACTAGAGCCAATCCCAATTTTGTTCTTTTTTAGCCCGATTCTTTTGATAAGTTTTTGTAGAATAGAACTGTAGTTTTAATCAGAATAAATTATTAATGGGGATAGATAATCTACACATGACTTCCACACAATAAGACTCAAATTTAATCGCTCAAAATCTCAATGACTTGTTGGGGATATAAAAGTAGCTTTTAACAAGTTAAAAAAAACAAGCAATTGGTGCATGGAGACTAGAGGTAAGTGGTCCATTGGGGGGAAAAGGGAAAGAACATAAGTAAAATGCAAAGGAAAGTGGCTTTGCCCTTATCATAAATTTTTACCCCCATGGAATGGACCTGCCATTGTAAATTCCTTTAGTCACCTCAACAGTTGAAAGCAGATTCCATGGAAATTGAAAAAGAGAGAAAGACCTCAGGTTTTAGCTAAGGCATCTTCTTGATATGGAAGCCCATTTATAAAAGTTGTACACTTTTAAATTTTTTTTTCTTTGAAGCTCTAATAATATATATATATATATATATATATATATATAAAATAAACCTTCCATTGGAAAAAGTATAATGATAAACAACTTTTCATTGTGGAATTGAAGGTAAGCTCTTTTGTGTTGGTGAAGCCTCCTTGGAGTGAGGGATTCAGTTATATACACATATATATTATATAGTTTTTAACAACAATGATATATGCTAAAGGCTAGACATATTTGCCAGCTTTTCCTCTTCAAAAACATCTTTGTTGGGGTCGGATCCTTGTATAACTTCCAGTTTTTATAGGCCTAATTTTGCTATCCGTCCTTGTATTCTTTGAACTTTTGAAATTTAGTCCATCATTTGATTGATTTAAAAATTAAAATTCAGTTGATAGCATAGGTGAATTTAAAGGGATAGGTAGGGCTTGGCCCCTTCCTTCCCCCAAATGAAAAAAAAAATTGTGATTCAACCCCTTTGTAAATGATTAAATTACAAATTAATATATGGTAAAATTACATTTGGCTCTTCAAAAAAATATTCTATTTAATCCCTTAAAAATGATGAAATAATAAAATTAATACATGATAAAGTTATATTATTCATTGACTTCTTTTAAATTTGAATATGTGTGATAAACTGAATTTTCATTTTTAATTTAAACCTTTGGATATTAGAATTTCACATCAGGGGCAAAGCCAAAAATTTTATTTTGGGGAGGAATTAAATTGCATATTTTTACAATGGTAAAAATACAATGCCATCATTTTAATAGTCTATATCTTTATAGTTTTTAAAGGATTAAATCAAATTTTTATCATTTTGGGGGGCAAAATATAATTTTTCATTACTAATTTAAAATTTTATAAATTATAAAATGTCTAAATAGAAAATTTTTCATTTTAAGGAGGGAAGGGGTCCCTACTAGCCCCTAGCTTTGTGACTGTTTCATATATTCAATTTTAACAAAAGTTCATTAACAATGTTATCAATTAAACCCTAAATTTTCTAATCAAACAAATTAGAAGAATCAAATTCTTTGAATTAAAAATAGAGAGACTAAATTTCACAATTCTAAAAAATACAGGGATTGACGGAAAAATTATACTTTTTTTTATATGGTATAGCCACGGAAGGCCAGCTTGGGTCCGTTTGCATGGGTAAAGAATATAAAAAAGGTTCAAAAGAAAACACACACAGACACCCAATTTCAATAACACTTTTTGAGGTGACGTAAGCTAATTATTGATTATCATGCATCGGAAATTGCTAACAATCTTGTTTAGATTAGGCTAAAACAAAGTTTATGAAAGTTAATCACAAGAATTATACAAAACTATGCTATCCCCTTATAATTAAAAAAAAAAAAAACTTAATCATGATTCTCATATATATCATCATCGACTATATATATATGTGTATGTACTTTTTATGATTCTAAGTGATAATTTGATTAAATTCTTGGGTATTTTACGTTGTCCTGCTAGAAACATGCACATTACTATAACGTATATGGTATAGGATAAGCTGTAAAGAAGAGGGCAGCCACCTTTAGGGATGCTTCTTGATGTTCTCTTAGCAATGAAGCAATCTCTTGATGTGTGTATCATGTGTACCACATTAATTAACCTTTATTGTTAGTTCTAGTTTATGATCAATTAATTAACATGATTAATTAGTATTTAATGAACGACCCCCACAATTTATGAAACCAAAATTTAATAACACTAAGGGTAACTTTGGGTTTAAGGAATGTAAGACTATTTTCGGGTTATAGTATTATTGGAATGGAAGATTACTTAGTATATTATTGAGTATGTTATATTACTCTACTTGTTAATGGTGAAGAAAAAAAATTAGAGGGGACAAAATTAAATTATATATTTTTATAAGAACTAAAATATAATTTCATCATTGTATTACTTAATATATTTATAATTTTTAATAGATTAAATCAAAATTTATCATTTTTAGAAGGGTCAAAGTGTAATTTTACCATGTATTAATATATAATTTTATATATTTTAGAATGTAAAAACTACAATCTTCATATTTTAAGGGGGGGGGGGGGGGAGGGGGGAAGGTCCTTGCTTGCCCTCCCTTGGCACCGCCCTTGCTGCTTGGTTCATTTAGCTAGGAGGTATAATTTTAATGTATGATTAACGAAATGTAAGATGTAGTTGTTTTTTTTTTTAAAAAAAAATAAGTTTAGTTATTTTCATATTTTTTAGTCACAATTAATTTTATAGAATTACGATAACTTATGAAATTTAATTATCTTAAATTTTTTTTTTTCAACAAGTGAATCCAATTACAATAATTTATTTATATGACCTGTTAATTAGAGAATTTGGTAGCTTTTCTTGTGAAAACGGAAGTTAAAACAAAATTTTCACAAAAATCAAATATATACAAATTTATATTAAAACTTGCAAAGTACTCCAATAAAAAATAATAAATTTTGAATAGAATTACACTTTATTTTTGCAAAGAAACATAAAAAAGAATGAAACTGATTAAAATAATAAAAATAATCATCAAAATTGTATAAAATTTCAAATTTCAAATTTCGTTTAGAATGTAAAATTATATAAGGATTATATCATATGTTTCAAAAACTATATATAACATCTCAAACCCGATTTAGATATTATGGTCGGATCTTGAATGTTACAATAACTACTTAAAAACAACAAATTATTTACTTTTCAAAACATTGTATATTATCATGTTGATAATTTTGCAAAAAACACGTTTTAGTTCATTCCTAAAAAACTTAGTCGTTGCCAAGTAAGTGTTTAAAAAGAAAAAAACAATCACCAATAACAACTAATTTAAACATGCATATTAATTTTATTTATTTTATCTTTTTGAAATCTCAATAGCTTATTTTGGTTTGCACTGGAAAAATTCATAACTTATTTTATTTTTAAAATAAAAAACATTTAATTTTGATTAGCAGAATTTAGACGAATTATTTAAACCATTTAACTAATATCCAACAAAAAACCCAAAACTGAAAATAATGTCCCAAAATTACTTCAAAGGTTCAAAAGTCCGAAAATTTAATTAATAATTAAATTAAACCATTTTATGCGAGGAAAACCCAATCCAAGCTGCCGAGATATAGCCGATCCCTAATTCTGCGGATTACTTGAGGAGATAAAGTAAATGAGTGAGCTATGAAGCTCACTGTGTGACTTAACTCAAGCATAAGTACAGATAATGTAATAACCATATCAAAATATCACAGAGAATTTTATAATGATCGATTGAGCAAAACTGAGAATGCATAATTATCTCAATGCAGTATTTTTCAGAAAAAATATAATGCGAATTTTTCAAAAATTTCCTATCCAACTCCACTACACACCAAAATGAGTTCCCCAATACTCGTCCATCCAAAACACACCAACAAATAATTGTGGCCAATGCCACCAGAGTCGTAGATAAACTGGAAGAACAAATATATGTGATTAAACCACTAGATAGTGTAGGTCATTAAACTGCCAGAACTTCCTCCTTACTATATCATTCGCACCCCATACAATGTGACATGGCACGCAAATACAGAATTAGAACAGTAAGCAAGTTGATCATGCAACCTTATAATAAACAGAAATCAATAGACATAAAACTCCATACTTTACAAAACAGAAGAATCAAATTCAATAATCACAAACCAGTTTTGTCATAATGTCACTTGCAACGTCATTACACATATACTGATACATTCAGATTGAACATGCTCATTTTTAAGGTTTCCAAATCGAAAACATGCTACTGATACTATCAAATTTACAGATCACATATATATACAATTTATTCAGAAAATATACACATATAACAGAACAAAAGATTACATTGATCGATCCATCATAAATATCATTTGTTAGAGTCTATGTAATCGTTGACCTCAAATACGCAATCCAAAACTCGACCCTAATTAAACTTATTCAAAATGGGCCCACACGCCTGTGTAGCCTACACACCCTACCTGGCACAGCCCGTGTGGCCCACACAACTGAGCACACGCCCGTTTGGCTCACACGGCTTGCCACACGACCAGAAACACGGTCGTGTAGCATCGACAATTTTAATTTTTCACCGTTTTACGGAATTTCGGGTTAACACCACACACCTGAATACTTTCGGGATGTCGACAGAACAACAACATACCAAAATTTGCCCATACGACATCCACAATTAAACAATTAATGATCACTTAAAAAGATTCGGCCCTAGCTTCCCTAGCATTCGACCAATAGCAATAGGACACTTGACCCTTTGCGAACTAAATTTTCGTAACTAGCCCCTAAACTTGGGCGTTAGAAACTTACCCTAGAAAACAAGATTATCGAACTCAACTCATTGGAGGAATATGCGTCACACAACCTTTACCTAAACAGAATTACACGAAAGAAAATGATCAAAATCTCCATAACTGAACTCAACCATCGATCACAACCTTCTTAGAAAAACCAAAATATAATAGCACCCTAAACAAATAATGCTTTATAAAAGAAAAGAAAAAACGACGATTATATTAACTCTCTTATCTTGCATGACCAGCAACGAATCTAGAAGAAGCGGCGACACCAGTCAGAATAGTAACAAAATAGAAGACAAAAGGAATGAAAAAAGAAAAATCAAAGGGACTAATGTGAAGAATACAAAGAAAAATGTGAGAGAGATGAAGAAGCAAAAAGAAAATTCCCAGTAACCAAAGAGAAAAACGGATGTACAAGCAAAATGGAGAAAGTGGAAAATGGGGAAGTTGGGAAAGTGAGGAATGGAAAAAACAAATGGTAAGCTAAGGCCTTATTATTGAATCAGTAATCTCAGTCTTGCCAGTAAATTAACAAAAATTAAAGATAACCCTTACGAACCAAATCAGGTATGGAATCAAAATTAATAAAGAATTTTCTAAGGAAAAAAATTAAACACAGAACCTCAAGCACACAACTAGAACACTTAACCACTGAATCAAATTAATTTACTTACCACGATTCCTACAACGTTAATTCAAAAACAATACGTGACCACTCTTGGTTAACTAACCCAAATTCTACTAACCCGATTTTTAGGATGTAATATACCATCTTAAGGAAATGCTTGAAATGCAAACGTAATAATATTACATTACTAAACAAATATAAAAGTTTAAAATATGTTACAGGTCATTGTATTTGTCACAAATTTGAAATTTTATCCAAATACTTTTATTTTTAGGAATTTAGTCCTTTTATTTTTTTATTTAAATATTCAGGTCCAACTATTAATATTGTTAAAATTATTTTGTTAAATTAAGGTTTATTATAATGTCAGTTTTTTAATTACATTACTACCAAGTTAGTATTTTTTTTAAATATCACATCAATAAATTTAACAATATTAATAATTAGACTTAAATTTTCAAATATAAAAAACTAAAAAATTAAGTTTCTAAAATTAAAATACAAAAGTTAAATTTATGTTTATCACATATTTTAACCAATATAAAATTTCGCAATCCAGTAGGATGATTTTGTTTTCATAATACTCATGGTTTTAATTCTCCAACATTTTGGAAAAGAGAGAAAGAGAGAGAATAGAAGAAAAGTGGCAATTGGTTGAGCTACAAATAAAACACAATGATTGCAGCCTTTTAACAGGCAGGCCATGACCCCATTACTTGGTATACTAAAATTAATAGAAATCAAGTAACCAGCATGCTTAAACATATTAAAAATATAATATAAATATTAATTGAGTTTTAATTCGATTAGTATCTGTAATGTTGTCTGTGTAAGAGGACGCGAGTTTAAATGTGTTGAAGTGCATTATCTTTCTATTTAAAAATTAGGGAGAAATTATGACAATTATAAATATTGTATTAATAAAAAGCATATATAATAACAACTTAATATAAAATTATAAAAAGAAAGATATATATGTAGAAAAACAAATGAACCTAAAGCCAAAAAAAAACCCTTGTGAGCATCCAAGGCAAACAAAAAAAAAAGGGCAATAGGAGGTGGGGGATAAGTTGATATACATGGGGTGTTCCATAAATATATAAATATATATATATTGTTGTTTTTCAAAGGTGGTCTTAGTCAATGGTTTACCAATATGGGAATTGTGTTCCAAACATATTCAACAATACCTCTAATCATCTAACGTTTGATTCTGATGGCAATTGTTTTATAAGCTTATCGAACCATACTTGAACTAGGGGTAAAAACAAAAATTCTTCATTTGAAGTGCTCAAGACTCTGCTTGCCCTATGCCATCACCGTTGATTAAAAATGTCTAATTCATCACTTTCTTTCAAGTAAGGTTTTAATTTAGGAATTTTATAAATAAAAATCGGATTTTTACTCTCTCTTACTAAATAATAGAAAAACAAATAAAATTGGAGTCTGTAAAAGAAAACTTTAAAAGATGCTTGGCCACCATATCTTCTCCTAACACTTTATTATTTTGCCTACATTGTTTTCTATTTATCATCTTCCTTTGTTCATTTTTCTTTCTGCAATTTTCTTTTTTAAGTCAGCTTAAAAACAACGCGTTCATTGCGTCCCACACAAATTTCTTTGTATAGTTCTGATTTTTTCCCCTTTTTATACCAAAAACTAAAAAGTAAGCACTCAATTGCTTTGTCAAAAGCCATTTATGGTAGGACCTCCATTAACGAACACGACACCTTAATTTGCCCCCCCTCCTTTTATTTCCCTCTCTCTCTCTCTCTCTCCCTCTCTCTCTCTTCATATTCAAGTCTTCCCCTTTCTTCTACCTCTAGAATTTTGGGTGCTTCAAATTTTGGAGTGTACTTTTTTTTTTCTTTTGGAGTTTGTTCTTAGATGAATGCCATGCCCCTATCCTTTGAGGAATTTCAAGGGAAGGGGGCTTTAGATTTTGCTTCTTCAACTTCATCTTGTTCCAATTCATCACTGTTATTACAACACCAGCAACAGAAAAAGTGGCAAAACAACAAGGAAAGTTGTTCCTATGTGGGATTTGAGCCCACATCTACAAGAAACCCGAGTCCACCAACGTCTTCATCAACACTGTCTTCCTCATTCGGCGGAGGCAGCGGTGGTGCCTCCACGGACAGCAGCGGCGTGGCGGAAACAGCAGCTGTCTCCAAAGGTAAAAGCCAGTCTTTTGATACAGGGACGGGAAAATGTGGGTCAAGTTTGGAGGATTGGGAGAATGACCAATCCATTTTGAGGCTAATTATGGGTGATGTTGATGACCCTTCTTTGGGGTTAAACAAGATCCTTCAACCACCAAGTGGCAGCGGCGGCGGCGGTGGGTCTTCGGAAAATATGGAGTTTAATGCTGGTTTTGGTATGGTCGATCATAGTTTCGGGTTCGACTCCATTACTAGTAGTGTTAGCTTGATGAACAATGATATGGTTTCGTGTTCAAATCCTGTATTTGACCAAAACCAGGCCGAGTTCACCCAGAACCCGGTTATGTTTTTCCCTTCGTATGCTGCTGAAATGCAGGAACATAATCTTTTATCACCACCACCGCCGAAGAGATTCAATTCCGGCACAAGTGGACCGAATTATCAAGTACCGAAAGTTCAGTTTTCGGGTTCGGGACCGGAGCATTATCTCCGGCGTCAACAATTGCTTCATCAAAGGCCAACCACGCCGAAGATAGTGACTGATGAAATGGCGAACCAACAGCTTCAGCAGGCAATAATAGACCAATTAATTCAGGCCGCAGAGCTGATCGAAACCGGTGATCCGGTACTCGCGCAAGGGATATTGGCGCGGCTCAATCACCAGCTCTCCCCTGCAGGTAAGCCCTTTATAAGGGCTGCTTTCTACTTTAAGGAGGCCTTACAATTACTCCTTCGTTTCAACACTACCAACACTTCAACTTTGTATACTACCAATATGATTTTAAAGATCGGTGCTTACAAATCGTTCTCTGAGATATCTCCGACCGTTCAATTCGTGAATTTCACTTGTAATCAAGCGCTTCTCGAGGTTTTCGAAGGGTGTAATCGAGTTCACATAATCGATTTCGACATCGGATATGGTGGACAATGGGCTTCTTTGATGCAAGAACTTGTTTTAAGAAATGGCGGTGCACCTTGTATGAAAATTACTGCGTTTGCTTGTCCAACAAGTTACGATGAATTCGAACTCGGATTCACAATCGAGAATCTTAAGCATTATGCTAATGAAATCAACATGGGTTTCGATATCGAAATCGTTAGCCTCGATGCATTGAATTCGTGTTCTTGGTCTTCATTGCCCCTGCATTTCGGTGAAAACGAAACGATTGCTGTTAATCTACCGATCGGTTCTTTTTCCAATTACCCTTCAACTCTCCCCTTGATCCTCCGTTTCGTAAAGCAATTATCACCCAAAATCGTTGTCTCGTCTGACCGTGGCTGTGACCGAACCGATGTCCCGTTCCCTCACCACATAATCCATGCACTCCAATCATATTCTGGCCTACTCGAATCCCTCGACGCGGTGAACATGAACCTTGATGCGTTGGAAAAGATTGAAAGGTTCTTCCTTCAACCAAGCATTGAAAAAATCGTGTTGGGTCGACATCGGTCCCTCGAAAGAAGACCTCCATGGAGGAGTTTGTTTATACAATCTGGATTTTCACCATTAACATTCAGTAACTTCACTGAATCACAAGCTGAATGTTTGGTTCAAAGAGCACCAATCCGAGGTTTCCATGTCGAAAAAAGACAATCGGCACTTGTTCTTTGTTGGCAAAGGAGAGAATTAATTGCTGCTTCAGCTTGGAGATGCTGATAACCACCATTGGAGGTGCTTCATAATTTTAGTGGTTATTATTATTATTTGTTGTCTTGTCTGTGTTCTATCAAGAAACCGAACATGTTTAGCATTTGTATGGCTTTTGTACAGCTTACTTCGGATGTGGGTATAACTGGTTTGGTTCTTTTTTTTTTTTCATTTGGCTAAGTTGCCATTGTTAGTTATACAGTTAACAACAAAGGCGAAACAAAGTTATGGTAATGGAGAACTTAATTCAATCTTTGTCAATTTGCTTGTTCATGTCATCAATTCTCTTACAATTGCACATTCAAATCCACTGAAATTGTTGTTGAATGCAGCACTAAATTGTTGTAAAACTGTCATGGAAATTCATATATTAGAAATCAGATTGCATTTTCTCTTTCTATTAAAAAACTTGATTAATTAGTTCATAGATGTTAGATCAAAGAATAAACTGGTCATTTTGTTAAAAATTTTATTCACTTCTACTGTTAAAAACTAGTCTCTAGATATCAGTATGATGTACAGATTGCATTTCACATGTCATTGTTTGGTTATTTCGTTAGTTACATTAGTTTTTAACTGCACAATTGGATAAAACTTTTAATAGAAAGAATTAATTTTCTCTTTGATATGACATAAATAGATTAATTTATTTATTTTTTTAATGAAATGTAATTTAACTTTTTAACAATACTTTTACCGTTAACTTGTCTTTTTTTTTTTTTTTTGCGAATTCCCCTTTTATCATGTTTTTGGTTGGATAATAACCATTTAACTGAAAAAAAAAGAAGAAGCTTATTAATACATATTTCTGTTAGCTTTTCCAAATAATTTTTGGCATCTCAAGATAAAATCACAATTATTAAAGTGTTTATGGGCGTGTTAATAATATGATTGTCTGAATTAGATCGTATCAGTTGGTATATAAATCCTAATAATAGGTTTGAATATATTTAAATGAAATCGATTGAACCAGAATTGAATTAAAAATCGGTAATCTGATCGATTTGACCACCTATTTAGTTTTTAAAATCATGGTTAACGAGGGTCAATATTTATTGGTTTAATTATGAATTCTATCTTTTTACTTTATGAAAAGGGGTAATATAAATTTTGGCCCCTGAACTTGACAACTAGGTCCACTTTGATACATATACCTTTTTTAGTCCACTTTGGTCCTTGAATTTGACAATTAGATCAATTCTGGTCCCTTAACTTGGATTCTATTCTGTCAAGATTTGATGATGTGATCAAAGTTACTGACACACGATCAATAGGATGTGTTGAGGCCCAATTTTGGCCCAACTTAAACCAAAACTAACCCAAACAAACCCGAAACCCTAGCCCCCCTAAAGCTGCCAGCCATCGAACCTCCCCACTTGCCTTTGCCACCACCTGCCCACTGCAGCACCGGCCACCAACTTGGGTCACCTCTACCGCCTCTGCACCTGCAAGCATTAAATGCAAGAATAGTGTAGAAAACAGATAGTATTGTAAAGGCTTTATAAAAGCCGAATGGATGACTTTGTAAAAGGGGATTTTGACAGATTTTACAATAAAATTTTTTAGATTTCAACCACCAATATCAAAAAGAAGATTCAACACCAAAAACAGAGATTAAAAAACATCAACAAATCGCAAGAAGTAAAACGAAGCCCAAGGAAGAAATCAAAATCAGAGATCGAAAGGTGTTCTAAATTTTCTAAGTTTCGAATCGGTTTCTTTCTTTTCTTTTTTACTTTTCTTTTCCTGTTTACATGGATGTGCATATATATTATTAAAATAAAGAGGAAAATAAAAAAAATAAAAAAATACACCTTTTTCGAAACTCGTGGCCGGCGCGGCGGACGGCACGGCAGATGACGACTGGTCCGGCCATAGAGACCTGCTGCAGAGAAAGAAAAGAGAGAGAGAGCATTCTCTGTTTTTTTTTTTTTGGAAGTGGGGGGTAAAATGATTTTTTTTGAAGATTTGTTGGCTTTTATAGGGTGTCAAAACGACGCCGTTTTGGCCAACTTCCTCAGGCACAAAAACGACGTCGTTTTGTCCTAGATCGGGTCGACCGGACCCTACCCACTTAGGATCCGCGTGTTTTTGCCCTTAGTGGTCTAATTACGCGTGCAGTCCTTCCGTTTTTTATATGTTTTGCAGTCAGGTTTTTATTTCTTTTAAATTGGCCTTGAAATTTATCACGTTTTGCGATTTGGTCCTCCCTTCTGCGACGTCGTTTTAAGGGATCAAGAAAATTCCCCTTTTGGCCCTCTACAGTCGCACGCGTTTTCAAATAGGTCCCCCTTTTTATATTTCCATTTAAATTGACCCCAAAACTTCATTTTTGTTTCGAATTTGGTCCCCTTTTTTAGATTTAATTTAATTTTTATATTATTTTTACCTCATTTTTATTTTTAACATTATTTATTATTATATTTACTGTTATCATTATTATTATTATTAGTATATTTTACTATTATTAGAATTATTATTAGTTTCAATCAATACTTACATATTTATATATTTTATGTATATATTCATAGTTATTTTTATATATCATTATTATTCCTAATCAATATATGTACACATATTTAAATTCTATATTATATACATCTTTTAATACCATGTTATATACACATTATTATTATATCTATGTTCACTCTTATTATTATACTCGCTATTAATATTAGTATACGTTTCATCACATATGTATGTATCTTTTAATATATATAAATATGTTTATGTAATATTATTAATAATTGTTCTTTTTACATTATTATCATTTCTAATATATATGTATATCGTATATGCCTTTACATATATTATGTGTATATCGTTAGTATTATTAGTTATATGTATTTATCCCATCTCATGTACATATTTTTATTACCCTTATTATCATTATTAGTACTAGCATGTGTTTTATTATATATCTTTAATGAATATATATATTTATGCAATATTGCTAATAGTTGTTTTTTTAACATTATTATTATTTCTAATATGTATATACTGTGTAAATATTTTAATATTATATTATGTATACATTTTTATATATATATATCTTTTAATATTGTATTTTTATACCTTAATACTATACCATTTATGTACTTTTTATTTCTCATATTATCTTACGTACATATTTTTAATAACTACATTATGTATATACCATTACTATACCTATTTATTCTTAACGGTTATTTTTACTATTATTATTATTCCTAACATATATATTATGTATACATTTTTTAACATCATATTATATATATATTTTTAATACCATATTCTTGTTATATCTATTTTCACCCCTATTATATTATATATATATATATATATATACTCTTTATATGTAGTATTATTTTTTTTCATATATATCATTATATTTATTATTATACTTATTATTTTCACTATTGTTGCTCATTACTTTATTTTAATAGTATTATTTATATTATTATTATTACTACATTTTCACCTATTACTTTTTAAATACACTTATTTTATTCTTTCCTCACTCACATCATATATTATTTATTTATATATACACATACATATATACACTTTCATACATCATTTCTAAATTATTATCTGTATTATTACTATTAATATTATTATTACCATTACTATATTATCATTCTTTAGTTTTACATAATGATTGTTTATTACTAGTTCTTTTTTAATTTCGAATATTTCCTAGCTTACTCATTATTTTCTTTTTATTCGTTTTATTCATTTATCTTTACTCTTATCATTATTATCGTTCACATTCGTGTTTATGTTCATTCAGCTATGCTTGTTAATATCGAAATTTGAATTTATTCACGCATTCTTTGTTATCTCATTTTATTGCAACTTATGTTATATTAACCTTGCCCCGAAGAAAATAAATTTTCATAAAAAAGAGATACTCCGTGTTTGGAATTTCGAGAAAATTGTGCCCTAACTTACTGGGTTTCGATTTTTCTCATTTAACCTAAATCACGGAATATCCTTTTAGATCACCATACGAGTTTTGAAAGAAATACTTATTTTCAAAGATACGAGGTGTGGTGCCCTAACTTACCGGATATGACATTTTGTTACCTCGAAATAATATTTTTCGCAAATAAAGGCAATATTCGGTGTTCAGAAATTCGAGAAAACGTACCTTAACTTACTGGGTTTCGATTTCCCTCGTTCACTCTAACTAACCAAATGTCTTTTTAAAAGAAGTTAAAATATATTAATTTTTATATAAAAGGCAAGCTCACTCTCGAAAATTCAAGATGTCGTGTCCTAACTTACTGGATGTGACATTTTATGTTTTGAGACGAGAAGGTCTTTAACATTTGAGCATTTTTTTTTCAAAGAGGGATCGTATTTCAAAGTCTTTCAAGTTTTCAAATTTTCGACACTAAGACGCTAATTAATCAACTAGGTACCAATTTTGGGCGTATCGAGGGTGCTAACCCTTCCTCGTGCGTAATCGACTTCCGAACCTATTTTCTTGATTTACGTGGACCAAAATCGTTGTTTAAATAAATCAAACCATTTATTAAAAACAACCACTTTTACGAGGTGACCCGATCACACCTCATCAAAAAAGATTGGTGGCGACTCCTTCTATTCATTTTCATTTTTCAAAACCAAAGTCGATTCCGTTTTTCAAAAAAATGGTTTCGACAGGATGGATTGAGAATTGATTATAAATATAACAATCCAAACAAAGGGGTTGAATTGATTGTCTCAAAAACTGCTTAAAATTGATAGAAATCGAAAATCAAGACAAAATCGATAGTTAAATTAATTTAATAAAAAAATTATTTTTAGATTTTATGAATTATTAAATATTTATTTAATCATTGTTGGTCAGACGGTCAAATCAATTGAATTGGAAATCAATAATCTAATATGTTCAACCATCGGTCCAATTATTAAAAAAACTAAATATAACACTATGATATTGTAACACATTATCTCTTAAAATTTTATATATATATGTGGCATAATCAAAGTGCCACATCATCAAATTTTTATATTTTTCAAGTTCAAGAACCAAAATGGATCTAGTTATCAAATTCAGGTGTTAAAGTGGACCAGAGAAAAATATATATATCAAAGTGAACCTAGTTGTAAAGTTTAAAGGTAAAAAATTATATTATCCCTTTGAAATTGAGAAATTAATCATTCTATTTTTATTTGTTCGAATTTTATCATTGCAATGGGAATCGAGAACTTTATATAGTTGGTAAATATATCAACTTAAACCAATTAATTTTATTAATTTGTTGTATATAAGTTACTAAATTTATTTATTTTTATTAATTATTTCTTACTTGTTGATTTTCAAGTTAGAATAAGATTTAACCTTAGTATTTGACTCATTAACTAAAAGTGTTCACCTCGAACTCAGGTTGTGGGATGGAATCACAGAAATCATGTACTAAGGTAAATAATATAATCATAGATTTATGGCATCAAATGCCTAAATTTCCTCATATGTTGATGAATTAACCAAAACATATTAAATAATTATTGCTTTCATGAGGATGTCCATTAAGGGTGGTTGCAATAGATAAATAATCTCATTATATTATATAGTGACTGGTGTGCATATCATTGATAATTTAATGTTTAACTTTTTCCATAATGCAATCACATGGGTGTTGTACCATTGGACCCCCACATAATTAGTTTAAGGATGAAGGCCATGTTGCATATGACTTATGATAAAGACAAAAGAGAAATATTTTTATAATAATGATAACTACCATTACTAGCTAATATTTTTATCTTACTAAAGAAGAAGACATTGAATGTGTTATCTTCAATGCCAATCACTCTAAAACCTTACTATTCTTGTCATCATCATTCTTGTAAATTGCAATATTATTTTATTCTCTCATTGCCTAAGTGTAAAATATTAGTAAGATCAATTTAGGGTTAGTATTTTTTGTTGGGTATTTAACTTCTCATGTGATACATATATTTATATGTAACAAAAGATACACGTTTTAGGGTTTATTTAAAAACACTTTTTAATTTTGAGGGGCATTAATTGAGGATTGATTCACGTTAATTGGTTGAATTGTCATTACAACATAGTTACTCAATTATTCAATTTTTTTTATTAATGAAAAAATAACTTAGAAGCTTTTGGAATTGGCATAATAGCAACTTTAAACCTCAACATTTATACAATGTATCAATTTAGTCTTGATTCTAAAAAATTTAACTCTCAATGTTTACAAATTGTCTAATTTCATCTTTTTTGCTTTTTCTCTTTTATTTGTGACCCTTTCATATAAAAAGTTAAAAAAAAATTATCACCTAAATTTGATAAAAAATATACCAAAAATAGAAACACTAAAAAATTCAAGATAATAATCTTCATCTTTTCTCATTTTTTTTTTAAAATTAACACTTAATGTTACAAAGAAAACCAAAACTGCAAAAAAGACTAAATTACATGATGTGTAAATGTTGAGTGTTAAACTTTTAGAATCAATAATAAATTGACACAATATATAAATTTTGAGTGTTAAAGTTGCTATTATGTCAATTTTAAAAGCTGTCAAAATAACTTTCCATTAGTGATTTTACAGTTGGTGACCAAAAAAGAACTAAAAATCAAATAGTTCGGTGACCAAAAAAGAAATTTACTAATAGTTGGGTGACTACTATTGCTGTTTACCTATAAAATAAATTTAATGTTAATTGTGAATTTATTTAATTTGTTAAACACAATATGATGATAGTGGTTTTTTTCAGGCTTTAAGGTTAACTTAATGAAAGTTAATTGTTAATATTATTAGTTAACTATCAATTTTCATCAAATCAATTCTAAAACTCGAATTAGACACTACAAAAACTAAAATTATTACCTTTAGATACCAAAATGTATAACATTTACCAAATATAAACATAAAATTTAATACTAAATAATGTATTAAATCATAAATTTATTAATTTCAATTTGTATATTTATAATACTTAGGACATAGAGTTAGAAATGTTCAATAATGATTGATGTTTATGTTTTGTCTGTCTTAATTTTCTAATTGGCAATTCTA
The DNA here is from genome assembly GCA_025698465.1 of Gossypium longicalyx. NCBI lineage: Eukaryota > Viridiplantae > Streptophyta > Magnoliopsida > Malvales > Malvaceae > Gossypium > Gossypium longicalyx. The sequence continues at coordinate 29,096,639 of CM047006.1, read as the reverse complement.
TAAACAAGTCTCTTGAGTAGTTGGACTTTGTTGTTATCCTCAAATTAATGTACTAAAAATTGATGTATTATTTTTATTTTATTATAATTATGATTGTGATTTTTGTAAATTAATAATTTATGGTGGATTAATTTTAATTTTGAACTGTATTTTGATTATTTTATATGTTAGAATTACATCTAATTTTAATGAGATTACCAAATATTATGGAGAAATAATTATATATAAATTGTAAAAAGTGTATAAAATTGAATAGTCTCTTAATTGAGTGCGACACCAAGGAGCTGGCAAGGGATCTGATCTTTTCAAAATGAAAATTTCTTTTAACTCTTTAAAATTTATAAAATTTAAAGTTAGTATATGAAAAATTTGCACTTTATCCGTCTCAAATGATAAAATCCGATTTAGAATTTTAAAAATTATAAATATATAAGGTAATAAAATGATGAAATTATATTTTTGCTTCCATAATCAGTCTCCCAAAAAGAATTTCTAACTTCGCCTTTGCTCTTAACTAATGTCTTAGGTTTGAGTATGGTGAATGAAGAATATAGAAATGAAAATACTTTGCCTCTCATTTAACAGTCTCATACGATTCAATTTTGAATTAAATGTGATTATGGTACACTATACTTAGAGGTGATCATGGGTCGGGCCAGGTCGGATTTGGGCCAGGCCCAACTAAAAATTTAGGTACATTTACTAGGCCCAGGCTCGGCCTGACCCAAAAAATGAGCCTAAAATTTTACCCAAGCCCGACCCGGATAAAATGCTAAAACCCGGGCCCGACCCGACCTGCCTGTATTAAAATTTTATATTATTTTTATATAATTTTTAAATATATATAATACATCAAAAATACTAAAAACATCAAAATAAATATTTCCCAACAAAATGAAAATAAATTTTAAAAAATATGTAGACTTAAATAACACTAAGATAAATACAACTTAACAAGCAAATGCCTCTAAAATAATAACAAAATTAACAAATGCCTTTAAAATAAAAACAAAATTGACAATAAAATAAGTTTTATACAATATCCAAACAATAACAATAAAATAGTATCAACACAATAGTAAAATGATAACAAAATAGGGAGAAAAAACAAGAAAATAACATTCAAAAACAAAAAAAGAGCAAATTTTTTTTGTCTTTTAGTGAATTTGGTCCGGGCCGGGCCAAAAATACCTTACTCGAGACCCGATCCATTTTTAAACGGACCTATTTTTTGTCCAAGCCCATTTTTCGGGCCTATATTTTTGCCCAAACCCTCTCACATTTCGCACGGGGGCTGGGTGGCCCGACCCATGATCAGGTACACCTTATATATATATATGATTTATGAATCATTAATTGGTTTTAATTAATTTGTTACCTAATACTGTAATTTGATTAAGATTGTGACGGGCAAGCGAATGATAGTTTAGATGTTGAACTTTTAAGCCTACTTAATTAATGATTAAGATGAGTTTATTTAATTAAAATTTATTCATTTTAATTTAATTTTTTAAAATCCAAATTAATTTGATTATTAATAAATTAACATTTTGAATCCATTTAAATTATATTCAAATCATTTATATCATAAATAATTTATTCCAACAAAAAAAAAAAAAAGACTTCGCCATATTCTCACTCATAGGAGGAAATCTATCAATTTGCATTATATTCAGCTTTCAAGCTCGATTTCAAAATTATTTAATTTTGAAACTATTCGAATATGAAATAATCGAATGAAGTTAAAAGTATTATGGAGGCTCTTATACTGAGATTCAGATTATATTTTACTGTATTATTTAAAAAAATGTGCAAATTAATCTATATAATTTAGATTAAAGAGTAAATTAGTTATTCTATTAAAAAATTCATCCATTCCTATTGTTAAAGACTAACCCATATACGTCAATATGAGATAAATATAGCATGTCATGTGTCACTTACTAATTATTATGTTAGTCACGATAGTTTTTAATAGTATAAATAAATAAAATTCTTAATATAAACAACTAATTTACTTTTTGACCTTACATAAAAAAGTTAATTTACCTTTTTTTTAAGTATAAAAATAAAATATAATCCAACATCAAATATAAAAACCTTCAAATATTTTTACCTCGAAACGGATGGGATACTTTATAAACCTTATCTTACCACTCCAACAAGGAGAGGTACAATAGAATGAAGGGTCATGATCTTACATTGGTACATGCGTACGTACAATACATACGAAAATTGAGCCTGATGAAGCCAGTCCAAAGATCTACGGACTGAAATGGCAAGGCAGAGAAAAGTGGGGGCCTACTAATATTGCAGAGCCAAAGAGACCAATGTACTTTCATTGCTGGAGAGACCAGTAAAATGAACATGGAAACATGTCTATTTTCAGATCACCTACAGACCGTCCTATTGAAATGTCTTCGTCAATTAAGATTAAGCAATCTTTTTACGGTCGGATTCATGCTGTTTTTGGGACAAATCACCATCTCATTTGCCTCAAACAAAGCGACACTGCACCAGTGGCGGAAGAAACTTACTGACTCAAAGGATTTTCGTGTTTATCAATGGCAGATTTTGTGTTTTATTTAAAGGAAATCCCATTGTTCATCTCCCCATCTATCCATGCCAAAAATTATTTCATCTTCTTCGTATAAAGGTTAATATACTATTTAGTATTTAAATTTGGTTTCGATATTCAAATTGAAATTTGAGTTTTGTTTCAATATTTAATTTAGTATTTGAGTTTTTTTAATCGTATTTATGTTTTTTAAAGTTAATGTACTGTTTGATATATGAGTTTGGTTTTAATGTTCAATTTGATACTTAAATTTGATTTCAATTTTCGATTTGATACTAAACAAAATGAGATCATGTGGCCGAATGAATATTTGTCATATGTTCTAGTAAAAAAAAAAACATAAGTACTTTGATTGGAACTAGAAAAAACTCAAATACCAAATTAAACATCAAAGTCAAATTCAGGTGCCTAATTGGAATAAAAGAAAGCTTAAATACCAATTTGAATATTGAAGCCAAACTCATGTATTAAATTGGGACAAAAAAATCAAGTGCCAAATTGAACATTAAAGCCAAAATCAGGTACCAAATAATATATTAACTTTTTTTTTTCTTAGATCGCATATGGCAAATGATAACATTTAGTCTGGATGCTAAATTGAATATTAAAACTAAACTCAATTACTAAATATTATATTAACCCGTAGTATAAATATATAATGTGTATAGTAGTCTCTTTATGATTAAAGCAAGTAATTATGCTTTTTTCTTTGGACATTTCTCTTTAAATGTTTTTATTGGTAATTATGTAATCAAGCAGATTTGTCGGCTTATTTTACTCTTGGAAACACTATATGCTCCAATGGCAAAATATGAACTAAAATGTAATTTTATGAGGGATAAAATTAGAGAAAAAGTTTAAAGGAAAAAGTTATTATGAAGTCTATGAATGTAAATTTATCATTTTATTAGCTAGTAACAATTTTACTGTTTTTTATAAGGATAAAAGCATGATTTTATTATTTTTGAGGTTAAAAGTACAAATTATACTTCACTATTTTAAGAGGAGCCGAGACTCTTCATGTGAGATAAGGTGGAACAGATTTTTTTTTAAATAATTAATATAAAAATAATATGGTAATAGCTTACCACACTTTATCCCGCTTACTACATGTTCTTGTCAATTTATCCTTATAATATATAACTATTAAAAAGATAAAATTGTAAAATGCATTATTGGAAATAAAAACCTAAATATTTGCTTTGCTTTAAAAAGATTGAAAATAATCGATTGAGTCTTATATAAAAGGACGTGAGTTCGAGTGCGTTTAAATATAAATTATCCTTCAATTCAAGGAGTTTAATAGGTTATAGGTAAAAATAAAAATTATTTCAAAAAAATAAAAAATAACTAATAAAAATCAAATTGAGAAGAAGAACGAAAATAAATGTATCCGATATTTATAAAGATAATAGTGATATTCAAATTTATCCATTTATAGTAAAACAACGCAGATAGAGAGGTGATAAATTTGACGATGACAGATAATTTGTGGAGCAAAAGCTATATGTATATGCATACATATAATCGGGAAAGGCAAAGTTTCTTGGTGGAGGAACAGAAAGAATAATTTTTCCTTTATACATCCATAAATGGGATAATTAAAAACACACACACAATGTATAGTCATTTTCATGGCTTAGTAGCTAGCTAAGAAACCTTTGCCCCTCCACAAACCATAGACAACCCCACAATGAGCTTTCATGGAACAAAGACCACAACAACAATGAGTTTTAAACAAAGTTTAAAAAAAAGGGATAATATAATTTTTTTAATCTTTGAATTTGGTAATTATATCCACTTTGGTATATGTATTTTTTTCTATCCATTTTGGCACTTGAACTTAGTCATTAGATTCATTTTAGTCCTTAAACTTGAAAAAATGTAAAAGTGTGATGACATGGTACAATATTAGAGTGTTACATATTTTCAAAAAAAAAAAAGAACTTAGTGTCACATGCAGTGTTCTAATATTTGAATAAGTGGTTGAATCGATTAGACCATTAATTCCCAATTCTATTGATTTGATCGATTCAACTACTGGATCGATAATAATTAAAATTCATAAAAATAATAAAAAAATTATTAAACCGGTTCAACCTATTTAACTATTGGTTTTTGTCTTAATTTTCTATTTGTATCGATTTCGAGTAAATTCTAATTCAATCGATTCAACCACTTTGTTATACCAGTCGATTTTCAATCCAATCAATCTGACTAACCAATCTAATCATGCTCCAAGAATATTGGTCACATTATCAAATCTTGACGGAATCGAAGTTCAGAGACTAAAATGAATCTAGTTGCCAAGTTTAAACACCAAAGTGAACCAAAACAAAGTATAAGTATCAAAATGAATATAATTGTCAAATTTAAGGGCCAAAAATTAAATTATCCCTTAGAAAATGCAATTTAAGCCCTACGAAAGAGAGTAATAATAATAGATGACAAAAAATGAGCTTGTCTTTTTGCAAAAAGATATACTTGAATAGAGACTTGAGTAAAAACAAACTATATGGATGTTTTTTTTTTTTAATTTTTTTTCCGATTTGCTTTTGTTCCTAGGTACGTGGTCCGTTTGAGAGAGGAAAGTGAAAGAACATAAGCAAAATGCAAAGGAAAGTGGCTTTGTCTTGCCCTTATCATAATTCTCTCAAAAAAAAAAAAAAATTAAAAAACCCAAATTCAAAGCTGGACCTGCCATTGTAATTTCCTTTAGTCACCTCAATAGTTGAAAGCAGATTCCATGGAATTGAGAATAGAGAGAAAAGAGCTTAAGATTTTGCTAGGCATCTTCTAGATATGGAGGCCCTTTAAAGTGGCTCCCTTTTTCTTTAAACTTTGAAGCTCTTAAAAAAATTACACTTAAGGTGACCAAACTATTAGTAGATTTATATTTTAGTCACTTAATAATAAAAAATTACAAAATAGTCATTAAAGTATTCGGAAGTTTTCATTTAAATCACTGGATTGTTAAAATCGTTGTTGTATGCCCTTCTTTGTTCACATTCCTTGCATCAATCGAAAGCTCTCTTTCTTCTTCTTTTCTACAATTCAATTTCTTTTCATGAAACAACTTTGAACATCACGAATCTGCAAACAAAATCCAAACAACTTTATTCTTCGATTTCAACAATGATCGTCACATCAACTTGGATCTAAGATATATTCATTTACTCATCGATGAGTATTGATCTATTGTATCAATCATCGAATCATCATTTAGAGCTCACTAGCCGAACTTAAAAAAAAAAAAACTTAATAGCCCAGTGACTTAAATATAATTTTTTGAATAGTTTAGTGACCATTTTGTAATATTTTAAAATTAGATGACTAAAACATAAATTTACTAATAATTTAGTAATTTCGAGTATAATTTACTCCATAAAACTGCCTTTCCTTGGAAAGTATAATAATGATGAACAACTTTCATTAAGGAATTGAGGTAAGCATTTTTGTCTTCAAGAAGCCTCCTTGGAGTGAGGGATTATATATATGATACATATATGTGTATGTATTGTTTTTAAGAACAAAGATATGCTAAAGACTTTGGGACATTGGGCAGCTTTTGTCTTCTTCAAAGTTGAAAAAAGAGATTGGGTCCCTTCGCATGGGTAAAAGAATATCGAAAAGCTTTTGGAAAAAAAAGAGCCTAGTGTCAATAACCCTTTTTGAGGTGACTTAAGCTTATTAATTTACTGTTGCGTTGAAATTGCTAAAATCTTTGTTTAGATTTGTCCCAAAACAAAAGGTTATGATTTATGAAGGTTCATTGTTGAGTTTTTAAAAACTTAAATCATCATTAGTTTAGTTGTATAGCTATTAAGTTTTGCGGAATGTTGGAGTAGATAACGGTGATGATTTACATTGTAGGTAATCGAGGATGTAGGTTTAAAAGTGGTGTTTGAGCAGAATGAGAGTTATATTGTTCATCTCGTCTATGTCCCTTTGTCTTTATGCTAAGATGAGGTATTTACAAAAAGACGTTGACTTTGATGTGGGTCTCGGCCATATGCAAGGGTAATGCTCTACTCATAAGCAAAGGTAGTGCTAGGGAGGTTCGCAAAATGAAAATTTTCATTTTGACCTTTAAAATTTTTGAAAATTTAAGTTAGTAGCCCTCCAAAAATATAAAATTTTGATTTGATTTCTAGAAATTTTTTCTACTTTCCCCCTTGTCCATATGTGTGAATGGTAGAGTAAAGGATTGTTAGCTAGGAGTACTGAAGGAGCTGATGTGAGGGGATTATATGAGATGATGATTGGACGAAATATTGTCAGGTACAAAGATATGATGGATTGACGAGTGCTGGTAAAAACTCTTCCCCATATACTTTTTAGAGATTATGTGGGTTAATTGACACGTTGTTTTGATGAGATAATATTAAGATTATGTAAAGTCAAAATTTATTGAAATTTACAACATACGTTGCGTGGTTTGATAAAGATGATATTATAATAATGAGGTATATGTTACTGATAATGTTAATTTGATTCACTTCAAAACATTTCACGTTGGCACTAGAAACATCCACATTCCTACACATAAGAAGTTTTAGATGATTTATATTGGATGTGTATAAAATTATTAATTTATTTGATATTCCTTTTTCCTTTTCTTCCTTATAGGCATTTGATGTTCCCTTAGCAATGAAGCAATCTCTTTTTATGTTTATCATGTGCTCTATATTAATTAACAATCATATTCTATGATTCGATTCCACATGATTAATTGCATGATTTCTTCAATATTAGAAACTTTTCCCAATGATTTGATCTCCCCCACTAATTTTGTAATTGAAAATTAGTACTAAATATTGCTAATGATCTTCATTTCTCAATCTTTGGCTAAAACCATGCAGATAATATATATATATATATATATATATATATATGAAAGTGAGGATTGGTTGAGCCATATATAAAGCACAATGATAGCAACTCTTTTAACACACATGTCATACCAAAATAAAAATTTGAAAAACTTAATTTTAGATTTTAATTAAATTAATCCAATTAAAAAAATTAATAAATACGATTATGAATCTTAAAACTGCTTCATACCCTAATTATTACTCATCAACTAATAAATTATGATATGGTTAAACACAGAAACAAAAAAGAAAAGAAGGAAATCATGAAAACAAATGAAGCTAAAAGCCAAAAAAGAAAAAACATAGGGAGCATCCAAGGCAAAATGTACCTAAAAAAAGCAAAAAGGCAATATGAGGTAAGGTTCTCATAAGGTGTGCGTTTGCAATAAACGTTGGGATTTTTTCCTCTATATATACTTTTAGTATTATTTATGTTGGTTTTACAACTCTTTAAAGTTTAAATCTATGTTATGCTTTTCTTTTTGCTAAGCCAATAACTACAAGCATAATACACTTAAACTTTAAACATTAAATCTTATATTTCTTTTTAAGAATACAACATGTATTACTATTGTACCTAACACTTATTAATTTTTATCTTCCTTTTTTTTTATTATTTTAGATTCTATTTTACGATTTATAAAAACTAATTTTACAGGATTCACATTAATCCATCTAAATAATGTGAATCTTTTACTTAAAAATACAATGTGACATAATTATTCGTATTTTTTCCCTCATACAATTATCATTAATTTGGTGTTAGTGTCCAACTTTAATAGATGCTTGCCCACCATATCTTTCTCCAAGTACTCATTTCCTTTTTCTTTTTATAAACTTTTCCTTCATTTGTTTTCATTTAAAATCTCGTTTGTTTCTTTTCCCAATTTTCATTTTAGTCAGCTTAGAAACAACGCATTCATTCCATCCCACACAATGTTTTATTTTTCTTTTTTCATTTTTGTATTGTGAAAAGCCAATTATGGTAGGCCCTCCATCAACCAACACAACTCTCCTTCATGCTCTAGACTCTCTTGCCTCGAGTTCGGATTAGGGTAAGTACTTGATTAAATTAAATTAAAAAAAAAATTGAATTTTACACACTCTTAATCTTAACTAAATTTAGAGTCAAACTTAATTAAACCCATTCTATTCACGAGATATATTTGGTGGAGGGTTTGGCCCCACACGGGGTACTTTGCATGGATGGTTTCTCTTTATCCCATTCTTCTTCTCTTTTTATCTTTCCTTTTTGTATCTTTAGAAAAATCCGATTAAGATGTCAACCCTACGTTCATTATTTATTGCTTAAGTCCTTTTCATTTTTCATTAATATAATTTTATAATATTTTTTTATTCTTATTCTTATCATTTTTTTTATGGTTCTTAATTCTTGTTTTTCGATATAAATATATATTAAATTACAATACATCTACGATATGAGTAAAAAAACAAAATTATATAATAATTATAAAAAAAAAAATTATAAACGAGGTTAAAGTATAAATATTAAAAATTATAGAGATTTGAGTTCAAAATTTACTATTTTTCTATATAAAATGATAAAATATCCTAAAAATAATATAATTTAACTTGCAAATTAAGTATTTTCGTCATTACCCAACTGAGCTGGTGCTTGGTTGACCAATAACACCAAACTCAATAAATGATTTAATATTAGTAGAGATATTACTCAATTGACATCGTTGTTATTGCAACAACAAAAAGGACGTAGACTCAAGTATGCGTAAGTATATTTTTTCTTCAATTTAAAAGTTGAAGAGGAATTATGGATAGAATGACATATTGTATCAAAAAATACATTAGGTCAAATTATAATCATAATCCCTTTACTGTGTTCAAGTTAACATCGTTAACTATTTCAATTAAAATGTGTGAGAAAGAATAACGAGCTTGAAAAACATAAACTTAAATTTAAAGTTAAATTTAAAAAAAAAAATCTAACCTCAACAATTTAAGTTACCTATATTAAACAGACAAGTCCATGTGACACTTAAAAAGGATTTGGCAACTTCGTGTACGGGTCTTGTCTTTCATTTGTTGCCACCACTAATTAATAATAATTGGAATCACCATCAATTCTAATTCAATTTTCCTTTTTCTCTTTTAATTTCTTTTGATTATACAGAAAGTTTGATTTTGTTTTAATAAGTGTCTGGAATTATTTATAATTCTTTCTTAATTTTTTAATAAGAAAATAAATATATTTTAACATGTTTAAATTTATGTTTTTTTTATAAATAATAATATTAATATCAACCAAATTAAAATTTAATAAGCATATAAAATTTAATTTGAGAAAATTTTTAACGTGAGTATATTAAATAGTTTTTATGGGAAAGATCTAAAAAGTAATTAAATAGTGGAACCGACAGTATGAGGAGTAGCATCAAGTATCATTATCATAACTACCAAAATCAATTATGATAAGATTGAAGTTAAGTCCATGTTATATAATAGTAATTGTAAAGGGTCTATCACCTATAATGTTTTATGTTTTTCTTTTTCATTTTAGTCATGAAAATATTAAATATGATATTATTACTTTTTATTTTCTTCCTGATAAGGGTGTAACTCTAATTTTATTAATGTCTTACATATATAGATTTGATATATGTATTAAATGCTTAATCTTAACTTTTATTATATAACATTGTTTATTACATTATTTTTATACTTAATAAATATACAGTATTTATATTAAACTAATATATCATATCATATTATATATTACATTCTTTCTATCTTGTCTAGAAGACTTCGCTAGATCAACCATCATGTAGAGAGATTGTGTGTGATCAATCATGAAGATGACTTTATTTGCTTCTCACCTTACCAAATGTTGCATGGTTGTTGACATGTGAGCCTTGCATGTTCTATGCGTGAGATATATAAGCCCTTTTTTTTTAAAGAAAATGTGTAACACCCCAAAAGCGATGAATCCAAAAAGGTGAGTAAGGTATGTATGTAAACTGTTTTTGCCCACTATAGTAGTATAATTTGCCATCCTGACTTTCCGACGAACTAGAGTATTAGCACATACTAACATTTAAGCATCCGCCTAATGACGGTATCTAAGGATTTAATAACAGGGCTTCTTCAAGTGAAGAAAGAATACGCCCAAGAAAGAGTACGCCTAAAGGAGAGTACGCCTCAGAGTTTTGGCTGAGCACTAAGAGCCTACCAAGTGTATAAAAAAGTTGTAAGAAACTTAATTGTCTTTAAGACTACGCCAATCATCACCAAAGTATAGTACGCTCGGTTTGCATGAGCACTGTTTAAGTTGGTTCTTGTAATGGGATTTGTTGGGAGTTAATTGGATTGAATTGACCCTCCCCATGACTAGCCAATAATAAAGTAGATCTTCACTGAATTTTCTTTTACTTACCCCTAAATTTGGTGGGAAAATCTGGGGGACCAAGAGTATATTTATTGAAGGGAGGGATGTAACACCCCTAACCCATATCCGTCCCCGGACTAGGGCTAAAGGCGTTACCAGATAAATCAGAACATTTTACAAAAAATTCATATACTTCATCAACAATCATATTCAAACATTACCATAGAGTCCCTAAAATAGGTCATTAAGACCTTAAACATGCATAAAAAAGGGGTCGGGACTAAATCGAGCTCATACAAATTTTTTCAAAACTTAAACATTTTTCAAAGTTGTACAGGTCACACGCCCGTGTGAATAGGCCGTGTGCCTCACACGACTTTAGACACACCCGTGTGTCACCCCTAACCCGTACCCGTCGCCGGACTAGGGTTAAAGGCGTTACCGGACAAATTAAAACATTTTACGAACAATTCATATACTTCATCAATAATCATATTCAAAATTACCATAGAGTCCCTAAAATAGGTCATTAAGACTTTAAACATGCATTAAAAAGGGGTCGGGACTAAACCGAGCTTATACAAAATTTTTCAGAACTTAAACATTTTTCAAAGTTGTACAGGTCACACACCCATGTGAACAGGCCATGTGCCTTACACGACTTTAGACACGCCCATGTGTCTAGGCTATGTCAAAACAAGGCATACATACTAACTTATCCACATGGCCACAAGACATGCCCGTATGCTAGGCTGTGTGAAAATTAGGGAGGCTACTGACTTGGCCACACGGTTGACCGTACACCCGTGTGTCTAGCCTATGGTCGAAATTAACTTGGCCACACGGCCTAGCACACGCCTGTGTGTGCGACCGTGTGGTCTGCTCAGGCTCATTTTAAAATGGCCCTCGAGCAACATGACTGAGACACACGCCCGTGTGGGCAAAAATAGGCCATTTACAAAGCCAAAATGCTACCCATTAAGGGTCCTCCCTACAAGCAACAATTAAGCACCAAATGCACACCAAATGTTCATCCATTTCTCAACCAATACATACACCAATCATGCCATAACATTTTCAACCAATTTCATGCTTAATAGTTATACCAAATTATGCCAAAACATAAGACAAATCATATCTAAACATTTGTTTCATAACTTCATTTTACTTCATTCAATCACATGCTATAAACTTACCAAAATTGACCATTTCATTTGGTCATTCATAAACATATCACATAAGCATAATTTGCATCACATATCATATACCAAAATCAAACCATAAGTTCAACCACAAACTAGCCATATTATATGGCATGATATATACATTACAAAACATATCCAAATACTTCTAGCCTATACATGTCATATTCTTATCTTCACAATGTTAAAAGGTACCAAAATAAGGTTCGATAGTGTGGTGATGATCCTCGACGATCCCCGAGCTCCCAGTAGCTTTGATATCTATAAAACAATTGCAAAACACACAAAGTAAGCTTTCAAAAATCTTAGTAAGCCATATACAAATAAACTTAACATTCAAAACATGAAAGCATCATCAAATTACATATACTCCATGGCTAAATACTATTTTAGCCACATATTTCATATACATTTAACATATTCCCAATTCATTTGCACATATAGCATATTTTCTCATATTTATAACACATATATCATCACTTGTTCATATACTTACCTTTTATTCTCAAACATAATATACATTTCGAACGTACCTGAATCAGATACACATCTAATACAATCATTCGTTTCTCGGAATGCCCGTTGAACCGTTCGAAATCTTAAGGATATGTGGATAGCTCGAAAAGCTCGTACAATGCCAACGTCCCAGACGTGGTCTTACATGTAATCAAATATTGATGCCACTGTCCCAGACAGGGTCTTACACGAAATCAAATACGATGCCAACGTCCCAAACGTGATCTTATGCGTAAATCACAAGTCGATGCCAACGTCCCAGACATGGTCTTACACAATAACGCATACCGAATCCTATGTCATGACATATGTATCCTAACTATTCCTAAAGTTCATACGGGGCTTTTTGGATGTCAGAACTTTATTGATACTTTCTCGGATGTCTCATTTTTCTCAACTCATATATTTGTTCATCATAGTTCAATAGCATATAATCGATAGTAATTTAATTCATAACACATTTATTTGTATATAGACTTACCTTGTATGGATTAGGATAGACAGAATCGGCTACTCGACGACTTTCGACTTTCCCTGATCTAATTTCGTTTTCTTTAGTTCTTGATCTATATAAATTTAAATTTAACTCTTTTATTCACCAAATCATTCAAATCACTCCACAAACACACATTTAGGGCAACTTACAAATTAGCCCTCATATTTTCACATTTTTGCACTTTAGTCTCTAATCACAAAAATCATAAAAATCACAAAAATCACAAAAATCACAAAATATACAAAATTTCCAAATACTCATGTTAAGCCGAATTCTCTTAGTATTCATATAAGCCCATATGTTTCATTTATTTCACATTTTAGTCCCTCAAAATCCCATTTTTACAATTTAGTCTAAATTACTCAAATTCATCAAAAATTCAAAGACAAAACTTAGTAATCTAACACATATCTTTAATTTAATATTATCAAACTTCATAAAGCTCATAGTTTCATCAATGGCATAACTTAAAATCATCAAAAAAATAAAAAAAATTAAGACATGGGCTTGATAGTATACAAAGCAACAATTACAAAAACGTAGAAATTAACAAAAACCGATCAAAACACATACCTTAATCATCAATTTGCTTGGCCGAACCCTAAGAAATTTATTTTCTTTCTTTATCTTGTGATTTTTGGCAATAAGGATGAATGAATCATCCATAACATGTTTTGTTTTATTTAATATATGATTAATATGCCAATTACCAAAATACCCTTTAATAAACCATTATAAATTCACATATATTAAGGCCATTAATTTTCATTAACCATGTAAATGGCATATTAACCACATAAGGACCTCTCATTTATAAAGACATAACAAATAAGCATACTTAACATATAGCAAGCAACTTTTATATTTTACGTCATTAGGTCCTTTTTGCAAATTAAGCACACAAATGATCAAATTTTCACATGAAACTTTCGCACATGTCAATTCACATATTTTAAGCTCAGAAAATAATATTTAAAAATTTTTCTGACTCGAATTTGTGGTCCCGACACCACTATTCCGACTAGGGTCTAAACCGGACTGTTACAAGAGAGACATTCTAGATGGTTTTTCTTTCTGCTCAACGTTTAAGTTCTTCTTTCTAATCTAAATGTTCTCTTCTACTTCGTTAAGATAGAGCTAAGATCTCGTTTGATTAATGGATGATTCAACCTTTTAGTAAGTCATATAGCTCTGTATGTTATGATTGTTGTTGAGCAAGGATGTTAAAATGTGTAAGAATAGTAGGGTGTAAGTGAAAGGCCCTATATGGGGTCGCGCGTAGTTGAAACGTTAGTAAAATATCTGTAAATAAAGGTTCTAATGGAAATTCCATGACCTTGTAAGCAGTTGCTGCTGCTGGATTGGGAAGGGCAATCAAAATAGAAGCTCCAAGTCTAGGTATAGGTAGGTCTCTAATGAGTCTCTAGACTCGACTTCTACACAATATTTTATAATGATTTTTTACATGGTTGATGTCTATATAGATGAGCATATCTTCTTGAGGAGTTGTATGTATGTATGTATGTATGTATGTATGTATGTATGTATATATGTATGTATGTATGTTTGTGTGTTTTCTGTGAAGCATCTGTATGTATGTACTGAAGTGTAAGATGTGTTGGATGAAAATAACAATGTGTGGTAAGCATGTATGAAAATTATGTGTTGGGAAGTAGGATTCTGTTAAGGGTATGAGTGAAATTTGTGTAAATGTGTCCATTATATTAATTGAGTGGTGTATGACAAAGTATGGTTGGCGATATGGGGGTTTGAGCGGAGTGTCGGGAAAATATATGATATGATAATGGACCCTGTGGTGTTGCTTTGATGACATCCGTTAAGATAGTAAACACGAGAAAGGGCCAGTGTGACAGATATGTGGAAAGACCATGGCTATGGCACATTTTGGATGTAACACCCATAGCTAATTTCCATCGCCGAAATAGGGTTATAGAGTATTACCGTATAAATTTGACATTTTATAACAAATATCGTTCAATTATTGAATTAATTGTCTAAATACATATGTAATTCAAAATGGAATAAAACATACATTTACGAACTTTAAATTGAGTCTACGAGGTCTTAAAAATAGTTTAGGAACAATTAATGGCTAATTCGAAACAAATTAGAAAGTTCAAGGAAAAATTAAAAAATTTCACTTTAAGGGTCACACGGCCGTGTGACAGAGCTCAGACTGTGTGGCTAACCCACACGCTCGTGTGACTACTCTACATGCCCATATACTCATCTGTGTAACTTACTAACTTGGGTGACACGGTCGTGTCGTAGGCTGTGTGCCAACCCGTGTGAACCTTGAACCAAACACGCTCAGGGCAAATGCTCATGTGGATTGCCCGTGTGTGCCCAAAAATGTCCCAAAACAAGCCTAACTTCCATCCAATTGCATTGGTACCTATACCATCTCATGACACATAATGTCAAGTCTCAAACACATTCAAGAAACCAATATAACATGCTAAACCAATCAACTATAAACACTATTTAATATCATGCAAGTCACCCACGTCTCAAGCAACTAGCAATTCAATGACTTAACTAGACTTCCATACTATCACATTTGACCACATCTAGCTTACATATAAGTTAACAATCTTACTATTTGATACACATATCCATACCATTTGTACCTAGGTGGATGCCCTACAAGCATGCATCAAGGTTATAAAATACCACCAAAGCATGAGCAAACTAAGTTAAACAATACAAGCCACAACAACACTCAAATAACTAACATACAATTCCAATATCTAACTCATGTCATCTTACCATTCTATATTCATCCATTATGTTTAAGCTTGGAACTGAACATGCATACTTCATTAGTTACTCATTTCACATCATAAGCACCCACATGCATATTACAACCATACATACGAACCATTTCAACCATGAGCAAATGGTCTTACTACATAACATAACCACATTTTCTTATTACATGCCATATAAGCCGAGTTGAAATTAGAATCTACCAAAAAGATTCTGGATCTCCTTAAGTTGATCCGATCTCCCGACTTCCATAGAACGTATCTACAAGGAAAGGGCAAAGACACAAGTAAGCTTACGTAAAGCTTAGTAAGTTCGTAATAAACTTAAACTTTAACTTACTATAAAGGATGAAATTTTAAACATTTTACAAGATAATTCAATATCATGATCATGAGTTTGTTAATTACCTATACACATCACAAGTTTCACAAGGTTAGTGAGTTCATATGTAAAACATATAAGTTTATCATGATGTCAAACTTATACATAAAAAAACACAATTGGTATATAAACCAACTATCATATATGCATTTAACATTCATATTTCATTTCAAATATCTATATCCAATGTCTCAATCCATCCATATATTTTCACATAACTAATTCTCATAACCATTTCATGTAATCATTCCTTGTAGCCATTTCGTATAACCAATTCATATAACCGTTTCATCTAAACGTTTCATTTTACCATTTCATTTACATATATAACACATAATCTTACTGTACAACACATTTTGTTCTAATAGTTCATATAAATTTCTTCATTTATTGTTTAATACCATATAACTGTTTCGTATATTTTGTTTCATTTTATACATTTAACACCCAATGAACCAAATGAAATAACGTCGGATACGCGGGAATTATACTCACACAAAGTGTGTCTATAACTGTAATTGTAACTGTAACTGCTCTCATAAGCCATTTTTATAAATGCTCACACAAGCTGTGAAATGGGCCTGCTCACACGAGCTGTGGGCCAGGATGTTAGGCTACACGATGCTACTTATACAAGTTGTGAAGAATCTACAAGAAATGCAAGACCTCTGCCACCGGTAGGACATCCACGACCAGCACCCGAAACTGTAATAACCCCTAATGACATGTCATTTGTATCCTAAATATTCACGAGGTCCATACAGGTCATAAACCATGTTCATTTCAATTAAATTTCCTTACATTATACCATTACGAGCACACATCCATATAGTTCTTATTTATCAGACATAATATCAATTTAGCTAATAATGCAATTTAGTTCAATTTACTAATTGCCATATATCAATTAACTTAATTCATTCATAACATAAATATTAACTAACATATCATATAATTAATTAAGAATTTCTTTGTTACATGAATTCAATTATATCCTTTCTTCATTTTCAATCATGACCCTCAATTATAATTTCATTTTAATTTGATTCAATTCCATAATTTAATATTTACTATATAAAAAAATTTAAATACGACATACTTAAATATTTAATAATTCATAAAACAACAACTAAATCAATTACTTTATTATACGAACTTACCTAAATCGATTCTGTAGCTAACACGACCCGAAGACTAATAAATATTTTTTTCTTTTCCCCATTTGTCTATCGATTGATCCATTTCTTGATCTATATATAATAATTTCATTCAATCAACTAAATCAACAGAAAAATTAATCATTTTATGCAATTAAGTCCTTTTTGACATTTTTACAAAATTACCCCTAATATTTCACTTTTATGCAATTTAGTCCCTAAGTCCAAATCATGCAATTTACCAATTTTCAACCAAATTCAAGCTTAAATGAATTATTTGGGACCTTATTAAAGCCCATATTTACTGTTATTTCACATCAAGTCCTCATAATTTTATCACTTTAACATTTTAGTCCTTAAACGTTAAAATTACCAAAAATTAATTTGCCAAGCTTAATAATCTACCGTAAAAATTCAAGAATATCCAAAACTCATCAATGGTATAATCGATAATCTTTAAATATTTTGAAAATAGAGATATCGGTTAGTTGGACCTAGTTGCAATGATATAAAAAACATACAAATTACAAGAAATAGGTTAAAATCAGCTTACCAAATTGAAGGACTAGCTTGGCTGAAGCTTGCTCTCCCATTAACAATGAAGTTTCAGCCTTTTGGAAAAAGATTCAAGAAGATAACACTTTCATTTGACTTTTATTTTAGTTATAATTTACTTTTTACCCAATTACAATTATACCCTTTTAATTTACACTCAAATCTTAACGTTTTCAAGTCTAAAACCGTCCACTACTAACCATGATGGTTTAATTACCATTCTAGTCCTTAAATTTTCCTTTTTAACTAAGAAAATTATCTTTTTCGATCTTTACGATTAGTCCTTTTTAATCAATTAACTATCTAAACGATAAAATTTTATAACCAAATTTTAACACGACACTAATGACCTCATAAATATTAAATAATTAATATTTACGGGCTGGGACACCAGAGTTGCGGCCCTGAAACCACCATTTTCGACAATACTGAAAAATAGACTAATTAGAATATCCTCAATTAATTAGGATTTAATTGCAATTTACCCCAATTTAGAGAATTCCACATCATCCCCTTCGTTGGGTCATTTAAGGAAGGTTCAATTACACAATTGGTCTTTCAATTATATTAAACTCCAACTAAACAAACTTTATTTCAATTCAACCTAAATCTAATTAGGACTTAATGAATAAATAACCCAAAAGTTAGTGGAATGATTGACCTCCACCATCGCTTGGACTTTCTAACCATGGTTTAATGATCATTTTGGTCCCTTTACTATTTTAAATCTAAAGCGATTAACTTTTACCTTTTTTACTATTTAATCTTTTTACCTTAATTAAGCAATAAATCATCAAAATTACAGGACCAAACTTCAATTCACATATAATAAGACTCTGTAAATATTTAATAAAAATATTCACAAGCTCAGTTTGTAGAAATGAGGTCTCGATATCTCATTTTCCAAAAGCACTTGACTTCCGGACAACCACTTATACTAAACATTAATTCAATTAATTAAAAATTCTTCAAATCAAAATTCAATATAAAAATTATTATTGAATTTTATAATTTAAATACTAATTATACGAACTTACTCATTGAATTTGTGGTTCTGAAACCATTGTTTCCTACACCACTGAAAAGCAGGTTGTTACACTAGAAATGGTTAATGAGCCGTATTTGTCTACTAGGGTTTCTGCGTGTCCCAGGGGCGATGATGGGAAAACCTTAGACAATGTTGAGTTTAGGCAAATCCATATCGTCTAACACGATAATTTGTGTAATCCCTTGATGGCAAGCAAAACCAAGCCTTTGTGACAAATTATCTGAAAAGCTTTTATGGTATATTATTCAGAAAGCCTTAATGGCGAAGTTATTTAGGAAACCCTCATGGTGAGTTATTTGGAAAGTCTGTATGGTAAATTCTATAACGCTTAAGTACAAGATGTTAGCCTGCCTTTGTGGAAAGATCTGGGTATGCCCTTGTAGCATTTTCTGAAATAATTCTTGGCAGTATGTTCAACGAATAAACTTGCCATAATAACCAGCCAAGACAGAGAACTTGGCATATCTGAAATTTTAGGTGTTGTAAGTGCCCGCCAAACCTGGAACTTCTCACATTATGTATCAAAGTCATTTGTGATTCTATTGGATGATCTAAAACCTTGTATTCATCAGAATAGGTTCGTTGTTAAGATCGACTTAAAGATACAATGTGATTGGAATTCAGTCAGCCATTAGAACTAGCATAAGAATCCACCAAGAGCAGTATCTGTATGTATATCATTTCGAGAAATCTATCAAAATTCTATCTTCAAAAGGGATTGTGAAATAGGATCCACATTAGGGTGTGAAGCTTATGATTCGCGCATACGGCGGAATGAGTATAAAGTGGTTAAGTGTAGAGATTGGCGTAAAATTATCTGCCAAGAATCAGAAAAGTATCCACTAAGGTTCGAAAGAGAGCCCAAAATCCTTGAGTCGAGGAATTCAACAGCATCGTTTAAATGTGATAATGGTTGAGATCACTAAGTTCCATTGAACTTATGGGCGTTTATTTGTAATGCAAGTTCTTAGAATTGAACTAGTGCGCCAGGAGGGACCAAGCCAGTAATGCAACAGGATGACAATTCAAAAAGTGATATTATGCATATAGAGGGGCACTATTGGAAATGTAGCAATTAGTACTCTACACCATGATTTAGTTTGGTTTAATAAAGATTTAAGTTGTAATGTCTTAAACTGCTTTTGAGAATCTGTTGTATTTAATTGTCTCCTTTAAAATCTTTTAACTTAGAAGGAATATAAAGAAATAAGAAGTATATCCAGTATAGTTCCCGCCAGTTGTAAAATTTTCGTTAAGTATGTATGTATTGTGACATCCCATATTCGAATCTAGTAAAACGAGTCAAGGATAGGGTGCTACAAAATAAGAGCAACACCCTTTTCTCCTTTTTGGAGACCAACCTTCCCTCCCTTCTTCTCTAATATGATTTGACCCTAAACAATCACACGATTATCAGCATTCAAGTGAACCATCCCAAAGTTTATTTCTGTTGAGGGGGTCAACTCTTTTGGGACAAGTTTTCAAAGTTTCATGCGTCAGGAAATCGACCAAACCCTCAACAACCGAAGGTATTTTCCTCGTATTGGGGTTTTTTATCCGATCCCCACGAAGAACCGTGTATGGTTCACGAAAGAAGTTTTGTCCCACTTCTTGAATGATACCCATTCTCTCCTTCTCTATCCACTCCTTTCCAACATCCATTATTTCCCTCATCACCGTAAAACGACAGCTCAGCACTTCATGGTTGAGCTACGACTCACTTCCATCGAACCTCCTTGTTAATAAACCGTATCAATAATATCTAAACAAACTCTTAACCTTTTATATAATTTAGATTTAAAAAAGTATTAAAATAAATCAACATTTTAATTGAATAAAAATTTATTTAATGAAATAAAATAAAAGTACATTTAAATACTATAGAGCATGGAATGGAATAATTCATGGGTCCTTAATTAAACCCAAGAATGTGGACCGAATGATAGTTGCTGGCTACCATCAAAATTAAATATTCTTTTGGGTCCTTATTGAGGGTCCATTAAATATATGAATTCGACTTGTTATGTTATTTTATTGTATATGAAATGTTTAATTAAATTGACATCACGAGTTAATCGAACACAACTAAAAATAATAAAATTGTTCCATAACCCCTTCAATTATTTTAAGAATATAAGTTAATATAATGATAAATTTACATTTTAATCTCAAAATATTTATCATTCATCTTTAATCCTTTAAAAGTATTTTTTTTAGCATAAAATCAATTGAAAAATGAGTAAACTTTTTTTTTTTCAAAGTAATAAATATTTTTAGTGTATTTTTACCTTTTTATATACTATATAAAATCTATAAAAAAAATCCATTTAAACCAACCTATGTTGAGATCTGAACGTAAACCATCATAATTTCTAAAACCTCGATATTATCAATTCAACAATCAACAAATATTGAATAATGTAGTAAGTAATGTTGTATACTTAAGAAAAAAAACCCAAATTTAAACCCTAAAAACTACATTATTCAAAAGGAGTGTTATTTTATATAAAATATATACTATATAAAAAACCAAAAATACGAAAATAACCTTATTATAGCTTTTTTATTTGTGATACCTTATTATATTATTTTGGCCTTAGTCCCTTGATTAAATAAGGGTAACATCAATTTCACCCCCCGCCTAATATTTATTTATTCAATTAAGCCTTTTTAGGCCCTTAAATACGGAAATTTTGTATTTTTACCCTCCAAAAAATTAATAATTCAATTTATAACCTAAGCCATAATTTCACCAAAAGCTCAAGAATTGTTCATAAAAGAAGTAGACCACAATTAAGAAATCCAGTAATTTCCCACTGGAAAACTATGAAACTATCAATACAATGAATAATAGTTGCTTTACCCATCACACATTGGACATGCCTTTTTTTTCCTAGCATCCATAGTAAGTAAATACATTCAACAAAAGCTACAATTCATCAGTCAAAATATTTGTCTTTCTCCAGTTCTCTACATTTTTTTCGAGCATGAGCATTGGCATCGAAGAATAGAATAGTAGTAGTAGTACCTTGGTGCCGCAGTCATGTTCGTTTCAAGAGGTACCCCAGAATGATGCCGACTATACCAACAAGAATTACGTATACAAAATTCATACCCCTGTAACCTCTCTTAGCTTCGCGTCTCAAGAGTTCCTGCAAATTTAAGTTTTGATGTAAGGTCGGGATAAGCTCATATTGATGTCAGAACAATACAGGAACCTTTGCAGAAAATGACCATGATTGAATGATATTATCAACTGAAATAGCTTAACATATTAGCATTTGGTGTTCTTAAATCTTTATGTTATGAGTTGAGGATCCAATGATTAAACTTACCAGTTCTTGCTGGAGCTTGTTATTTTCCAGAATGGTGGCGTTTTTCTCCTCATTTAGCTTGGAAATGAGAGCCCTTTTCTGCAATTAAAAGTATCTTTCAGAATGATAATTTTTTTTTTGGGGGGGGGGGGGGGGTGGGGCGCTGGGGTTAAATTGCAAATTCTAAACATAGGTTCAGTGATAGAGAAAAAGGAACATATCTTTCAAGTTTTTTTTTTTTTCACGGATGATAATTCTTTTTAACATGTTTCGGTTCGATTATTCATATAAAAATAATGCAAAAGAGCCTTTAACGTGAGTAATAATAAAAAAATTGGGGAAACTATACTAATAGTCACTCAACTATTAGTATTTTTTTTGGTTACCCAATTATATAAAAAGTTATGATCACCCAAGTATTAGTAAATTTCTTCTTTGATCACTCAACTATTCAATTTTGTCTTTTTTAATCACTAGTAAGCTAATGAGGGCAAGCAATTTGATCTTTTTTCAAGTTTTACTTTTCTTTGTGACCCTTTTACTTAAAAAATTAAAAAATTATCAACTAAATTTAATTGAAAATATGCAAAAAAATAAAATAAAAATGAAAACACCCAAAAATCCAGAATTTTCGTCTTTTATTTTTCTTTTAAAATTAACCCTCAATGTCACAAACAAAATCAAAACTGCAAATATATATATATATATATATATACAAAATGTGTAAATGTTAAGAGTTAATTTTTTAAAAAATCAAGACTAAATTGACATAATTTATAAATGTTGAGAGTTAAAGTTGCTATTATGCCAATTTTAAAAGCTGCTAGCTGGTGATTAAAAAAAGATAAAATTGAGTAGTTGGGTGACCAAAGAAGAAACTAATAATTGAATGGCCATTTTGTAACTTTTTATAGTTGGATGATCAGAAAAGAAATTTACTAATAGTTAAGTGACTACTGGTGTAGTTTATCCTAAAAGAATACCAACATTTGTTATCCGACAAGGTGATAGTGCCACATTTAACGCAAGGCTATGTTAGATCCATGCTTATTTCTCACATCAAGTGCATTCTAAAAGAAAAGACCAAAGGTTGAATCTTAAACGTGTACCTGACATTAGTGTCCATCTTAAATGAAACAAGCTTCTATAGGTTTTCAGAGCAGGTTGTTTGCCTACATGAGTGTACCCTAATATAGGAGTCTAGTACCCCTGACATCGTGCCACCTTATGGTTAAATCATGCAAGGATGTAATAGAAGTCGGAATCACCTTTTAGATGAGAAATTTTAGTGACTACAGGATTGTCCGGCATGGTGGGACACTTCTATTCATACGAAAAGAAAGGAGACAACGTTCGTTCCTATCCTTGTTGACAGCTTTCATATTTTTACGTTCCTAGATAGTCCTAAGAACCGGTCTAAACACACGTCAAGAAAATAGAATGAGAAAAGGTCTGGGTAATATCAATATCTAAGTGATATTCATGTTCATCCTTGCTATAGGGCAGCTAATACGTGAAGATAATTCACTTGTTAATACGGAACCACTCTCACTACATATAAGTTTATAACAATGAAAAAAGTATCGTTATGGCATTAACAGGGTATGTTAAAATTGCTCTCTTTAAACCACTATGTAAGGTCAGCAAACACAAGCCCAATACGAAGTAATTTTCATTAGAAGCGACTAAACGACACCTAATCTATCTCCAAAGAAGATATGGCCAACTGAATAGACTACAACTTACAACTGCCACTCGAAATCAGTAAGCTTAAAACATGATTCGATGTCAAACATAGAGACAAGGAATACTCACAGATGCCAAATCTGTACTGTTGTAGCTACCATTGTCTGAAACGGAAGCCCGAGGTGAAGAGCCTTATTCGGATCCTTCTTTAACAGGTGAAAAAGGTTGAGGAGGTGCTATGTAAGCAACCCTCAATTTACACTCCTCAACATGATGTCCGGATTCCTTATTAAACTAGACCGAAAAGCAAAAAGTTAGAAAAAAAAACCCAAACTTAAAATTAAATTTGGTAGAGTATGATAAAATACCATCTCCGGTGTTATATCCTTTGTTGTAGCTCCGGGACTAGTGATCACACTTTGAAGTAAAAGCTTATCTTTGCATTGCATATCAAGAGGTGCTTCTAGCTTGCATCGCAACTGGTTCCATAAATTAACCAATTAAACTATGATTTCAAGATTTGAAGATGATACATGATTAACAACAAGTAATTATTGTAATGGGCCAAATTCACCCGGGCCCAACAGACCCAATAGACCAAACCAAATAAATAAAATAAAAGTCCACAGTCCATTACAAAAACAGGCCTTCTACCCAAACACAAGTTAAGAAAAAACTAAACCCAAACACTAAACCTTAGCCCAAAATACAAAAACGGCCTAACAATAAAAGCCGGCCCAAGTGGCCTAAAAGCCTAACATTTCCAGAAACCCTAGGGTTTCCTCCATGGCGCCGCAATGGCCTCCAGCTGCCTCTGTAAGCCCATGAACAGCCCATGCTCGTACCACCACCACAACTGTACCTTCACGTCACCCCATACCTGTGAAATGACAAAGAGGACAACAGACACAAGAAAATAGCAAAAAAATTGTATTTTTCCTTATTTTTTCTCTCGACTATAAAACCTGAAGAGAACTGATTGTAATGGTTTACGCAATACATATCAATCAAAATAGCAAAAAGAAAAAACAGTTTATTCGAAGGTATATTTTCATGCTTTTTCCAGCCTACGCACATCGAATATAGCGTGCATACAAATATAGTTATACAAAAAATACCATTTTTTTTACCTTTTTGGGCGATCGGAAGAGATGAAACCGAATGGTTTTCTTGATTTCTTTCAATGGTCGTGAGATTTTTGAGTGTTTTGATTGCAGATCTGGGTCAGAGAAAGGAAAAAAGGCCGAAGAGGGCCCTTGTTTGGGTCCCGACCAACGCGTACGGTGACGTACGGCCATGGCCCGATGACTGGAGCTCAGAGGGCTAGAGAGCAAGGAGAACTCTCTTTTTTTTAAAAAAAAAATTTTCAAGCAGAAATGAAGATTTTTTTTAAAAAAATTGGTTTTTATAAGAATTACCAAACGGCGCCGTTTAGGGCCGAATTTAAAACGTCTAAACGACACCGTTTCACGCTAAATTCGGGCGACCCGACCCGCAAGCTAAGGATCCGCGTGTTTTCCCCCTTTTATGGGTTATTTATCGGCCTAATCCTTCCGCTTTTTCGGATCGTTCCAATTGGGTCTTTTCATTCTTTTTTTTTCTCTTAATTTTAACTCGGAACTTTGTTTTCATTTCATTTCAGTCCCGTATAAGGTGTTGCGTTTTGGAGGGAGAGAATATTTTTCCTTTTGGTCACCCATCTCATTCGCGCACTGCATTTTGGTCCCCTATTCCATTTTATTCCTTTTTTAGTTCCTTTTAAGTTTCAATTAACCCCTTTTTATTTAATTCTTTTATTTATTTATTTACTTTACATTCTTTATTCCTTTTATTTCATTAATTCGTTTACTTATTAATATGTATTATTCGTTTATATTCAGTCCTTGCATTTATTTATCTATTATTCTTTTATTGCTTTAAAATTTTTGCTTTCTTTCCTTGACTGTTTGTTTTATTTTGATTTTTGTTATTATTATCATTCTGTCATAAATTATTATTACTATTTTATTACCATTTACTCATTTACTTATTCATTACCCTTTTTTATATATACGTTAAAATATATATATAATAATAATCAAATTATTTATATTTTCATTACCTATTATTCTTATTTCCTTATTATTATTTATATACTTGATTTCAAAATATATTCATGATTTCATTTTCACTTTAACTTGTTCTTTATTTTTGATCTTTTATAAATTATTTTCCTTTACATTTATTTATGTTTTCGATATTGTTATTCGATTGACATGGTTCATTATGTATATGTGTTGATGATATTATCATTGTCATTATTTGGTTCTTGTAAATGTTAAAGTAGTGTATATTATGCTATTCTTATGCATTGTTTTATTAATATATTCGTTATTTGTCCTTTGCTAACACGACATCTCGTTCGCACATCGTTTTAAAAAATTTACATTAACTCATAAAAAATGGATTCTTTAATAAATGTAATATTCTGTGTTTTGGAAATTCAAGAGATCGTGCCCTAACGTACTGGGTTTCGATTTTTCTCGTTTGATCCCAAAGATCGAATAACCTTTTGAAATTAAAACGTATGAGTTTTGAAAATCAAAAGACAAGCTTATTCTCGAGGTTTTAAAATGCCGTGTCCTAACGTAATGGATGTGGCATTTTATTACTTCGGGACAAGAAGGTCTTTAACATCTGTTTCAATTTATGCAAGAAAATTGCTCATAAAAATCAACATTAAAAAAAAAAAAGAGGATCGTATTTTAATTCTTTTCGAGTTTTCAACTTTCAACATCAAGACATTAATTAATCAATTAGGTATCAATTTTGGGTGTTATGAGGGTGCTAATCATTCCTCGCACGTAACCGACTCCCGAACTTGTTTTCTTGAATTTCGTAGACCAAAATCGTTGTTTTAGTAAATCAAAACATTTTATTACGAGATGATTCGATCACACCTCAATAAAAAAGATCGGTGGCGACTCCATTTTCGTTAAATCAAAGTCGACCCCATTTTTAAAAAAAAATGGTTTCGACAGCTTGGCGCCTCCATTGGGGACTGCGAGAGTCAAGCCGTAAATTGATTAATTTGTGTCTTTTCATTGAAAATTGAAAATTCGATTTAAAATACGATCCTTTCATTACATTTCATTTGTTTTCCTGGTGATCTTGGTCACAATACCTGCTTTATTGGTTCGAGTCTTTAAATATTTTTTGCATATTGCATTGCATGACCATTCGGTCTTACCCTTTAAGTGGGAGCGAGAAACTAGTCCGTCGTGAGGTTTTCACCTCCGTATAGGGTGGTGGATCGCTTTCGGGATACATCTGTACCTATGTCTTCGTGAGATTTTCATCTCCGTATAGCCATAGGGAAATGTATTCCCTTAAACCGAACTCGATCTATATGAGCTTATAATGGGTGAGAATTGAGGAATCTGCTGGTTCAAGTACCCTATCTTTAGAATCAAACAAAATTTAGTGACCTATAGGAGTCCACCCTAGGTAGAGCCATACCAAACCATTAGCGGTCATCCGAATAGGTGTTCTGTTTGTTATTTCTTGCTTGCTTTAATTTCATGAATTGTACTGACTTGTATTGTTTTGATTATGATTGCATGGCACTTCATCATAAAAAGGGTGTCAATTCAAATTCAATTACTAAATAGAGAGCTTGTCATGGAGAATAAATTTCTTGATAAAGTGGAGGATAATGCGGCTGTCTGTATATGGTTAGAAAAAACACAATTAGAAAAAAGAGATAGCTTGACAGCGGGTATACGTCAGAGTTATGGGACTTCACTCGTATCAGCATGACATAAAATGATCTTCAGGAATTGAAAGAAATGTGGGCCCAGTGGGGTGATGAAGTCAAACAGCTATTTTATGACAATTATGGTGATCTCCCCTACCTACTCGACGTCAAGATAGATAAGCACCTGTTTCGGGCTTTGGCCTAATTTTGGAGTCCGACTTACAGTTGTTTCACCTTCGGGAACGTAGATTTGGTGCCGACAGTGGAAGAATATACAACCTTACTTTGATGCCCAAGGGTTCAGGTTGACAAGGCCTATTCTAGAGCCGCTAATGTTCCGACCTTTGTGAAGAAATTGATGAATATCACCAGAATGAGTGAGCAGGGAGTTACGGCTCAGATCAAACAGAAAGGAAAAACCAAATGTATTCCCTGAAAAAGTTTGCGAGACTTGATTTTGGCACACCCCGACGTGAAGAAGAGAGTGGATGTTTTTGTTTTAAGTATCTACGGGTTAGTGGTTTTCGCTAAGGCACTGGGGCATGTAGACGAGGCAATTTCTGATTTGTTTGACTTATTGGATAAGAGAGTTACACCAGTTCTCATTATCTTAGCCGAAAAATTAGGTCTTTGAATTCGTGCCGAAGGGCTGGTGAGGGTCGATTCATAGGATGTGCGCAACTGCTACTAGCTTGGTTCTATAGTCATTTCTGGAAGGTAGACAATGTGTCATATCGGGTGTTCTCTGAGAATTACTCACCATTAAAGGAAATAGTGGCTAGACCAAGAAGGGATGACATATTCAAGGAAAAATGGATGGCAATCCTCCAAAATCTCCAAGAGGAGGATGTTGAGTGGAGAGCCCATTGATTGGTTCCCGATGAGATCTTATACCGATGTGGGGATTTTGACTGAGTCCCCCTACTTGGGATTTGGGGAGCCGTAGGATATGCACTTTTGCTTGTGTTGCGACAGTACCTATCCAGGCAGTTCATACCAGCGACCCATGGGCTAGCATAATGCGATTTTCTGTATAAGGGGGATAATTATAAGAAAAAGGTACGAGAGATGTCCAACGCTTAGAATCAGACTCACCGGATGAAGAGATTGGCAGTAGGACCAATAATGAACCCTGAGTATAATGGGTGGTGAATTAAAAGAATCAACGACAATATTCCCGAGCCAAATCAAGAAAATGCACAGTCGATGGAAGAAAATCTACAAGTGGTCCCATCCGAGTTAGAAATCATAAAGCAAGATTTTGAAAGAAGGAATTCAGAGCTCAGAAAGAAGATAGAGCGACTAGAAGAGGAGAAGATGCATTTGAGGCTAGATGTCGATGTTCAGAAATTGGAGACCGAGAAATGGAAAAAAGGAAAGAACAAGGCTGAGGAAGATTTGAATAGCCTAAAAACGGATTACAAGAAGTTGTGCCTATCGATGAGAACCGTGGGGTTAGGAAAAACGTCTGAACAATGACGACACAAGATCCAAGAAGAGAAAGCAAAAGCTGATCAGTGGGAGAGAAAATACCAAGACGCTCGGGGCAAAAAAGAAGCCTTAGAAAAGAGTTTGTCAGAAGTCCAAAATGAGAAGATCGGGTTAAAGGCTAGAATAGCCGAACTAGAAAAATCGCTTCATCAGCATTGTAGTTGTAATTCTGCAATAGAGTTGAAGGCGAGTTTGGATAAAATTGAAGAATTGAAAAGGAAGGTCGAAGAACTTGAGATTGTGCTACAAAACAGTGAGCTCCGGGTTGAGCTCCTTGAAGCAAGTAATGAGCGGTGTAATGAACAACTCCATTGATCTGAAGGTCAAATTAGAGATAGAGACTATATTATGGGTGAGGCTGTGGCCCAGATTTGAGAGGTGGCCGACCATCTACAGACTTTAACAATTCAAGCAGATATATTAAGCGTGAAATACGAGTTAGAATCAGACCGGGGCCGGGAATTGACTTGGTTGCTTAGGAAAGTGAAAACTTTGAGCATTAGGGATAGGCCATATTTGTAATCCATTTCTATGTAAAGAATTTTGTTTTCTAGTAAAGTTGTTCTAAATGGAATTGAATCAAAGTCGACGCCTTTTTTTGCATTAATGCATTTTCATTTCATCACATCATATGTATTAATTTTCACAAAAAGACCCTATTTAATTAAAAAATTATTTCAATAATCTGGAAACCGATAAAAATTTACCAAGTACGCATCCTTACGGCACACGAAGAAAAACAAAAGTAATGGATAAAAGACTAGAAAGGTTGGAACAAATGCAGAAGGAGATGCAAGCAAAAACGCAAGAGCAATTGGCTAAGATCCAACAGGATATGAGGGACCAAATGCTGGAATCACAAAGGAACTTGATGAACCAGTTAACACAACTGCTGGCTGGTGTCCAAGACAAAGGAAAATGCCCCATGGTTAATACTAGAGATGACAATGAAGATCCACTTTACCCTTTTGGTTTTACTCCGACAAACACTCAGACATAAGCTGAGGTGTGCACGCGAAGGCCATCTGTTACAATCAGGCCCTAACAACTTCAGGCCAGTGCTTCAATGGCAGTTAACTATCAAGTAGGCTCAGGCTCTAATCCAGGGGATAACCCAGTTAATCTCGTAGTCCCTGATTTGGATGACATGGTGGAAATTAAAAGAGCAAGAGTGGAGCTCCCGAAACAATTAGAAGATCGATGCAGGTGGTTAGAGGAAAAGTTCAAAGCAATGAAAAGTGCTGAATATCACTATGGAATCGATGCTAAGGATTTGAGCTTGGTTCTGGACCTGGTGCTTCTCCCCAAGTTCAAAACTCCTGAGTTCGAGAAGTATAACGGGACTAGCTACCCCGAGGCTCATATTTCCATGTTCTGTAGACTCATGACTGGGTACGTTAACAATAATCAACTATTGATTCACTGTTTCTAGGATAGTCTGGTTGGGGCAGCATCCAAATGGTACAACCAATTGAGGTGTACTAAGATCAACTTATGGAAGGACCTAGCTCAAGCTTTTATCAAACAGTATAGTCACGTGATGGACATGACCCCAGATAGGATCACCTTGTAGAATATGGAAAAGAAATCGAACGAGAGCTTCCGATAATATGCCCAAAGGTGGAAGGAGGTTACTATACAAGTCCAGCCACCTCTCCTAGAAAAAGAGACCACCATGCTATTCATTAATACCTTAAAGGCTCCATTCATTACTCATATATTGAGGAGTGCCACTGAAAGCTTCTAAGATATAGTGATGACTGGTGAATGATTTAGAACGGGATAAGAAGCAGCAAAATAGACGCAGGGGAAAGTACCAAGAGGTCAGCCCCAAGGAAAAAGGAGAATGAGGTGAACAATACGAGCACGTACAATAAAGGTCATTCCAAGTCACTCACTGTAAACCAACCAAAGACAGTAACCATCAACCATCCGGGTACCCCAAGACAACAATCCAAAGACAAACATAGGAAGACTACAGTTCACGTCTATACCCATGATGTATAGGGAGCTGTGTCAAAACCTATTCGATACGCACGTAGTGTCTCCTTTCTACTTGAAGCCAATGCAACCCCCATACCCCAAATGGTATGACACAAATGCTCAGTGTGAATACCACACTGGAATCACTGGGCATTCAATTGAAAATTGTACTGTGTTCAAAAAGTTAATTGAAAGATTTATTAAAATGGGGATTGTAAAGTTTGATGACCCATCTACACCTAATATAGCAGGAAACCCGCTACCCAATCATGTCGATCAAGGGGTAAACAGGATAAACGAAAGTAAGAGCAAGAAGGTCAAATATGAGGTTGCTAAAGTTAAAACCCCTTTGAAACGGGTTTGGAAGGAGATGGTGAAAAGAAGATTATTCGTATTGGATTTAGAAAAGAGACCTGAAGAAAAGTGGAACTATTGTGAGTTCCATAACAAGTAAGGCCCTGGTACAGGACATGATAAACAATAAAGAAATGGAGTTTTATGAAGAAGCTGAAATCCCCGAAGAAGGAAATATATGCACATCAGAAGGAGAATCGACGGCGCAGATCCAGAAAGTTAACTACCTGGTGGTTATCATATCACGACCCAAAAATAATAAAGCGGGAGTGTGAATGCCATCAAAAGTCATAATCCATAAACCTGCGATATTTCTCTATAAAGATATCAAGAGGGTCCCATAGAATTACGACTGTAATGTGACGATCCCGGGGAAAGAGAACACGGCTGACGCTTCAATGGATGACTAAAATATGGGTTCTTATATGTGTAGCAGGAGGCGTTATGATTCAGCAAACACGAGATCGGAATCCACAAAATTAAAAGCTATAGCAGTCGAACACAAAAAAGAAAGAATGGCCAGACCTGAACCTCCTGTAAACGAGCCGGTCAATGAAGAAGAGGCTAAAGAATTTTTGAAATTTCTAAAGCACAGTGAGTACAGTGTTGTAGAGCAGCTGCGTAAACAACCAACTCGTATCTTGGTGTTAGCCTTACTCCTAAGTCTGGAGGTTCATCGCAGCACACTGATGAAAGTCTTAAACGAAACCTATGTCGCCAATGATATCTCTGTCAACAAGCTGGACCGCTTGGTTAACAACATAAGTGTCTATAACTTTTTCTTCTTCAATGATGACGAGATACCACCCGGTGGCATGGGGTCGACTAAGGCGCTACACATCACCACACGCTACAAGGAGTATACGCTATTGGGGCGCTGACTGACAATAGGTTGGCCTTAAATGTATTACCATTGTCCATGCTGAATAGATTACCTATAGACAGCTCTCACATGAAAGCGTGTCAGAATATAGTGAGGGCATTCGAAGGCATAGAGAGAAGAGTAATGGGCAGAATCAAAATACCTCTTTTGATCGGCCCAAACACATATAAGGTTGATTTCTTGGTAATGAATATCAAGCCTTCATATAATTGCCTATTGGGAAGGCCTTAGATACATTCGGCTGGGGCAGTGCCTTCATCGCAGCACCAAAAGTTGAAATTGGTAACAGAAGGATGACTAGTGATGATAAATGCCGAAGAGGACATCATTGCAGCAGTGACCAGTGACGCTCCGTATCTAGAGGCAAACGATGAAGCAATCGAATATTTCTTTCGATTTTTGGAATTTTTGAATGTGACATTCGTTACTAAAGGGAATAGGATTCCAATGCCAAAGATATCTAGGACTACAAGAATGGGCTTGCAAATGACTGTTGGAAAGGGGGCCTTACTAGGAAGAGGACTTGGGAGACATCTCCAAGGAAGGGTTGAAGCGCCAGTATTGAAGGACAAACGAGACCGCTTCGGCTTAGGATTTAAGCCGGATGCAGGACAAAGGAAAATAGAGCTAGAAAAGAAACAAAAAAAAGGAAAGCACGATTAAATAGGGAGGAAATCAAATGCGAACTAATGATATTCGCCCACATATCGAAAACTTTTGTGTTTGGAGGAATCATTCATCCTGAACAGGGCACGCCAAGAAAGGAAGCCATAGAAGGACTATTGGAAAACCTGGACATCAACGCCACATACGAAGAAGGGACTAGAGGATAAAATTTATCGGGCATTCTCCCTTATGAGCTGAGAAGTGTTCTGGACTATTGGATTGCGGAAGAGATTTCTGTAGTTTTTAGAACTAACACAGAGTAATGTTCAAATCACACTTATTGCTCTAGGCCTAGGAGTAATAAGAGCCATTTTTACGAAATAGGCCTATGTTCATAATTGTTATTTCAATAAAATGCATCTTTGCTATCATTTTGAGCAAATATTCTTCATTCTTTCCATTCATGATTACACTGTGCAAATAATTATTTTTAGATTCTTTTGTTCTTTGGACTTTCCTGCAAGTATTCTTTTATTCTTTATTTATAAGCATACCATGAAAATAATTATTCTTAGATTCTTTCGTTCTTTGGATTATTCCTTCACTCCCATAATAGGTCCCCAGATATCAATGATATGAGCGACGATGCTAATAACTCAGAGTCTCCTTTTAAGCGAGATATGTGTATGGATGATTCTCAAGGCTTTGAAGATGATCTAGGTTGTGACCTATTTCCTGATTTGTTGAGGATAGTAGAACAAGATGAGAAACAAATTCTACCTCAAAAAGAGCCGATAGAAATTGTGAGCTTGGGAGAAGAGAAAGAGTTGAAAATTGGAACTGGTATCATCGCAGAAACGAAGCGAGACCTTATTGAATTACTTCAAGAATTTAAAGATGTCTTCGCATGGTCATATCAAAATATGCCCGGGTTGAACATTGATATTGTGGTGCATTGACTCCCCATAAAGGAAGAATGCAAGCCAGTTCAGCAAAAACTCTGAAGGATGAGGCCCGACGTCTTGTTAAAAATAAAAGAAGATGTTAGAAAGTAGTTTGACGCTGGATTTTTAAAGGTGGAGAAATACTCAGTATGGGTAGCCAACATCCTCCCCGTCCCTAAAAAGAATGGAACAGTATGAATGTGTGTAGATTATAGAGATTTGAATAAAGCCAGCCCAAAAGATAACTTCATACTGCCTCACATTGATACCTTGGTGGACAACACAGCGGGTTACTCACTATTCTTCTTTATGGATGGTTTCTCGGGATACAATCAAATAAAGATGCATCTTGAAGACATGGAGAAGACCACATTTGTAACCGTGTGGGGTACATTTTGCCACAAGGTGATGCTATTCGGACTAAAAAATGTGGGAGCAACATACCAAAGTGCCATGGTAACCTTCTTGCATGACATGATGCATAAAAAAATCGAAGTTTATGTTGATGATATGATTGCAAAGTCCCGAACAGAGAGGGAGCACGTACAAGTCCTGAGGAAATTGTTCTTAAGATTGAAAAATTTTCAGCTAAAACTCAATCCAGCAAAATGTACCTTTAGAGCTAGGTCGGGAAAGCTACTAGGATTTGTGGTTAGTGAGAAAGGGATCGAGATTGACCCACACAAAGTCAAAGCCATACAAGAGTTACCTCCACCACGTACTCAAAAAGAATTTCGAGGTTTTCTTGGAAGAATAAATTACATTGCTCAGTTCATTTCACAACTAACTTAGATATGTGACCCCACTTTTCGTCTCCTTAAGAAACACAACCCAGGTGTATGGGATGAAGAATGCCAAAAGACTTTTGACAAGGTCAAACAATACTTGTCCAATGCCCCGGTGCTGATGCTACCCAACCTAGATAAACCATTGATACTGTATTTGGCAGTATTTGAGAATTTCATGGGATGTGTACTCAGACAGCATGATAAGTCGGGAAGGAAAGAAAGAACTATTTACTATCTTAGTAAAAAGTTTACTGAATGTGAGATAAGGTACTCACCAATCGAGAAGTTATGTTGTGCCTTGGTCTAGACAACCCGAAGGCTAAGGCAGTATACGTTGTATCACACCACTTGGCTCATCTCGAAACTAAACCCTCTAAAATACATGATGGAGTCAACAGCTTTGAATGGAAGGATGACCCGATAGCAAATTCTGCTTTCCAAATTTGACATAGTCTATGTGAACCAAAAGGAAGTAAAAGGGAGTATGATAGCATATTTTCTGGCCAGTAGAGTTTTCGAAGATTACAAGCCCTTAAACTTTGATTTCCCAAATGAAAACTTGATGTACGTTGCAGCCACCGAAGATGACTCTCAAGAAAACCTCCCTTGGAAGTTAAATTTCGATGGAGCCTCAAACGCAGTGGGTAATGGAATCGGGGAAGTCTTGGTGTCCCCAAATGGGGATCAATATCCCTTTACTAGCAAACTAGATTTTGATTGCACCAATAATATGGCAGAATACGAGGCATGCATCATGGGTATCCGTACAGCCATAGAACGAAAGATCAAAATGCTAGAGAGATATGGGGATTCTGCACTAGTAATCTATCAGTTTAATGGTGAATGAGAGACAAGAGGTCCCAAATTGATCAATTATTGAAAAATAGTTTTGGAGTTAATTGAGAAGTTTGATGATGTCACTTTCAATTACCTCCCGCGAGATGAAAATCAGATGGTTGACGCCTTGGCTACCTTAGCTTCTATGGTCAAAGTAAATAAGCAAGAGGACGTGAAGCCTATTGAAATGAGTATTTATGAGGCTTCGGCTCATTTCTTCAACATTGATGAGGAAGAAGAAAAAGAAAAAGATGATCACCCTTGGTATCACGATATATTACGATATGTGAGGAATCGTGAGTACCCGGACCAGGCAACCGAGAATGATAAAAGGATGTTGAAGAGACTGGCTATTGACTATGTCTTGGATGGGGAGATCCTATACAAGAGAAGAAAAGATCAAGTGTTGTTAAGATATGTGGATGCTGTTGAGACTAAGAAAATTCTGGAAGAAGTCCATGAGGGCGTCTGTGGGACACAAGCTAACGGCTTTACCATGGCTAGGCAAATTATGAGATTTAGTTATTACTGGTCCACCATAAAAGTGGATTGTATTAACTATGCCAAAAGATGCCATAAGTGCCAAATCTATGGAGACAAGATTCATGTGCCTCCTTCACCACTTCATGTTATGACTTTCCCATGGCCTTTTTCAATGTGGGGCATGGATGTGATCGGGTCGACATCGCCAAAAGCTTCCAATGGGCATCGATTCATCTTCGTGGTCATCGATTACTTCACCAAATGAGTAGAAGCCATTTCATAGACCAATGTTACCAAGTCGACAGTAAGCAAATTCTTGAAGAAAGAAATCATATGTTGATATGGAATGCCAAAAAAGATAATATCAGACAATGCTCTGAATTTGAACAATAGCACAATAGTGGAGATCTATAGTCAATTCAAGATCAAACACCATAATTCGTCACCATATCGCCCAAAAATGAATGGTGCGGTAGAAGTAGCTAATAAGAACATAAAAAAGATCATCGAAAAAAATGACTGAAACTTATAGAGATTGGCATGAGAAGCTACCATTCGCCCTCTATGCTTATTGAATGTTTGTTAGGAGGTAGTTTTACCTATCGAGGTCGAGGTCGAGATTCCTTCCCTCAGAGTTTTGTCAGAGGTGAAGTTTGATGAAGCCGAATGGATCAAGTCTCGATATGATCAGTTGAATTTGATTGAAGAAAAGAGGCTAAGGGCTATCCGCCATAGTCAGATGTACCAAAAGCGAATGATGCGAGCTTATAACAAAAAGGTTCACCCAAGAGAATTCCATGAGGGAGACCTAGTACTGAAAAAGATCATTCCCATACAAAAAGATTTCAGAGGGAAATGGATGCCAAACTGGGAAGAACTTTATGTGGTAAAGAAAGATTTTTCTGGAGGAGCATTGATCCTAGCTGAGATAGATGGTAAAAACTTGCCCAATCTTGTGAATTCAGATTCTGTCAAAAGGTACTTCACCTAGGAAGAGGAGAGGCCAAGGCAAAAACCCGCAAGGGGCGCTTTGAGACCTTCTAAAAAAAATAAGAAAATGGAGAGGCCAAGGCGAAAATCGACAAAGGGCACTTTGAGGCCAAAGGGGTTTTGAGTTGAAAACCAAAAAACGGGCAGCTCAAATTTTAAGAATGGGGCATGTGGTAGTCTTGTCCTTTCTGAATTAACAAGAAAGAGGAGCGTTACGTCTTGGGGTATCAACAAATACCTTAGATCTCGTAAACACATATCTAACTCGAAAGGGTCTTCAAGAAGTTTGAACATAGAAGCTTGTGCTGCGATATCTGGGGCACCTGTTTTTATCTTATTCATTTTATATCCTAGCAAAATTCGCTATCTTGATTAATTTATCCACTTTGAGTTTTGCTCTTAATAAAATTCTATCTTGTCCATTGTGATAGTATTTTTCAAGCATTTTTCATTGAAACAATGACTATTAGACTTATAATATTCATATAAAAGAAGTTCTGCATATTACTCTTAAAAGTTTCTAAATGGTACAAGAACCTGAAACAGGACCACTAGTTAGAACTAACCCAAATTCAAAAATTGAAAACATTGGAGAGAGGATAATCCAAATTATGACTATCTTTTCAAATCTTCTGTCAAATATACCAGCTGAGTAAGAAGGCACGGTAGCATATCAGTGATAGAACCCTGATGAGCGACGAGCAATGACAACCTAATCATTAAAAAGGAATCGTTCTCATATCATTCACACACTTAGTTAGGAACATTTGATGCATTCTGATCATGACATCCTAATTAGGAGCATTTGATGGATTCTGATCATGACATCCTAATCATTTGGCATAAATAGGTCCATAAAACAGATTTTACAGGTCTTGTTCCCCAGAGAACGGCATAACAGACCAGTGAAGCCACAGTCATTATCTCTCTGAAGTTGCAGTAGAGCAGGATAAAATACTCAAACCTTATCTCCCTGAAGTTGCAGTGGAGCAGGTTAAAGTTACCAATTCTTATCTCCTTGATGTTCCAGTGGAGTAGATCGAAGCTATAAATCTCTTCTCCTTGAAATTACATTGGAACATATCGAAGCCACAATCTTTATCTCTCTGAAGTTGCAGTAAAGCAGGATAAAAATACACAAACCTTATCTCCTTGAAGTTGCAATAGGGCAGGTTGAAATTACCAATTCTTACCTCCTTTAAATTCCAGCGAAGTAGATCGAAGCTACAAATCTCTTCTTCCTGAAATTACATTGGAGTCAATCGAAGCTACAAGTCTCATCTCTTTGAAGTTGCAGTGGATTAGAACAAGGCTACTTGAAGAAGAGAAGCATCAAAGAAATCAAGATCCTGCAAGACCAGGCAGATTAGACCCATTTTAAAATCTTTGCTTCATTCTCATTACACAACAACGAGCAAAGAGGGGCAGCTATAATGGGGCAAAGTCATCCGGGCCCAACAGACCCAATAGACCAAACCAAATAGATAAAATAAAAGTCCACAGTCCATTACGAAAACAGGCCTTCTACCCAAACACAAGCTAAGAAAAAACTAAACCCAAACACTAAATTAGCCCAAAATAAAAAAATGGCCCAACAATAGAAACCGACCCAAAAGCCTAACATTTCCAAAAACCATAGGGTTTCTTCCATGGCGCCGCAATGGCCTCCAGCTACCTACGTACGCCCATGCGATGGCCACGCTCGTACCACCACCACAATAGTACCTCCACGTCACCCCGTACCTGCGAAATGACAAAAAAGGACAACAGACACAAGAAAATAGCAAAAAAAATTATATTTTTCCTTATTTTTTCTCACGGCTATAAAGCCCGAAGAGAACCGATTGTAATGGCTTACGCAATACATATCAATCAAAATAGCAAAAAGAAAAAATAGTTCATTCGAAGGTATATTTTCATGCTTTTTCCAGCCTACGCACATCGAATATAACGTACATACATATATAATTATACAAAAAATACTTACCTTTTTGGGCGATCAGAAGAGATGAAACCGAATGGTTTTCTCGATTTCTTTCAACGGTCATGAGGTTTTTGAGTGTTTTAACTGCAGATCTGGGTTAGAGAAAGGAAAAAGGCCGAAGAGGGCCCTTGTTTGGGTCCCGACTGTCGTGTACGACAGCGTACGACCATGGCCAGATGACCAGAGCTCGGTCGAAGCTCGAAGGGCTAGAGAGCAAGGAGAACTCTCTTTTTTAAAAAAAAAAAATTTTCAAGCAGAAATGAAGATTTTTAAAAAAAATTTGGTTTTTATAAGAATTACCAAACGACGCCATTTAGGATTGAATTTAAAACGTCTAAACGACGTCGTTTCACGCTAAAATTGGGTGACCCGTCCCGCAAGCTAAGGATCCGCGTGTTTTCTCCTTTTATGGGTTATCTATCGGCCTAATCCTTCCACTTTTTCGGATCGTTCCAATTGGGTCTTTCATTCTTTTTTTTCTCTCTTAATTTTAACCCAGAACTTTGTTTTCATTTCATTTCAGTCTCGTATAAAGTGTTGTGTTTTGGAGGGTAGGAATATTTTTCCTTTTGGTCCCCTATCTCATTCGCTCACTGCATTTTGGTCCCCTATTCCATTTTATTCCTTTTTTAGTTCCTTTTAAGTTTCAGTTAACCTCTTTTTATTTAATTCTTTTATTTATTTATTTACTTTACATTTTTTATTCCTTTTATTTCATTAATTCGTTTACTTATTAATATGTATTATTCGTTTATATTCGATCCTTGCATTTATTTATCTATTATTCTTTTATTGCTTTTAAACTTTTGGTTTCTTTCCTTGACTGTTTGTTTTATTTTGATTTTTGTTATTATTATCATTCTGTCATCTATTATTATTACTATTTTATTACCATTTACTCTTTTACTTATTCATTACCATTTTTTATATATATGTTAAAATATATATATAATAACAATCAAATTATTTATATTTTCATTACCTATTGTTCTTATTGCCTTATTATTATTTATATACTTGATTTCAAATTATATTCATGATTTCATTTTCACTTTAACTTGTTCTTTATTTTTGATCTTTTACAAATTATTTTCCTTTACATTTATTTATGTTTTCGATATTCTTATTCGATTGACATGGTTCCTTATGTATATGTGTTGACGATATTATCATTGTCATTATTTGGTTCTTGTAAATGTTAACGTAGTGTATATTATACTATTCTTATGTGTTATTTTATTAATATATTCGTTATTTGACCTTTGCTAACACGACATCTCATTCGTACATCGTTTAAAAAATTTATATTAACTTATAAAAAATGGATTCTTTAATAAAGACAATATTCTGTGTTTTTGAAATTCGAGAGATCGTGCCCTAACGTATTGAGTTTTGATTTTTCTCGTTTGATCCGAAAGACCAAATAACCTTTTGAAATGAAAACGTATCAGTTTTGAAAATCAAAAGACAAGATTATTCTCGAGGTTTTAAAATGTCGTGTCCTAACGTAATGGATGTGGCATTTTATTACTTCGGGACAAGAAGATCTTTAACATCTGTTTCGATTTACGCAAGCAAATTCTTCATAAAAATCAACATTAAAAAAAAGAGAGGATCGTATTTTTAATTCTTTTCGAGTTTTCAAATTTCGACATCAAGACATTAATTAACCAATTAGGTACCAATTTTGGGTGTTACGAGGGTGCTAATCCTTCCTCGCACGTAACTGACTCCCGAACCTGTTTTCTCGAATTCCGTAGACCAAAATCGTTGTTTTAGTAAATCAAAAAATTTTATTACGAGATGATCCGATCACACCTCAATAAAAAAGATCGATGGCGACTCCATTTTCGTTAAATCAAAGTCGACCCTTTTTAAAAAAAAATGGTTTCTACAATTATAGATAAGTTCAAGTTTTGTGAGAGAGAGACCTGTAACGTTGTATGTAGACCAAGGCAGAACAACTCCATTGTTAGGCTTTACAGAATACTTCCTTGGGTTTTTCATTTTTACTTGGAAAACAACATACATAAAAAAGCTTTGTTACCATAAATCGCTAGCTCCATAGAGATTTTCGGTAAAAGATTCATGGAGGCCTTTGTTCTAGGAGTCAGATTTTATTTTGCTCCCTTCACTAAAAAAATGAACAAATTAGTCTTTGTATGTTAGATCAAAGAGCAAATTATTCCTATTAAAAGTTCTATCCATTTCTACTCTTAAAAACCGGTCCGTGTACATAACCATGAGGTACATGTGGCATGGTTATTCCATCAATCACGTCAGTGTTTTTAACAATAGAAATGGATGAAATTTTGAATAGAAAGACCAGTTTGCTCTTTATATAATGTACAAGAATTAATTTGCCCATTTTCTGAGTAAAGA
This sequence comes from Gossypium longicalyx, assembly GCA_025698465.1. NCBI lineage: Eukaryota > Viridiplantae > Streptophyta > Magnoliopsida > Malvales > Malvaceae > Gossypium > Gossypium longicalyx. The sequence continues at coordinate 29,055,220 of CM047006.1, read as the reverse complement.
AATTCAAATTCAATCGGACTCATAGTATAAGATACTTTATAATACATTTACTAGCAATTTTCGAATTGGTACACATGTTTCAAAACAAATAACACTACCAATCCTACTTTATTATAAAATTATTGAGTAAAACAAATAATTCACAAACTTCAGAATATATAGAATTATGTATTTACATAAACACAAAACAATACATATATGATCAAAAATTAAGTCTAATAAATCGACTATACAAACTAGATAATCTTATATTACAACAAAATCCCATATTAATTTACTTACATGAGATTTAAGAAATAGCTTAAATTTACCTTAAAAGCCACATAATTGTTGGTATTGTTGGACAGATTTAAAGAACATGAAATCTGCTTTCTCAATTCAACTAAATTCAAGAACAAAAATTTGTTAAAATTTTTGAAAAAAGCAGTGGAAACGATGAAGATATGGATCCGTAAAGTAACAAAAAAAAGTTAATTTTGTTTTAAAAAAAGTTTATTTTTTAAAGCTTTGAAAGATGCTTACAGGGAAATTGAAGCTCTTAAGGATCGATGCTTAGAAGTTCGCCGGTGCTCATCTTAGTGAGAGGATCACTGGAGATATGAACTATTGGTAGCGAATTCTAACGGATAGGCGGTGGAAGGTTTGGGTCTTTGGTGTGAGAGGAAATAAAAAAAATGATTAAAGGTGGAGATTAAGACAATGGTGAGCGGTCTTCGAGAGAGAGCTAAAAAGCAATAACCGTGGGACAGTGACGTTTGACTTGTTTTGGGGTTGACTGTGGTTGTGTCCGGTTCTATTTATTACAGTTCCATGCAGTTCCATTTAAGGTTATAATTGTCTTCCTTTCTAAATACTATTTACGAATATTTCAAATAGGGTTAATGTAATTATTGGGCATTTAGCTTCTCAACCATGTTGATTTTGGTCATCGTAACTTTGGATAATCTCCGAGGTCACTAAATTATTACTACATTTTTGTTTTGGTCTTTAATTTTCAAAAAAATTACAAAATTGTCAATAAACTATTTGAAAACTTTCATTTAAGTCAATGAGCTATTAAAATCATTGTTCTATTTCCTTCTTTATTCGCATTGTTTGCATGAATCGAAAACTCTTATTTCCCTTCTCTTTTACCATTCACTTTTTTTTGGCATAATTGCAAAAAAGCCCTCAACCTTTGGGGGCTTTTGGATATATGCCCCTAACCATTTTTTTCTGATTTCGGCCCTCAACGTAACAGATTTTTTAGACATCAACCTTGTTGAAATGGTAATTGTCAACTGTTTGTTAGTCAACAACCGGTCAAAAAAATTGGTTTATGTGGCGTTCCAGTTGACTGATGATGTGGCAAACATTTAAATAATAATGCTGACGTGGCAAAAAAAATTAAACAAATTTAATAAACATAAAACAAAAAAACTCTAAATCCCTCAAATCATCTCAAACCCCCAAATTTGAAACTTTTTTCCCAAATTTTAAAATTCCTAACTCGTCAAATTCCCCAAATCGTGAAATCCCCAAACCATAACATCTGAAATCTTCATTGAATTCCTAAAATCTTGAAATCCTTAAATATTAAAATCCTCAAATTTTGAAATCCCTAAATCATTAGTATTCCAAAATATTCGTAAAATCCATAAAACTTTTACAAACCAAATCATTGAATCCCTAAAACTTTTAGGAACGAAAAAGCTTCAACAATCGTGAGCAATTTTCGTAACCCAAAATCGAAATGTAGATGCTTTCTTATTTGGTTTGTTGGGAAAATAAATTCCATTTTTGGTTTGGTTTGTTGGTTATTTGTGATTTATTATTGCAATTTCAGTGCCACAATACAGGGTTTGTTTTGCTGATTTGTGATGCGACAATGGTCCCGATGTTATTGATAAAGCTGTTATTAAAATTGTATATGGTTATTTGTGATTTATTATTGCAATTTTAGTGCCACAATGTAGGGTTTGTTTTATCGATTTATGATGCGACAGTGGTCTCGATGTTGTTGATTTCTGTTACCTAAGCAAAAAGATGTTAAATTTGTAAACATGTGTTATTGTTTTGTATTGTATTCAAAGAAATGGTCCCGATGTAAATAGTGAGTTTTGTTTTTTTTTTGAATGTTTTTTACTTAGAAAATTATTTTTTTTATATTTTGTAGATTTCATTAGATGAGGAACATTATATTATTTTGTACGTGGGTGGGCACTTTGTAAATGACCCATATGTTAGATATGTAGGTGAGGAAGTGATTAGGCTTAAAGAGGACCCAGACACAATACCTTATTTTGAATTATGTAAAATAGTGAAAATTGGGTTAGGGTTTAACACTGTCATGTTAATATATTTTTATGAGCCTGGTACAGTAGGGTTACAAAATAATCTAAGGGTGATTTATGATGACACTTCCACCATAGCTATGTTAGACTTTTAGGTCAAGTTTAAGGAGATTAACCTATATGTTGAACATGAGGTTGATAACCCTATAATTGTAGACAAAATTTTTCTATTGATTGCAGGGAAGGGTGATGTTGAAGGGCTAGAAGTTGATGGGGAGGGTGATGATGAAGGGGTAGAATCTGATGATGAAGGTGATTTGGAAAGGGTAGAATTTGTTGGGGAGGGTGATGTAGGAGGGGTACAAGTTGATGGGGAGGGTGTGTCTGCTACTGGTATTGAGGTAGATGAGTATGGTGGTGTGGAAAGTGGTGGACAGATTAGTTTAGGGTCTACTATTGGAGAGGATAATGATAATGAATTTGCTACTGATGAATATGCTGGTGATTTTGCAAACATAATATGGAGTGGATAATGTTGTTGCTGAAAGTAGTGGAGAAGAGGAAGATGGGAATGAGACTGAGGTATGTGATTCAAACGAACATGGAAACTTGATTGGGTCCGATGAAGATGAAGAACATGAAGATGGTGAGAGAAGAAGGAGCAAGTTTCCCTTATACAATGATAAGTTAAACTTTAGTTTGGGGATGTTGTTTAAGGATGACAAACGATTTAAGAGTGCAATTCGAAAGTACTCCAAAGAATGTAGAAGACAATTAAAGTTTATTAAGAATGAACCGAAAAGGGTGGTTGTGAGGTGTATTGCTTCCCCTAACAGTCAATAGAGAATTAGGGCTAGCTACAATCTTGTTGTAAAATGCTTGCAAATAAAGACATTTCAGGATGAGCACCATTGTTCAGTTAGTTTTAAGAACAACATGGTGACTGCTGCTATGATTTCCCAACATTTTGAAGTAACTATCAAGGATCACCCTAAGAAGAAGTTGAAGGAAATTCAAAGAAGATGTGCTTCTGAGATACATGTAAATGTAACCATTGACTGTTGTTATATAGCGAAGAAAATAGTGAAGGAAAAAAATGGCTGGGAATCATAAGGAGGAATTTGGCTTGCTATGAGACTATGCTCATGAGTTTAGGTCAAAGATGCCAGTAAGCACAATAAAATTGTTGTTTAAAGGGTGACAACAGACTCCTTTCTTCATTTTAAGAGGTATTATGTGTGCTTTGATGCACTAAAGAGAGGCTGGAAAGCAGGGTGTAGGCCACTCATTGGGCTAGATGGTTGCTTTCTAAAAGGCCCATTTAAAAGTGAATTTCTCACAACTGTTGGAAAGGACGCAAATAACCAAATGTTCCTTATTGAATGAGCTGTGGTTGAAGTGGAGTGTACTGATTCATGGGCTAGGTTTCTTAGTCTCCTATCAACTGATTTGGGCTTGGAAGATGGGTATGGGTACATTATTATTAGTGACTAACAAAAGGTTAGTGAATATGCAAATTTAAGCTTGGTATTTTTTTTTATTTTTTATTTGTATTTAACTAAAATTTTCTAACAATCTATCTGGTTCATTATTTTGAATTAAGGCCTTGATATTACAATTTCTGACATACTGCCAAGGGTGGAGCATAGGAATTGTGTGAGGCACGTATTTGCAAATTGGTCAAGGAGGAAGTTAGGAAAATCTTATGAGTGTGATTTTTAACAGATTGTGAAGTGCACGACTAAGAGGGAGTGGAAGGATCTATGTTTAGTACTGAAGAAGAAAGATTAGGATGCTTACGATAATTTGATGAAAAAATCTCTAAAGATGTGGACTAGGGAATTTTTGGGGACTACTTGTAAATCAGATATAGTTGACAACAATTTGTGTGAAGCATTCAATTCAAGCATTGTCGAAGCTAGGTTCAAAAGCATTATCAGAATGCTTAAGGATATTAGGACCAAGATGATAACTAGGATAGTATAAAAAGGAAGTTATGTAATGGATGGAAGCAAAATTATGGACCATTGGTGAAAGCTAAGTTTGATGCCAACAAGAAGGACAATATAAAGTGGCAACTGATATGGAATGGTGAAAATGGATGTGAGTTAAGGAAAAGAAGTTGTCAATATACAGTGGATATTTAGTTGTGGAAGTTGGAAAATTTGTGGGATTCCATGTTCCCCTACATATGCTGCCATGTATCACTTAGGGCTTTAACCAGATGAATATTTGTATGAATATTATCACATTGATACCTACAAGAAAGTTTGCTCTTTTCCAATGCAGTCCATAAATGGGCCATATGATTTGGAAAAATTGTGATTGAGCCGGTGCTACATCCTATTGAAAGGAAGATGCATGAGAGGCCCAAAAAGAATAGGAGGATGGCCAAAGATGGTCCAAAAAATTTGAAGCCTAGCCACTTGAGTAGAAAAGGTCTAGTTATGACAAGTACTCAATGTAGCCAACATGACCATAACAAGCAATCTTGCACAAATTCGAAACAGGTACGGTGTTATTCTTTAGTTATTTATATTGAGTAAATTTTTTTATTTTATTTTGTCTAACTAATGATTATGGTCCATTTTTTACAGCAAGATACACAACCACCTAAACAAAAGGGGAAATGTTCCATTAAAAGGTCAACTACCTCAGATAAATCTAAGGGAAAGCAAACATTTTATGTCAGTTTCTTCCTTTTACTATTGATCAAACATTGTCTATTGTTTTAATATTAATTTAAAATATTCTTGTAGTTTGGTAGAACCACAAGGAGCATGACGACAGTTTCATGCCAAGATGGTAGTGGACAAACTTCTTCAACACTTAAGTTGTGAAATAACAAACGGAAGGCTCCTGTCGATCATCTGGGAACACAAGAATCAGTTGCAGGAAACATAAATAAATTATTGTTATTTTGTTTTGAATGACTTCTGCTGTTTGTCTTGTGATTCACAGTAATAACTTGCTATTGAACTTGTGCAATCTTACATGAAAAAAATACAGCTTCATTATATATATTTGTTGTGTTTTCTCTGGAACTGGGGATGCTATCCTTTTCTTTATGTTATATGCCGAATCATGCTATAATTCACTTTATGACTGTGCACATAACTTTCTACAAATAGGTCATACAACACAAATCTCTTGTTACTATAGTTTTCTGTCTGCGAAGTTCCTTTATGAAGCAAATCATTTTATCCAGGGTGCCATAATTTCATTTATCTATTTTCATCTCATATGCTGGTTATAAGTGCCAAAACTAGCTTGGCCTACAACATTTATCTTGTATATATTTTCTATTTCACAGGACCATCTCGCGACATCTCGTGATCCAAAAAGAACAGTGTAAGGAATTCTATCGACAACATTTTTAGCGTACCACATTTTGGTTTTAGAACAAAAGATGGTAGTCACATTTTAAGCCTACAACATTCTAGTTTTTGAATACACCAATGGTGAATGTTATTTTGTTGTATTGAAAACCAATATGTTAGATTTTTTTGTGGTTCATGTATAGCTCACTCACATTCTGGTTTTTGGCTGGTATAGCATGAATAGTGTATAGGGAAATCATATGCTTTTGTAAAGTGCATTTAGCCAAATTGCAATAGAGAAATCATATGCTTAAATGATCAAATTTGTCTTTTCAATCTTATGTTTATTGTCATTGCATTATTTACTAAGCTAAATTAAATTAGGAATAAACGGCCAATATTGGTCATAACTTCCAAGCATAATGTTAAATTACATAAAAAAACCAATATTGGTCAATCAACATTTGCAACTGCTAGCTGCATATGCCTCTTACCACTACTACCAAAAAAGAAACATATGGTGATGCATACAATACATAACATCGAGCAAGAAAATAATATCTTATACATTAACTTCTCTTTCTTGATAACTTTAATTTTTTGTTTCATGGTCAACATTTTCTTCCTCAATGCTACTTCTCCTTCAACACTACAAATTGATCTATTGATGATGATTCACTAAACTAACTAAAATCACGACAAAGGCAAGCGCTGTAACGCCCCTATTTTTGGGCCTAGAAGTATGGGGCCTTGCGTCTGGGTTCGGGTAGAAGACAGCCCGAATAATTTGGATGTTTTAATTATTATTATTATTATTATTATTACTTAGTATGTTTAGTTTAGTAATTAAATAAATAATTACGAAGGGAAAAAGTCCGGGGCTCGGCCCATAGCTTTAGCAAAATTCTTAAATTTTGCCTCTTAAAGGAATCTGGGCAGTAGGCCTTATTAATAACTTGGGTTGAGTTTTAGCACAAACAAGCACTTGGCCCAGTGGCTAAGCACGCTAGGAGGGCATGGGAGGTGCCTGGGTTCAAGGCACGGCGCGCACAAATGGTTATTTTTTTTAAGTATTCAGGTTGCAGTTAAAATAGGGCTTAAGAGGAGTTGCGAGCATAATCTAGCACAAGAAGCTCTGTGGCGCAGTGGTAGCAGTGTGCTAGGCATGCGGAAAGGGTGTAGGTTCGAGTCCTTACGAAGGTGAATTTTTCTTTCATTTTTAAACGAACCGGAGCTTCAGCAAGTAAGGCCTTATAAATAAGTTGGGTAGAAACTAAGCATAAAGGAAGTACCTGGCCCAGTGGTTAAAGACGCTAGGCAGTAGGAGGGGAAGCTAGGGTTCAATTTCCAGTATGCGTAAATGTGGATTTTCTTTTAACAACCAGGGATTGCCGCAAGGAGTCCTTATAATTACCTCGGGAGGAAAGATGACACAATCGAGCAAGTGGCGTGGTGGTAAGGTGCGGGTAGTGTAGCTGAAGGGTAGAGGTTCGAGTCTGGTAAGGAGTGATGTTTTTGTTTTATCTTTAAACGAACCGGGACTGTCGCAGATAAGCTTTAAGATTAATCGTGACCCTATATTGGTAAAGAAAGAAGCGTGGTGCAGTGGCCAGCAGCACGGGCGAGGGCACAAGGGCAAATGGAGGTTTGGGGTTCGAGCCTCACCTCGCGCACGGAAGGCTTGGGTTTTTGCTGCACACGTGGGGAAGGAGTTGGAGTCTGATCCGGACTCTCCTGGCAGCATGCTGAAGCGGTGCAAGGGGTGGATAAAGATGCTGCTAGTCGGTGGAAGAGTTTGAGCTGATCAGGGGATTGGGTAAGGATGAGATAAGGGAGGAAATTTAGGAGTTGATCAAGGAGCTTGGTGTTGGCCAAATGTTGGACTCTTGAGGGGCAAGAGTTGGCCGGTCAAGGGTCTTTAATATAGGTAATTTGGCTAGGTCAATGTACCATTTTTATTTTTTTCTTTCTTTTCCCTTGCCGAATATTATTTTCCTTCTCCCCTCTCTTTCATTCATCTTTTCTTTTTCTTTTTCTCTCATAGTCGAACCTATATTCTCCCCTCTTTTGCTTTACGTCAATTTCTTTTCTCCATTGATTCCTCAAGTGGCCGAATCTAACATCCCTTTTCTTCTCTTCTTCTCTTCATTTGTTTTCTTTACATCTAGGAGGCTGAACCTTGCTATAGCCGAACCCCTTTCCCTTTTTCTTTAAAAAGCCGAAACCTTCATACCTGTGGTTTAAGAAGCCGAATCTTTGGCTACTTGAACCTGTTTCTTCTGACTACGGTAGATCGGGATTAATATCATAGATAGGAGTACTCTTTTGGGTAGAACAACAATTGGTAAGTATTCGAACAACTTTCGCTAGTTACTTATGTTTTAAGGAAAAGCCGAAACCCCTTAAGGGTGGCTAACGTTGGGACTAAGGGCATTTTTTCCTCTTCCTTTTGGTTTTGTATGCGCTAGCATAGACAAGGGGGCGTACATCAAAGGTCTTGAAGGTTAACTCGGTTGGACATCTAGATCTAGTCCATATTTCGGCAGAAAGGTAAGAACTGTAGGGTCTAAGGCAATGTTGGCCGAATATGGTAAGGGGCTAGTATGTAGTTGTTTTGATATGTAGACTGATGTTTTAGTAACTCGATTGTAGGAAACTCATGTGTGGATCTCGCCAACATATCGTTACAAATCAGGTGTGTAAACGACACCCACTCATAGACTAGATCGGCAAAAGCTGGAAAGTCGAAATACCGAAAAGCCGGTATTTTGTGAACTTGCGAGTGTGCGAGCACTCGTTAGATAGTTTGTTTGTTAATCCCGGTAATCTCAAGCAGTAAGATTTCAGAGTGCGCAATTTCGTGCACTTCGGTATATTTGGGCTTAATGGGCCGAAAAAGGGTTAATGGGCTAACGGGCCCAATTCGGTAAAAATGCTCGGTAAGTGTTTCTGCTAATACGTTGATGGTTGTAATATGCATGAAAACCATAGAATAGTAAATTCACTAAATACCCCTAAAGTATGAAAATTACCATTATACCCTAGGTGTAAAATGACTGTTATATCCCTAGGGTTAATTTTGACTGAATTGCATGATATTCTAATTCTGTTTGTGATATGCCATGACATGTATATCTGTTGCATGGGATAAGGGTTATTTTGATGGAGGAAGCGTTCTGGTGGCTTTGCCACAATTATCTGTTTCTTGTGGCACTGCCACAAATATTTGTTCTGGTGGCTCTGCCACAAATATCTGTATCTGGTGACTCTGTCACAATATCTGTTCTAGCAGCCATGCTGCAAATTCTGTGACGTGTAGCAGATGGGTGGGTCGAGTAGTCTCCTCACATGGTGTAAGGTTGGCACGGGGGTGTATACGGATGGATATGGGTTGGGTCTTCTGCATACACGATATATCTGTTCTGTATCAGTTATGTGCCTATGGGCTTCATTCTGAATTTTGTATAGGGCTAAGGCCCAACTTAATTGTTTCTGTGGTTTGAACTGATGTGGAATATGGTTGGGCTATTTTACACACTGAGTTTTCCAAACTCACCCCTTAACTTTATCCATGCAAGTAACCCCCAACCATAGTGGACTTGGAGCTGGGAGGGATTCGGGGTGGCCACATGTTCTGCAAACTCGATTTTCTACTTGTGTTTTGATCAGTTTTTATTTACTCTAATTGCTTTGGGTTTTAAGTTGTAATAAGGCCGCTTTAATTATTTTTAATTGCTTTTAATATGTTTTGATAGCTTAGTTAAGATATTGTTTTAAATGTTTGGAATTAAATAGCTCTAGGGCCCATTTTAAAAAGATTACCTGATTTTAAAACATCGCGAATCAAGACAAAGCTTCTGCAACGAAAACGTTTTCAAAATATAATAAGTGATTTCAAATGGTTTAAAATAGAATGGTTTTCACTGAATAATCGCTCAGTTAAAGTGTGGCAATGGTGGTGTGCATGTCTAGGAGTGGATCCGTGGAGAGCTTGGTACTTAAGCAGTCTAATTGACTCACCTCCTCTTTTTCGGCATCCTACCTGGTGCACAGCTTCCATTCACTTTAATCTATAACAAAATACTCTTTAAACACTAAAGAAGATGTTAGTTAAAACATGACTTACAGAAGCGCTTCAATGTGACATGCCGGATTCGGCCATAACGTCTGGGCCGAGTTTGGGGTGTTACAAGCGCACTTACCAAATAGCAGTATAGTTATGGTGAGTCAGGAATATCGTATGCACGAGGACTAAAAGTACTAGTAATTACTATCCTTTTATTATCTAGCCTATAGATTGAAAGGGTTATTAATTATTAAGATGTAACAGAGAATTAAGTAAAAAAATATTCGAATGAACCAATGAGAGAGAGACAATACCTAGGAAAGAATCCACCTAGACTTCACTTATTATTCTGAATCTAAATTAAACGATTTATTCATTTTGTAACACCCATAACCTGTATTTGTCGCCAGAATAGGGTTATGAGGCATTACCAATCAAAGTACAACATATAATATACATTTCTCATACATGATTAAATTTTACATGAATATTAATCTAACATAATCATATTGTCCTTTATAAGGTTCTACTAGACCTTAAAACATGCTTAAACGAGGTTTGGGATTAAACTGATAACACTCGCAAATTTTGGGAAACACATAAAATTTCCAAACATTCAAGGGTCACACGCCCTTGTGAACAAGCCGTGTGCCTCACATGGCCACCAGACACGCCCGTGTCACAGGCCGTGTAAAAATAGGGCATACATACTGACTTGCATCACACAACCGAGGACACGCCCGTGTGTCATGGCCGTGGGAAAACTGGAGGGGTTACTGACTTGGGTTACATGGTCAGCCACACGCCCATGTGCCATCTCGTGTGCCACACACGGCTAGTAGACACACCCGTGTGTCTAAACCATGTCAAACCTGTAAGGTATACTGACTTAAATTCTAAGGGTACCTCAAGGGACACACAACCGTGTAGCATGACCGTGTGCCGCACACGGCTGAGACACACACCTGTGTCTCTGCCCGTGTGCCGCACACGGCTGAGACACACACCTGTGTCTCTGCCCGTGTGGACAAAAATAAGCTATTGCGAAGCTAATTTGCCACCCTTTCCTCATGCACACCTGGCAACCAAAATGGTACCATTTCAATACATTAATAGGCAACCAAAACATGCTATTTCATACACTTTTCATGCCATTTATATTTCATCTTTTTTACCACTCAATTCCACAACTAAAAACATACCAAATCAAATTGATACTTTAACTAATATCCACAGTTAGACATAACCCAAATCATCAAGCATTTACTCAACCAAAATGGCATCCAAACATCATCTAAAATTCTACCAAAGCTTACCATTTCTCAAACCAGAACATATCATTAACAAATTACTAAATACTTATTCATCATCCCATCAAAATAACCATATCATGTCTACCAAAATATAAGGCATCATAAATACATCACAAATCACATATTAACTCATAACATAAGTCAAATTCAACTTCATCAACAACACCATTTACAAGCCAACTCATATGGCTAAATTCAAAGTTCAAAACATACCCAAATGAAACTAGCCTATACATGCTATACACCATATATACAAAGCTTTAAAAATACTAACAAGATGATCGATAGTGTGATGATGTTTCCCGACGATCCTCGAGTCTGAGCTAGCTTTGATTATCTATAAAACAAGGAAATAACATACAAAGTAAGCTTTAAAAGCTTAGTAAGCCATATACAAATAAAGTATCACATGAATCAATATCATTTCGGTCCATAGGTAACCATGAATAAACATTTATAAGATCACAAACCTTTCTCATTGTACACATATTCAATATCATAATTGAATTCATCAATTACTTCTTTTTCATTACTCATATGAATCTCGTACGTACCTGATCCATTTAACTCATTCACACATTCTTTCTCGACTTGAATTTTCCTGTTGAGCCATTCGGAATCATTAAGAATACTCAAAAATCACATAAATGTCGTACAATACCATATCCCAGATATGGTCTTACATGTTATCACATATCGATGTCACTGTCACAGACAGGGTCTTACACGAAATGGAATAACGATGCCAATGTCCTAGATATGTTCTTACACATAATCACAATACAATGCCAATGTCCTAGACATGGTCTTACATGTAATCACATCTCGGTAACCTAATGTTATGACATTTTTATCCTATACTATTCCTAAAGATCGTACGGGACTTTCGGATGTCGTAACTCTATCGATTCTTACTTGTACTTGCTCGTTCAATATTCATAATGATCCAATGACAATTAAACATGTATAATTCAATTTAAAGATATTTATTTGCATATGAACTTACCTCGTATATACAATGAACGGATCAGATCGACTACTCGACAACTTTCGATTTCCTCCGATCTAAATCTGATTTCTTTCTTTCTTGATCTATAAACATTCAAAATTAACTCATTTATTCACCAAACCATTCAATTTCATCCAAAAATACCTATTTGGGAATTTTTGCACTTTAGCCCCTAAAGTTTCACATTTTTTACAATTTAGTCCTTGTTTTAATAAACACAAAATTTCACCAATTCAATTCAAACCCATGTGTTCCGAATTACTATAGTACCCCTAGTTGTCCATATTTCACATTTATTTATATTTTTAACCCCACATTTTCATCTTTTCACAATTTAATCTTTAATATGCATTTTTACTCAAAATTACTTTACAAAACATAGATATCTATCACTAAGCTTTCATAATTCATCATCAATCATTCAAAAACATGTGAATTCATCAATTTAAACTTTCAAAATATTAATTATTTTTGCAAATTAGTCCCCGGTCTAGCTAGTACTTAATGCAACGATCACAAACACGTAGAAATCATAAAAAACGGATCAAAATTGTACCTTAATTGCTTGAATATACTAGAACAAATGAAGAAACCTAGTTTTTATTATTCTCCCTTCAAAATTCAGCTACAAATATGATAATGAAACCATATTTTGATTTTGTTTTACTTAATAATTCATTTTTAACCAATTTACAAATTTAACCTTACTTAAAACATTATTATTTCACATAAACCATGCCATTCATACTATCAATGGTCTAATATCAACTTAATGACCTTTTATTTAATAAAAAATGGCAATTAAGCACTTTAAACAAGTAGAATGCAACTTTTATATTTTACGCAATTTAGTCCTTTTTCTTAAATTGAGCTTTTAAATGATAAAATTAACTCACGAAATTTTCACACATATTTAATCACATACTGTAAACACATAAAATAATATTAAAATAATTTTACGACCTCAGATTTTTGGTTCCAAAACCACTATTTCGATTTAGCTAAAACTGGGCTGTTACACACTTGCCTTGATCTGTAGAAATCCCTAAATTATATTAATATCTCTTTCGAGAGTACAAATAACTGACTCTAGGTTGATTTATTAGAATTTCTTTCTAATTAAAGCCCCTATTGTCACATTAACTCGATCTATGGATTCCCTTATTAGATTTGACTCTAATCCGGTAAATTTATGTCGTCCTATTTTTAGGATTACATGCAACTCCACTCAATTATGCCAGATCTACTCTTAAACATGGAATAAGTACACATAATTGATATCAATAAATCAAGTATTTATCATGTAATTTAGAAATTAAATAACAAGATCCATCATAGGTTTCATCTTCCTTAGATATCTAGGAAATTTAGTTCATACTTTGGGAGGAAAACATCTCAAAATTAGGAAAACAACAAAACATAAAGAAACCCAAAAACTTCTAGAGAAGTTGACTGGAGATCTTCAATCTTGAAGTAGATCCTACTTTTGAGTTGATTCTGACGGCGGTCTTCGAGTAATTTCTTCGTTCTTCTCTGCGTGCTCCCCTAGGTCTTCTTCTAGTGTGTATTTATAAACTTTAGAATGCTCAAAAACCCTAAAAATTGGCTTTTCTGCGTGTTAGGGAAACAGGTTTTGAAATTGACATGGGCTGGCACATGGGTGTGTGGCTAGCCTGTGTGGCTCACACGGGTGTGTGCTTAGCCCGTGTGGTAATGCCCAGGTCGTGTGGTTCCTGAAAATAGCTCGTTTTGTCTGATTTGGGCCCGTTTTCCACTCCTTTTGCTCCCTTATGCTCTCCTAAGTATAGAAACATGAAATTAAAGGATTAGGAGAATCAAATTCACTAAATTATATAATAAATCATCCAAAAACATACCAAGCATGAGATTAAAATATGTTACTTTTATGGTTTATCAAATATCCCCACACTTAAGCGTTTGCTTGTCCTCAAGCAAAATCCTCAACTCACAATTAAAATTAAAATTTCTCAATTCATAATTCTCATCAATAATGTTTTGTCATAATTTACAAATAATCATATATTGATATTTCAATTAAAAGGGCATTTAAAGATCCAAACAATCCAAGTAAAAAATTTTAAAGCATGAAAACATCGGTATTCCACTTTACCTAAGTAAATACATTTAATTCAAAATCAACAAGAATCGATATCCTCATTAGAGATTCACTCAAATCACTCAAAGTGTTTAAGGTTCAAAAATTAAGCACTCAAAAGTCAAATATGAAAAGTCATTACCATAGGCTCTAAAAGGCTGAACAAGAGGGTTAGAATCGAGATCAAATGAATAAATTGTCAAACTAGAAAGATAAAATAATACTGAATAATTACATCAAATGAAAACTTATCAAGAATAACTGTAACAGCTCGATTTTGGGCCTAGTCAGAATAGTGGTTTCGGGACCACAAATCTGGAGTCATAGAAATATTTTTATTATTATTTTGGTGTTATAGCATGATTATATGAGTGCATGAAAATTTTGGTGAATTAATTTTAGCGATTGTGAGCTCAATTACAAAAAAGGACTAAATTGCATAAAAGGCAAAAGTTTTGTTTTACTAGCTAGATGTGTTAAATAGCTAGAGAATTGATGTACCAAGGTCATTTGTACGTAAATAATGTAACTTATTTATATTTATGTATTGTAAAAGTAATATGGCATAAATTGTGGACTATTGCTGTCAATGTGCATGATGAGAATTGATATAGTAGAGACTCCCGGTTGAACCTTAGGAATAATTTGAATATCCATGCCATGACATTTAGGTGATGTGTGTGCTAGTGTAAGACCTGTCTAGGACATGGCATCGACACCGATAGATGAGAGCCAGTGTAAGACTTGTCTAGGACACGATATCGGCCTAAAGATATGCAAGCTAGTATAAGACCTATCTAGAACATGGCATCGGCTTGAGGTGTGTCAGTGTAAGATCTGTCTTGGAAATGGCATCGACATAGATAAGTGAGAGCTAGTGTAAGACCTGTCTGGGACATGGCATCGGCCTCGATGTATGGAAGTTAGTGTAAGACCTGTCTGGGACATGGCATCGACTTAGATGTGAGAGCCAGTGTAAGACCATGTTTGGAACATGGCGTCGGCATCGACCCTATGTTTGAGACTTAGTGATTATCATGTAGTATTCTAAATGGTTCAACGGGAAATTTACAGTTTGTGTCAAAATGATAGTGCTTATGACCATATTGTGAGTGGTACCAGTACTCATATGAAATTGGTGATATATGAACTCTATTCTTGTTGTATGAATAGCGAGGAATGAATATGAGTAAGTTGTGTTATGAACATTTACTCTTTGTGCGAGTTATGATATATTAAGGGTATGATAACATGTGGTAACGTGGTTGTTATTCGATATTTTACATGCAACTTACTAAGCTTTGTGCTTAACCATTTCCTTTCCATTTTCTTGTAGTACAGCCAAATTAGCCCATGGATCAAAGAACTTTGGAGGTACCGCTCACACTATTACTTGAAGCTTTTGGTATAGTTAGTTTTATTATCTTGAGTATGGCATGTATAGGGATTGAGTTTTTTGTTATGTGTCATATTGTTAAGTTAGCCAATTGTGTTGGTTTGGGATGAAAACCTTCTATTTTTTTAGGCCATGGTTGATGACTAATATTCATTATTGATAATTGTAAATGATGATGCTTCATGGATGAACAAAATATATGAATGACCAAATGCATGTTTGGTTTGTTAGAATGTCATGTTGCAGTTGATTTAGTCCTATATTGCTGTGTGGATTGGAGATATTTGTTGCTATGTAGGTTGGTGCAAGTAAGGGTGGCAAAAAGGCTTGGTAGATAGCCTTGTATTTGTCCCTACGAGTTGACACACGGGCGTGTGTCTAGGTCATGTGCAACACACGGTCAGCCCCATGGGCATGTCGTCCAGCCATGTTTCCCCTGCACCTTAAAATTTCAGGTCAGTATGCATGGTAGTAAACACACGGGTAGAGACACGGTCTTGTGTCTCAGCCGTGTGAAGGACACGGCCTCTGGGCATGGGCGTGTGCCTAAGCCGCACGAAGTCTACACCTTAAATGTGGAATTAAATACACCACACGGCCTAGCACACGGACGTGTGCCTTGGCCGTGTGCCCTTAAATGGTTGCTGACATTAGAAACAAAATGTTAAGATTGTTGGACACGGGCGTAGACATGGGCGTGTCATGGTCGTGTGAAGGACACAGGCCATGGATACGGGTGTGTGCCAGGCCGTGTAAAAACCCTGTAGGTTTGAATTAGGAATTAATTCCACACGGGTTAGGGACACGAGCTTGTCCCGATGTGTTTAGGCCATGTCAAGAAGGCCACACGGGCGTGTCGCCCCTTCCACATGAGTGTGTGCCCCTGTTTCAAGAGTTATTTTTTAGAGTTTTATAAAGGACCCGGTTTGGTTCAAAATCATCCTTAAAGCTTGTTTTGGGCCTCGTAGGCCCATAATAAGGAATTCTAGACAAGGTTTGAAAATTTTTAGGTTTGATCAAGTTTTTGTAATTTGTAAATGTTGGAATGCATGTGTTTAAGTTTAGTAATGCCTCGTACTCAGTCCTGGCCTCAGACTCGGGTAAGGGGTGTTACATTTAGTGGTATCAGAGCTATGGTTTATTCGATTCTTGGACTAACCTAGCGTGAGTACGAGTCTAGCTATACATGCCATAGTTGTATATTGATAGTGTGACGACTCCTGAAAAATATAAATCATGTTTTTATATAGTAAATGGATCCCGACGGAGCTATTGCGGACGATGTGAAAAGTAATGTATCGGCTCCGGCTAAAGGGACCTTGCCAGTTTAAAGTGAGCCCATGACGATGAGTTAAGGCAGACGGGCTAGAGAAGCCTACCTCCGTATGATGGATGCTTGGTACTCTGAGTTCATTCGTGTGAATCCGAACACTCTACCTCTTCACCTCCTCCGATCCCACAGCCTACCCCTATAACTCCTCATGGAGTAGAAATGGTTAGGAGAGAGAAACCTTTAGTGGATAAAATTCGAAAGCATGGGGCTGAGGAATTTTGGGCTAGTGTTGATAATAAACTGGAGAGAGCAGAGTTCTGGTTAGAAATTACCATTAAAGTATTTGATGAGCTATAGTGCACGCCAGATGAGTCAATGAAGTGTGTAGTGTCACTTCTACAAGACTCGGCCTGCCAATGGTGGAATACTCTCGTGTCAGTGGTACCGAGAAAGAGAGTAACTTGGGAATTCTTCTAGGAAGAGTTCCGTAAAAGGTATATTAGCCAAAGGTTTATTGATCAAAAGAGGAAAGAATTCCTTGAACTGAAGTAAGGCTGTATGACAGTGACGGACTACGAGCACGAGTTTGTGAGGCTCAGCAAATATGCATAGGAGTGCGTACCTACAGAAGCAACCATGTGTAAGAGGTTTGAAGATGGTCTAAACGAAGACATCCGTCTATTAGTTGGCATCTTAGAGTTGAGGGAGTTCGTAGTACTTGTTGAGAGAGCTTGCAAGGCTGAAGAATTGGCCAAAAAGAACAAAAGAGCTGACATCAAGTCTCGTGACTCAAAGAAAAGACAGATGGGAAAATCACACCAGACCTCATCCAAGAGATCGAGAGAGCTTCTTGCTCGATCAAATGCGTCAGTAGGATTCTTGAGCAGAAACAAGAACAAGCAGCATGCAGTGTCTAAAGCTCAAACCACTTCTATTGCGAGTGTTGGTAGTGCTTGACCAAACAGACCAGAATGTTCACAGTGTGATAGACGTCATTTCGGTTAGTTCTGAGGTAATGAAAGAGGCTATTTCAAATGTAGGTCGCTGGACCATTTTATTCGTAGTTGTCCTGAGATGGTTGAAAAAGATAAGGATTAAGGTGTGAGATTAGGTAACGCCCCTTCGAGGGGTAAACCATATAGGAACGCGGGAAGTGGGGCTAGTAGTAGAGGTGCGCCTAAAGATGCTACTGTAGGGTCCGAGGGTAGAGCACCTACAAGGACTTACGCCATTCGCGCCCGTGAAGAGGCTGCATCTCCCGCTGTGATTACGGGTACCTTTTTCATCCATGATATACCTGTTGTTGCTTTGATTGATTCGGGGTCTACCCATTCCTCTATTGTATAAAGTTGATACCCAGTATGAACATGCTAGTCGAGTCCACTGAAGTTGTGGTAAAAGTGTCTAACATGTTAGGCGAACATGTGTTAGTAGACCAAGTATGTAGAAATTGCCCCTTGATAATTAGAGGTCATTGTTTTTCGGCTAACCTTATGTTTTTGGCGTTTGACGAATTCAATGTAATCTTCGGTATGGACTGGTTGACTTCTCATGGTGTTGTAGTGGATTGTGGACGAAAAGTTATCGAGTTGAAATGTGAAAGCGGGGTTGTTCTTCAGGTTGAGTCAGGTGAAGCGGATAGCTTGCCTGTAGTAATATCGTCTTTGACTGCAGAATGATATTTGAGAAAAGGGTGCAAAGCTTATCTCGTTTTTATGTTGAATACTCAAGTATTTGAAGTGAAGATCGAGTCAGTACAAGTGGTATATGAGTACCCAAATGTGTTTCCGGAAGAATTGCCCCGATTGCCTCCAACTAGGGAAGTTGAGTTTGGTATCAAGTTAGTCCCTGGTGCGGCACCTATCTCAATTGCTCCATATAGGATGGCTCTTATGGAGTTAAAGGAGTGGAAAGTGCAGCTGCAAGAGTTAATGGATAAGGGTTTTGTAAGACCGAGCTATTTTTCGTGAGGTGCTCCAATACTTTTTATGAAAAAGAAAGACAGTCGATAAGGTTATGTATAGACTACAAACAACTCAATAAGGTGACTGTGAAGAACAAATATCCTTTGCCAAGAATTGACGATCTATTTGACCAATTGAAAGGAGCCACTGTGTTTTCAAAGATTAACCTGAGGTCTGGTTATTACCAACTCAGAGTAAAGGAACAAGATGTGCCGAAAACTGCTTTTCGGACAAGGTATGGTCATTATGAGTTTCTTGTCATGCCCTTTGGTTTAACAATTGCTCCTACGGTGTTCATGGACTTAATGAACCGCATTTTCTGATCGTATTTAGATAAGTCCTTTGTAGTCTTTATCAGTAATATATTAATTTATTCTTGTGATGGAAGAGAGCACGTGGAGCATTTGAGAACTGTTTTGCAGACCTTAAGAGATAAGCAGTTGTATGCCAAGTTTAGTAAAAGTGATTTTTGGCTCTAAGAGGTTAGATTCCTAGGATACATCGTATCGGGTGATGGGTTAGAGTTGATCCGAGTAAGATCTCGACTTATGTTGAGTGGAAACCGTCGAGGAATGTATTAGAGATTTGTTAAAGGATTCTCTATGATAGCTACTCCGATGACGAGGTTGCTACAGAAAGAGGTCAAGTTCGAATGGACAGATAAGTGCCAATAGAGTTTTGAGACATTAAAGGCTTTATTGACCGAAGCTTCAGTTTTAGTGCAACTGGAATCGGGAAAGGAATTTGTGGTATATAGCTACGCCTCCTTAAATGGATTGGGGTGCATGCTCATGCAAGAAGGTAAGGTTATAGCCTACACCTCAAGACAGTTAAAGCCACACGATAAAAACTACTCGACGCACAATTTAGAGTTGGCCGCCATCGTGTTCATATTAAAAAGATGGAGACCCCGTTTGTATAGTGAAAAATGTCGAGTGTTCACCGACCATAAAAGTCTCAAGTATTTGATAACTCAAAAGGAGTTGAACTTATAGCAACGGTGATGGTCAGAGTTGATAAAAGACTATGAGTTGATAATCGACTACCACCTGGGAAAGGCGAATGTAGTCACCGACGCTTTGAGTAGAAAGTCATTATTCGCCTTGGGGGCCATGAATACTCAGTTGTCTGTGGCTGATGATGGTTCAGTTTTGGTAGAATTAAGAGCTAGACCAACATTCTTACAAGAAATTTGTGAAGCTCAGAAGGGTGATAAGGATTCACAAGCTAAAATGACTCAGGGCAAGATGAATAATGAATTGGACTTTCGGATTGGTACCGATGGCTATTTGATGTTCCGAGATAAGTTATGTGTACTTAAAGACAATGAGCTTATTCAAGGATTTTGCGCGAGGCACATAGTGTTTGCTTATCCATCCATCCAGGTAGTGTTAAAATGTATAATAACCTGAAGAAAATGTATTGGTGGTCAGGAATGAAAAGAGACATTTTAGAGTTCATTTCTAAGTGTCTAGTTTGTCAGCAAGTGAAGGCTAAACACCAATTACATTCGGGTTTGCTTCAACCCGTAATGGTTTCTGAGTGGAAATGGGACCGGGTAACCATGGATTTCATATCGGGGTTGCCTTTCATGTTAAAGAAAAAGGATGCCATTTGGGTTGTTATTGATAGGCTTACAAAGTCGGCATATTTTATACCGGTGCATACCGATTATTCCCTTGAGAAATTTGCTGATTTATATGTTTCTGAGATCATGAGACTTCACAGAGTGCCCTTGTCGATTATCTGGGATAGAGATCCAAGATTTACCTTGCAGTTCTGGAAGAAGTTACAAGAGGCGTTAGGGACGAAATTAAATTTTAGCTCTTCTTTTCACCCGTAAACCGATGGTCAGTCAGAAAGAGTAATTTAGATTCTAGAAGACATGTTAAGGTGTTGTATTCTCGAGTTTCAAGGCAATTAGGAAAGGTATTTACCGCTGATCGAATTCGCCTACAACAATAGCTATTAGTCAAATCTGAAAATGGTGTCTTATGAGGCTTTGTATGGTCGAACGCCCTTATATTGGACCGAACTTAGAAAGGTTCAGGTTCATGGGGTCGACTTAGTTAGAGAAACTGAAAAAAAAGTAAAGGTGATTCGAGATTGCTTGAAAGCGGCTCCAGATAGACAAAAATCCTATGCTGATTTAAAACGAAAAGAAATTGAGTTTCAAGTCAGTGATAAGGTATTTCTAAAAGTGTCCCTGTGAAAAAAGTTCTCCGATTCAGTAAGAAAGGAAAATTAAGTCCGCGGTTTATTAGACCTTATGAGGTGACTGAGAAAATTGGACCGGTAGCCTATCGACTTGCCTTGCCATTTGAGTTAGAGAAGATCCACAATGTTTTCCATGTGTCGATGTTGTGCTGTTATCGTTCGGATCCTTCACACATTCTTTCATCTACAGAGGTTGAGATTCGTTTAGATATGACTTATGGCGAAAAACCGGTGAAGATTTTGGCTCGAGAGGTTAAGCAATTAAGAAATAAGAGTGTAGCACTCGTGAAATTTTTGTGGCATAGACTTGGATTCGAAGAAGTCACATGGGAGCCCGAGGAGACTATGAGAGACCAATACCCAAATCTTTTCGCCGGTAAGATTTTCGGGGAAAAAAATCCCTAAGGGGGAAATTATAAAAGCCCGATTTTGGGCCTAGTCCAAATAGTGGTTTTAGGACCACAAATCTAGAGTCAGTGAAATCTTTTTATTATTATTTTGGTGTTATAGCATGATTATATGAGTGCATGAAAATTTTGGTGAATTAATTTTAGCGATTGTGAGCTCAGTTACGAAAAAAGACTAAATCGCAAAATTTTGGTGAATTAATTTTGGTGAATTAATTTTATTTTACTAGCTAGATGTGTTAAATAGCTAGAGAACCATAATTTAATGTCTTTAAAGTGCAATTAAACCCTTTTAAAAGAGGTGGCCGACCATAAGGGGCAAAGAGAGTCATGTTGACTAGGTTATGTGGACATTTGGTGACTTATTTGACTAAAATAAAAATAAAGAAAAGAGAGGCTATAGTGTCATCTTCTCCACTGATTTTTTTCAGCAACTAAGGGGGGTTTAGAGAGCTAAAAATATCAGCCATTTGTATCTCTTGCAAGTAAATCATTTAGAAGGTTATTCTTGATGATTTTTGTATTTTTAGTCCTTTTGTAGCTTGAACTTTCTAATAAGGGGACTATTTGTCAAAATGGATGAAAGTATAGGGTTTTTCCATGAAAGCATTTATGTTGTTCGCTGAAATTTTATGGAAGAGAATGAATCTTGGTTGTTAAATAGACAACTTTTGTGAAAGGGGTTTCATAAAAACACCTAAATGGGCTATTTTGTAAAGCTTGTAAAATATATGGTAATTGTGTGAAATGTTTGAAATTGTGAGTTTTTATAGGTATAAAAGAGTTCAGCTAGGCTTGGTTAATGAGGAAACACGATAAAAATTGATTTATGAGCCTAAAGGCAAAATCGTAATTTTTGTAAAGTCTAAGGGCAAAACAGTCATTTTGTCGAATTGTGAATTGTAGTATGTTTTTGTTAATGTGATGAATAAATGAGTGAAATTTCATTATTATAGATCAAGAAATACACAATCTGGGCCCAGACCGGGGAAAAGCCAAGCAAGTAGATTAAATACCACTAGCCGCCTACATTTTGTATACCGAGGTAAGTTGTATATAAATAATGTAACTTATTTGTATTTATGTATTGTAAAATTAATATGGCATAAATTTTGGACTATTGCTGTGAATGTGCATGATGAGAATTGATGTAGTGGAGACTCCTGGTTGAACCTTAGGAATAATTTGGATATCCATGCCATGACATTTGAGTGATGTGTGTGCTAGTGTAAGACCTATCTGGGACATGGCATCGACACCGATAGATGAGAGCTAGTGTAAGACCTGTTTGGGACACAGCATTGGCCTCAAGATATGCAAGCTAGTGTAAGACCTATCTAGGACACAGCATCAGCTTGAGGTGTGTCAGTGTAAAACCTGTATGGGACATGGCATCGACACAGATAAGTGAGAGCCAATGTAAGACCTGTCTGGGACATGGCATCGGCCTCAATGTATGAAATTTAGTGTAAGACCTATCTGGGACATGGCATCGACTTAAATGTGAGAGCCAGTGTAAGACCATGTTTGAAACACGACGTCTGCATCGTACCCTATGTTTGAGACTTAGTGATTATCCTGTAGTATTCCAAATGGTTCAATGGGAAATTTACGGTTTATGTCAAAATAATAGCGCTTATGACCATATTGTGAGTAGTACAAGTACTCATATGAAATTGATGATATGTGAACTCTATTCTTGTTGTATGAATAATGACGAATAAACATGAGTAATTTGTATTATGAACATTTACTATTTGTGCGAGTTATGATATATTGAAGGTATGATCACATGTGGTAACATGGTTGTTATTCAATATTTTACATGCAACTTACTAAGCTTTGTGCTTACCCTTTTCCTTTCTATTTTCTTGTAGTGCAGCCAAATTAGCCCGTGGATCAAAGAACGTTGGAGGCATCACTCACACTATGACTCGAAGCTTTTGGTATAGTTAGTTTTATTATCTTGAGTATGGCATGTATAAGGATTGATTTTTTTTGTTATGTGTCATATTGTTAAGTTAGCTAATTGTGTTGGCTTGGGATGAAAACTTTTTTTTTAGGCTATGGTTGATGGATAATATTCATTATTGATAGATGTAAATGATGATGCTTCAATGGATGAACAAAATGTATGGATGATCAAATGCATGTTTGGTTTGTTAGAATGTCATGTTGTGGTTGATTTAGTCTTATATTGTTGTGTGGATTGAAGATATTTGTTGTTGTGTAGGTTGTGTAAGTAAGGGTGGCAAAAAGGCTTGGTAGATAGCCTTGTATTTGTCCACGTGGGTAGACATACGAGCGTGTGTCTAGGTCTTGTGCAACACACGGTCAGCCCTATGGGCGTGTTGTCCGGCTGTGTGTCCCCTGCACCTTAAAATTTCAAATTAGTATGCATGGTAGTAAACACATGGGTAGAGACACAGTCGTGTGTCTCAGCCGTGTGGAGGACACGACCTCTGGGCATAGGCGTGTGCTCCGGCCGCGTGAAGTCTGCACCTTAAATATGGAATTAAATTCACCACACGGCCTAGCACAAGGGCATGTGCCCCTAAATGGTTGCTGACGTTAGAAATAGAATGTCAAGGTTGTTGGACACGGGCTGAGACACGAACATGTCATGGCCGTGTAAGAGACACAGGCCATGGACACGGGCGTGTGCCAGGCTATGTGAAAACACATGTAGGTTTGAATTAGGAATTAATTCCATACGAGTTATGGACACAAGCGTGTCTCGATGTGTTTAGGCCGTGTGAACTACACGGGCTTTAAGCACGGCCATGTCACGAAGGCCACACGGGTGTGTCGCCCCTTCCACACGGGCATGTCGCCCCTTTCATACGGGCGTGTGCCCCTATTTCAAGAGTCACTTTCCGGAGTTTTATAAAGGATTGGTTTGGTTTCGAATCATCCTTAAAGCTTGTTTTGGGCTTCATAGGGCAATAATAAGGAATTCTAGACTAGGTTTGAAAAGTTTTAAGTTTGATCAAGTTTTTATGATTTGTAAATTTTTGATTGCATGTGTTTAAGAGTAGTAATGTCTCGTACTCAGTCCCGACTCGGACTTGGGTAAGGGGTGTTACAATAATGCAAGCTTCTTCTCAAAATATGAGATTAACCGTTTAAGCTCAAATAACATAGAACTAGTAATAATTAATATAAATGTAATTTTTGTTAGAACAATGGATAATAAGAAATAATTTACCAACTAAACAAAAGAACATAGTTAGGTAACTAACCAAATCAAATATCGACAAAAAATGGGGTCAATAAAATAGGAAAAATTCTCAATGAATCAAAAAGAACGAGTTATAAGTTAACATTAATCGGTAAATCAAAAAATAGTTTGTTAGGCTTAAAGGAGTTCACTAAGGGTTAATTTTGAAAGTAGGCATTTTATGGGATAAGTGGGTTAAAACCTAAGTTCCTTTATCATCTCAGTATATCAAATTAAAGGTGTGGTCTCGACATGCATAATTGAAGCAAGTTCTAGAAAAATCAATCAATATTGACACACTCATAACCAATATTAAAGTGAGCAAGAAAAGTGTATGCTCTAAAAGCTCAAAATCTCACAAAAAATTATGGTTTTTTATATCAATCTTGCAAATCTCAAACTTCAAGGTAATACCTCAATTCAGGGAAACAACCTAGAAATTTTTTAATGCTGAAAATAAACTTATCATGCTTGGTTCTCTCATGTCTTAAAGTTTAAACAATCAATGCACAAATATCCATGGATTTAATCCAAAACACATCAATAAAAATCATAATTCGATAAAAATTCATTTTAATAGTAATATGAGAAAATTACTTAAACACAAGACATAATTCAGAGATTTCTAATAATCATATAAATAACCTCCCCACACTTAAGATGTACATTGTCCTCAATGTACAAACAAACATAACACAGTAGAAACAAAATATCATAAGAGAGTGAGATAATTGAAACTGCCCTGAATTTTGGATGAAATTCTCAAAATAGTGAAAAGCAGAATTGTAGAGAAATGTAGATGTAGTGTATGATTCTGAGCAACTGATAAGAAAATAAACACAATGCTGAAGAAGATTAAAGGGTTACTCAATTAGAAACAACCATAATAAAATATAGTTCTAAATATAAAAGCGAAATAGGGAAAATACAATTAAACAGAAAAATAATAATAAAACTAAAAATAAAGAAAATAAAAATAAATGGACTCAATGATCCTCATCATCAGATGCATCAGCATAGTGAGTCATCGACGCTGGAGGAGAAATATGGAAATGTTGACAAATCTGCTGCAAAGTCACATCAATAATGTTGAACCTCTGAAAGCAATACTGGCAGAAACTTGTGAACTCCTCAGTGGATACTCCTAGAAAGCTAGCAGCAGAATGAACAAGTTGGTGACTCGAAGGTAGAGGCTATGGTGGGTCCTTGTGATAGGGAGAAACATCATTAGTGAAGTCCTTGGGTTCATTCTGAGTGTCAGAATGAAACAATCAGAACTTAGGGGGGGTCCACTCCACGACACCGCTCGATCATCCTCATGTGTATCATTCTCGAGATGCCCTGTGGGGACATTTGGTCGACTAGTGTGAGGGTAGAGGACTATTCCGGTGTGTTGAAGAGACCGAAGTGCAAGTGAGGCGAGTCATGTAAGGGCCTAAACAGATGGAGCCCTTCTTATGGCAGTCAGTCTGATGGCGGAAGGCTAGATCTATGAAGAATGTCAAATCAAATATATGCTCATGCACTATGCTCCATAGAAAGTAAGTGTCGTGAGTGCTAACAACTCCGGTGCTCTCTCTCCGACCTGTCAAAGTGTGAGCGAAGAGTGCGTGAATGTACCGTAAGGCCGGAGAGAGAGAAGTTACCTTCAAGTGACTCGCGTTATAAAGCGTCTGGCTAGCTATAGATTGGCCCAACAACGTGATGGCGAGTGATGGATATGTCGATGAAGTAGAAAGAAGTCCTTGGCGCTCATAAATTCTTCTTTGTAAAGTCCCAGAGTAACACCGAACTCAGGGATGCTCATGTGGTACACCAAACCACCCAGTCGAAAACTGATGGTGCCAGGCTCGTTATGGACCGTCATGACCTGTTGTACCAGTAACGTCGAGCAAAACTCCAACGTCAGCTCCATGTAGGTGGACTCGATGATGGCAAAGAATCTATCTCATGGAGCTATGGTGATAATGGCATGCACGTCATCAGCAAAGCGAACCTACTCCAACGTGGACCAATCGATACAGCAGCCTAGACCGAGTGGTCGTGCTCGAAGGAGCTAATATAAATCCTCTTGGGGGCCTGCCAAAAATCGGAGATAGGGGTGGCGGGCCTCTACAGAAGCGTTCGAGGAGGAGGTTGCTCCTTGGGTCTTTTGCTTTTTTGAAGCGGGAACGACGTCCCTAGTTTTGTCATGAGTGTTTGTCATGGGGTGCCTGAAAAAAATAATTCAGTATAAAAAATTGCACACCATCAAATAAACATGCAATTAAATAGAGAAATAGTCATATATTAAAATTTAGGACAATACTAATAGAGACAGGAAACAGCTGCTTCAACATAATAAACTGAATATGGAGCTTAATACTAATGTCAATAATAAACTAAAACAATGATATAAATAATACTAATTTGATGAGAAAGACAAAGCATAAAAATCAAAATAGCAAGTAGAATAAAATAATATCGCTAAAGCAATATAAATAATCGATATATGAATAATAGCTAACCTAAAATATTGTACCAAATATTATCAGCATATTAAAATGACAAAAGCACTAACACAAAAGCATAAACAAAAACAAAATAATAAAATAAAGAAAAAATAAAAATAAAATAAAATAACTAATAACAAATAATAAATAAATAAATAAATAATATAAAAGATAAGAGTAAAAGGGGAAATCGACGGTGGTAGTTTTTGGTCGGTGACAGGAGCTTCACAGATAGCAGTGGTGGTTTGCGCGTGGGGTTGAAGGGAGGAGCGGGGATGGGGGAGTACGTTGGGGTGGTTGGTTGGGGCTTGGGTGGGCTTACGGGGTTGTGCGTGCAAGAAGGGAAGAAGAAGGGCAAGGGGAAAAAATAAGGGAAAGGGAGAAAGGAGGTCGTGCGCATGGTTTAGCTGAGGAAGGTTGTGGCTTGGGGTGGTTTTGTGCGTGGTGGAAGACGGGCAGTTCGACGGGGAAGAAAGATGGTGGCTGCTGCAGGTGATTTGTGGGGATTGAGGGAAATGTGGGGAAAAAGGAGGGGGAAAGGGAGAAATCGGGCAAGGAGATTGACAAATAAGGAAGGGGAAGGGAGAGGAAAAAAATCAGAAAGAGTTTTGGGGAAGGGTGGTGTTCGGAGGGATGGCCTGAAGTTGGAGCGGCGGCTGAGGGAAGGATTAGAAGAAGAAGACAAAAGTAAAAAAAAATAAAAAATTAAGGTTTAGGGTTAAAAAGGGACACGGTTGTGTGAGGCCCGTGTTGGGCAACACGGCCATGTCAACGCCCGTGCGGCCTTTATTTAGCCTGTGTGCGTTAAAAATCCTTGCCCTGTCTTCACACGGCCTCAAACACGCTCGCGCCACTTGGCCATGTCACATGGCCGTATGCAGCATCATTCACTTCTCCCACGTCCGTGTGACCTTCCACACAGTCATGTGGCTCAGCCGTATCTCGCACACGACCATGTGCCTTTCCCGTGTAACTCTCTAACTTGTTTTAAAATTGAAAAATTTAGCTCCAGATTTCACACGGCCTAGGACACGACCGTGTGTCCAGGCCGTGTGAGTTACACGCCATTTCACCAGGCCGTGTAACTCACTGTCGATTTTCTTCAAATTTTAAAACTAAGTCAAAGGATCCACATGGCCTAGGACACGTCTATATGTCCAGGCCGTGTGGGTTTTAAAAAAAATATTTTTTAAATTAATTAATTTTAAAAATATCATGAGATAAAATTAGTAAATTAGGAATGTTAATGCTCGGGTTGCCTACCGAGAAGCACTTATTTAAAGTCTAACCTCGACTTACCTCGTATTCGCAAGGTAATAGTGGTTCACGGAGTCGAAACTCCTCTTTCTCGCTGTCAGTTTTTTTATTCAAGTAAGGTTTAGGTCGAGTAATATTTACCTTAAAATGCCGAAATTAGGATGAGTTATCTCGACTATACCGTATGGGAAGACATTGAGTACCATAAAAGGAGTCACTCCATTTGTGTTAAGCTCTTAAGTGGTGATTCAATGATCTATTTTATCAATCAATACCTTGTCCCCAACCTTAAATTTCTTTGTTTCATCATTATGCTCGTCATGGCGTTGCTTCAGTTCTGCATCGTGTATTCTCGGTTTCACCTTGACATGTGATCGCCATTCATCTAGTTCATCGATTTTCAACATTTGTTCTTCATAAGTTGATTTGCTTTTGTCATATAAGCTGGACTGTGGCTCTATCTCACTTTTTCACGGAGTTTCCTGCAAAGAATATTGAGCCACAAGGTTACTCGTATTAACAAAATTTGTATAATCAACTCGATCACTAGATATCTTAGCAGAATCACGAGCTTGGACTTTAATGGTGTCATCTCTTACACGAAGTATGAGTTCACCTATAACAACATCAATAATCATTCTGACAGTTTCTTAAAAGGGTCATCCTAAAATTAAAGGTACATCACTATTCTCATCCATGTCTAAAACAACAAAATTAATTGAGAATATAAATTTATCAATTTTTACAAGAACGTCTTCAACAATACCCCTAGGAAACCTAATGGTTCTATCTGCCAATTGAATGCTCATCCTAGTTTGTTTGGGTTTCCCAAGACCTAGTTGCTTAAACATTTTGTAGGGCATGACATTAATACTCGCCCCTAAATCAGCTAAAGCATTATCAACATTTAAACTACCAATTAAATAAGGAATAGTATAACTCCCTAGATCTTTCAACTTATTGTGTAGTTTATTCTATAAGATAGCTAAGAAAACTGCATTTAGCTCTACGTGCGACGAATCATCTAACTGCTGCTTGTTTGCCAAAAGCTCTTTTAAGAATTTAACTGAATTGGGCATCTGCGAAAGAGCTTCAATAAACGATAAGTTAATATGCAACTTTTTCAAAAGTTTAAGAAATTTACCAAATTGTTCGTTTGTGTGGTCTTCCTTTGTCGTATTTGGATATGGCACACGAGGTTTATACTCTTTACTTATCAGTTTTTGTACACTGTGGCTCACCTCAACCTTACCTTGACTTACCACAATTTCTTGCCTTAGTTTTATTTCTGGTTCAACTAACCCTTCTTCATCTTGAACTGTAATTGCATGAAGTTACTCTCTTGGGTTAGTTTCGGTGTTGCTAGGCAAGCTACCTTCTGCTCTTTCTAAAATCATCTTAGCAAGTTGACCTATTTGGTTCTCAAGCCCTTGAATCGATGTTTGTTGACTTTTAAGCGTTGTTTCAGTGTTTTGAAAACGGGTTTCTGACACCGAAACTAATTTCATCAACATCTCCTCAAGGTTCGACTTCTTCTCTTGCAGGTAAGGTTGTTGTTGGAAGCCTGAAGGGGGTTGTGGTATCTAATTTCCTTGACCACCACAAGAGAAATTGGGATGGTTCCTCCAACATGTATTATAAATGTTACTATAGGGATTATTCTGGGGTCTAGAATTATTACCCATATAGTTGGCTTGTTCGTTCTCTGTGCTAGGGTTGTAGATAGACATTCTGGATTATTCATCCCTCCTCTATTTGTATCACACTACATCACCAAATGTACCTGCATAGAACCATATAAACCATCAATCTTTTTACTCAAAAGTTCTACCTAATTCAATAACATGGTGACTGTATTAACTTTAAAAACACCGACTACTTTCATCGGCTTTGTTCTCATGACTTGCCACTGATAATTATTCAGCAACATCTCATCTATAAACTCATAAGTTGCTTCAGGTGTTTTGTTATTCAGAGTCCCACCGGTGGCTGCATCGATCAATTGCCTAGTTGAGGGGTTCAAACCGTTGTACAAGGTTTGAACCTGCAGTCACAAAGGTAACCCATGGTGGGGGCTCCTTCTCAAAAAATCCTTATACCCCATGCATCGTATGGAGTATCTAAATTCATTTGCACGAAGGAAGACATATCATTCATTAGCTTGGCTGTCTTTGCCGGTAGAAAGTACTTTAGTAGTAATTTCTCGGTCATTTGATCCCATGTAGTGATAGAACCTCATGGTAGGGATTCAACCACTGTTTAGCCTTATTTCTCAATGAAAAGGGAAACAACCGTAGGCGAATGACATCGTCAGAAACTCCATTTATCTTAAAACTATCGCAAAATTCCAAAAAGTTGGCCAAATGAGTATTTGGATATTCATCTTGCAAACCATCAAACTGAACGAATTGTTGAATCATTTGAATAGTGTTAGGTTTCAATTTAAAATTATTTGCAGCAATAGCAGGTCTAACAATTCTCGATTTAGCCTCAGTGAGTGGGCTTGGCATAATCGTACATAGTACGAGGAGCAGGATTTGCGTCGACCACAAGAGGTAGCTGATTATTTTGATTTTCAGCCATCTCCTCAATAATATTAATGACTTTCTCTTGCTCTTCCACTGTACTTTGTCAACTCTGCCTCGCTTCTCTACGGTTTCTGCGAGCTGTACTTTCGATCTCACTGTTAAATACGAGAGGTCTTGACGGGTTTCTTCTAGTCATAAACTAAAGGAACCTGCCAGAAACAAACAAAAAAAATTAGAAAACAAAATTAAACTAAAAAAAATACAATAAAAATAAAAATAAAAATGGCTAAATTAATAAAAATCTAGTGTTCCTAATATCTTAGTCCTCGGCAATGGCGCAAAAAACTTGATGATGATTCACTAAACTAACTAAAATCACGATAAAGGAAAACGCATCTATCAAATATTAGTATAGTTATGGTGAGTCAGGAATATCATATCCACGAGGACTAAAAGTACTAGTAATTACTATCTTTTTATTATCTAGCCTATAAATTGAAAAGATTGTTTTTAATTTATCTAAACTAATTATTAAGACGCAACAGAGAATTAAGTAAGAAAATATTCGAATGAACCAATGAGAGAGACAATACCCAGGAAAGAATCCACCTAGACTTCACTTATTATTCTGAATCTAAATTAAACGATTTATTCACTTGCCTTGATCCGTAAAAATCCCTAAATTATATTAATATCTTTTTCGAGAGTAAAAATAACCAACTCTAGGATGATTAATTGAAATCTCTTTCTAATTAAAACCCTTATTGTATTATTAACTCGATCTATGGCTTCCCCTATTAGATTTGACTCTAATCTGATAGATTTATGTCATCCTATTTTTAGGATTGCATGCAACTCCACTCAGTTATGCCAGATCTACTCTTGAACAGAGACTTTTGCTCTACTGAAATAAGCACATCAATCATGAATTAATATCCTGAAAACATTAAAACATGAAATAAGTACACATAATTGAGATCAAGAAATCAAGTATTTATCATGTAATTCAGAAATTAAATAACAAGATCCATCATAAGTTTCATCTTCCCTAAGTATCTAGGGAATTTAGTTCATACTTTGGGAGGAAAACATCTCAAAATTAGGAAAACAACAAAACATAAAGAAACCCAAAAACTTCTAGAGAAGTTGACTGGAGATCTTCAATCTTGAAGGAGATCCTGCTTCTGAGTTGATTCCGACGATGTTCTTCGAGTAATTTCTTCATTCTTCTCTGCGTGCTCCCCTAGGTCTTCTTCTAGTGTGTATTTATAAACTTTAGAATGCTCAGAAACCCTAAAAATTGGCTTTTTTCTGTGTGTTAGGGAAACAGGGTTCGAAATCGACATGGGCTGGCACATGGGTGTGTGGCCACCCTGTGTGGCTCACGCGGGCGTGTGCTCAGCTTGTGTGGGAATACCCAGGCCGTGTGGTTCCTGAAAATAGCTTGTTTTGTCCAATTTTGGCCCGTTTTCCTCTCCTTTTGCTCCCTTATGCTATCCTAAGTATAGAAATATGAAATTAAAGGACTAAAAGCATAAAATTCACTAAATTATATAATAACTCATCCAAAAACATGCCAAGCATGGGATTAAAATATGTTACTTTTATGGTTTATCATCTACCTCCTTCAACCTCAATGTTAATAGCACTACTGCCACCATTGTGGTTACCATCAAATGCAACCAAATCCATAACATTCTTTCTAAGTGCTAGATTATCCTTCAAAAGATTTTGTTCACTGTCACGCAATTGATGCAGTAACTTAGTCGAACAGTCACACATTTTCCTATCGTACCACTTAAAGAAATCACAACCCCCGTCCTACAAACAAACCCCAATTTAGCCAAATTGAAAACAAAAAAAATTTATGAGATTTATGAAGTCATCAAAGTTGAGCTCAAGCTCAATTTGCAAATAAAAAATCTTCACTTACTCAAAAATCTGAACAATCACAAAATCTCCTCCCCGAATTTACATCGCTCTATGAAGTCTCTTTTGGAGCTAATTTATTGCAGTGACATTTTACTGCTTGTCCATTGTAGACATACTCCCTCCATGATGAAGTAATAATATTTGCATATGACAATTTTTTTCTTCAAACCATTCAAACCATCCGTTACCAAACCTCTAGATTGAGTATTCAAACTATGTGAATCCATGATTTCAGACAAGGAAGAAAAATAAAAATTTCTAAAAATATTAGGGATTTCACGATTTTGGTCTAAGGGATTTCATGATTTGGTTCTAAAAGATTAAGGATGTATAAAAATCCCTCAATTAATGATTCAAAAAGGAGATTGCTCAAGGTTTTAGGGATACAATAAAGAGTTAAGATGTTATGGATTTGGGGATTTCATGATTTAGGGAATTTGACGAGTTGGAGATTTTAGAATTTGTGAAAAAATGTTTTGAATTTAGGGGTTTGAGATGATTTAAGGGATTTAGGGGTTTTTTGTTTTATGTTTATTTAATTTGTTTATTTTTTGCCACATTAGCGTTATCATTTAAATGTCTACCACATCATCAGTCAACTGGAACGCTACATAGACCAATTTTTTTGACTAGCTGTTGCCTAACAGTCAACTGACGGTTTCCGTTTCAACTGGGTCGATGTTTGAAAAATCCTTTACATTTAGGGCCAAAATCAAAAAAGAAAAAAAGGTTAGG
The DNA here is from genome assembly GCA_025698465.1 of Gossypium longicalyx. NCBI lineage: Eukaryota > Viridiplantae > Streptophyta > Magnoliopsida > Malvales > Malvaceae > Gossypium > Gossypium longicalyx. The sequence goes on along the minus strand of CM047006.1, from coordinate 29,021,702 downwards.
GGTATATATCCAAAAGCCCCTATAGGTTGAGGGATTTTTTTGCAATTATGCCTTTTTTTGCATGAAACAACTTTGAGTTTTCATCTTCGATCTCCGACATTGACCGCTAGATGGATTTGGATCTAAGGTATGTTCTTTTACTTGTTGATGGGTATTGATTCATTGTACCCAAAATCGTCGCTTGGAACTAGCCAACCAAATTAAAAAAAAAAACTTAACAATCCAATGACTTGAATAGAAACTTTAGAATAGTTTAGTGACTTCAATGGAAACTTTCGAATAGTTCAGTGATAATTTGTAATTTTTTGAAGTTAAATGACCAAAAAGTAAACTTATAAATAGTTTAGTGACCTTGGATATAGTTTGTCCTATATTTTTTTCCACTTTGATACTTGAATTTGGTAGGCTTTTCCATTTTGGTCTCTCAATTTAGTTTCGTAAAATTTCATTATAGCACTTTAATTTTGTGCCACATCATCATCCAAAACTTATACATATATATTTTTATTTTCAAATGATGTCGTGGCATAATCTTAAAGTGATACTTCGCATTTTTACAAAATCCAAATTAGATGCCAAAATAAACAAAAAAGAAGAAGAGAGAGTATATGTACCAAAGTGAACTTATTTATCAAGTTTATGAAACAAAAATTATATTAACCATTTTAAATATATTGCTTATCGATACTACTATAAAACATTTAATTGAGTTATGTCAAGTATTAAATAAAAGTAATAATTATTATTATAATTATTATGAATATCTTATTAAGTGGATGTCCATTATGATAAAGATAAAGTTTTTGATATACTTTAAATTCTCATAGTTATTAGAATTAGATCTCAATTTTTTTTATATTTCTTATCCCTATAAATAAAGACTCTGATGAAGCATTGTAATCATTCCTTTTGATCAATAAAGTTCATTCTCTGTTGCTTTCATATTTTCTTTGTTCTTTATTCTCTTCATCTTTCTTTATTTTATAACACGTTATCAGCAGAATTCTCAATGTATTTTTCTAAACCCATCTCGTTCTTATTTTTCATTTGAAAACCCATACCTCAATTGCTTTATATCCTTTCCTAATCCCCCGTTGAATTACTTTCATTATTTTTCTCACTTAGCATTCAAATTGGTTGATTGGCTACCCCAAAAAACAAATTGACAAAAAAAAGAGGGGTTCAAACTTGTGTAGCGATTTGCTTAAAGTTCTTGGGAGGAATCGAATTTAATTCTATCGACTTAAGGTAATCCTAAATTTTATATGACAAATTATTTTATGTTATTTCCTATTTTTTTTCTTAAATACTTTATTATAATTACATTTGACAAATAATATGATTACTATTATTTTACTAATATTTTCTTAGTTTTTTTTTAGTGATTATAATGTCAAATCTTTCCAAACTTGAATTTGCCGCCCTAGACATCTCAGGCAAAAATTATTTGTCATGGGTGTTAGATGCTGAAATTCACCTGGATGCTAAAGGTCTAGGGAATACTATAGTAGAAAATAATGAAGCATCTAATCAAGACAAGGTAAAAGCAATGATTTTCATCCGTCATCATCTACATGAAGGATTAAAAGTGGAATATCTCACTGTAAAAGACCCTAATGAGTTGTGAAAAATTTTGAAAGAAAGACTTGACGATCAGAAAACAGTGATCCTCCCTAAAGCTCGTTATGATTGGATGCACTTACGGCTGCAAGATTTTAAGACTGTAAGTGAATACAATTCAGAACTTTTCAAAATTAGTTCTCAACTGAAATTATGTGGAGAGAACATAACTGATAAGGATTTGTTAGAGAAAACTTTTTCAACCTTTCATGCTACTAATGTGTCCTATAGTAGCAATAATGTGAAAAAGGTTTTAAAAAATATTCTGAATTGATTTCATGCCTTTTAGTGGCTAAACAAAATAACGAGTTGTTGATGAAAAATCATGGGATTCGTCCCACTGGTACTGCACCACTCCTTGAAGTGAATGCTGCAGTACACAGTAAATATGGAAATGAAAAAGAATAAAGGTCGTGATCATGGTCGTGGTCGTGGACGTAGTGGGGGACGTGGTCGAGGACATACTAGTAACTGCTATCATGGTGTTCATAATAGTGGTATTTCTAACCACCAGAAAAAGAATAGCAATGAAAGACAAGAAAGAGGTGGTCAAAATAATCCTTCAAAGGTTATTGAGAATTTATGTTACCGATGTGGTATGAGGTGACATTGGGTGCATACCTATTGTACACCTAAACATTTAGTAAAACTTTATCAAGCATCTATTAAAGGGAAGAAAAATAATATTGAGACAAATTTTATATCCAAAAATGATGAAATTGAGGCAAAAAAGGAGGGTGATGAAATTCATAGGCTTAATAATATAACTCATCTTGATGTGACAGATTTCTTTGAGAATCATTAGAAGAGTTGGTGTTATTTTAGTATTTATATTTTTTTTAAGTATGTTTCATTTTCTTGCATAAGGAATAAGTTGGTGTTATTATTTTATTTTAAATATGTTCATTTTCTTGATTAAAAAAAAGTATGTTTATTTATTTATTTTGCAAGTTATACATATTCAATAAATATTTGCAACGTTTCTAATGTTATATTTTATTTATTTTTTGAAGAATATGAATGATCAACAAAATTTTGTTGGATCCAAAATCAATGGAGACATATGTGTAACACCACTTACCCATGTCCAACGCTGGAACAGGGTACGAGGCATTACCAAACTTAAACATACACCTTCATGAAAAACCAGGCCATAAAATCTATTTTAATTCAAAACCTTTCAAACACGAGCATGTCGTCCCTTATTTGGGTTTACGAAACCCAAAACATTCATCGGAATCGATTCGTGACTAAACCGAGAACTTTAAGAAGTTTCAGGAAAACTTAGAAAATTTTCCATGAAACAGGGTCACACGCCCGTGTGCTCATGCCGTGTAACTCTTTATTTATAACGTCAACATGCACATCGAACCATACAGCCAGTCCACACACCCGTGTCCCTCACACGGTTGAGACACATGGCCGTGTCTCAGCCCGTGTGGCCAACACTTAGGCTATTTTCCAAGCCTTCATGTTACCCATAATCTTTTACAACCTTATACACATCAAAATTACAAATCATGGCATCATTTTAGTGATTAAATACTCTTTATTAAGACATATCCTTAACATTAACATGTCCTCTTACAAGTAATGCGTCTACTCATGCAATACCAAGTCTAGACTCCTTATTTCACATTCATAAGACTTGTTATTTTGATGACCACTTTTATCATTACACTATGGTTACCAACTTATTCATCAAGCATTCATATTCAATCATTATCATGTTGTTTTCATAACGTGCAATTACTACATCGCTATGACCACCTTAATTGGTCATAGAGCATACCTCCAACACACATGTCATAGTACTAACCATGCATGGCAACCAAACATAATCACATTATAAACATTAGACATGACATGAATAGCTAGGCTTACAAGCCATAATCAATATTAGCCACATCTCATGGCCATATGCATATAACTCAATATAAGCCAAAACATTTGGCCAAGCAAAATAATGCATGTCAATCAACTAGATCCCTATACGTACCACTCACTTGAAATTTCTAATAAATGCTTCAATATTCCAAAGGTAGCGACTTGATAGTGTGATGTTGTCTCCGACGATCTCCAACGTCGAGCTAACCTGAAAACACTAAAGAAAAGGAAAGGAAAGGAGTAAGCTTTATAGCTTAGTAAGACCGTATGAAAATAATAAGCAATTTATCAACTTGCTTCTCATGGTAATACAACCCTATTTACATTTTCACTCATGTTCTAGTCGAGTTGTTTTCTCAAGTCATAGTCACTAAATTATTTATATCTAGGGATACAGAACTCAAAATTAAGTTCTGCTAATTTTCCCTAAAACTAGACTCACATATCTTCTTACCATAAAATTTTCAAAATTTTTTGTTTAGCCAGTTAGTACAGTTTATTTCTCAAAGTTTTCCTTTTATGCTGTATAACAGTTCTGACCCCTCTTCACTAAAAATTAATTATCTCATAATACAGGACTCGGATGATGTTACCGTCTATTTCTATTAAAAATAAACTCATTAAGAATTCTAAGAATAAAAATTATAACTCATAATTTTTTTTTTACTATTTTCAATGATTTTCTCAAATCAGAACAAGGGATTTCAAAGTCATTCTGACTCTGTCTCACAACAATTTAAATATCTCATAATATGAAATACTGTTGCTTATATCGTTTCTTCTATGTAAAACTAGACTCATTAGGATTTAATTTCATATTTTATTTAGCCTCTAACTCAATTTTCACAATTTTTGGTGGATTTTAAAATTCAGACTATGGATGTTGTCCATAACTATTTTGGTTTAAATTAACGATACTACGTTCATCACACCATATTAATTCATTTTCACCACATTGGTAAGGTTACATATTCATACATCATAAGTATAGACCTATAATCACAAGGTCATCACAAGATCATTCTCATAGGCATGAGTTACCTATTTACATCTTCACTAAATGTGTATCATAAACTGAAATCATTTCTCATGAGCTTAGCATACATACCTGTGTTACTCAACATGCTCATATTCATTCCTTACTAATCGTATAACATGAATTAAATTCACATCTCATCAATTTCATGTAAGTACCTGTACCACTCACAATATGGTCATAACCTTTCTCATTAAGCTTAAACCGTAACTCTCACCGTTGAACCATTCAGAAAGCTATCGGATATTCATTAAGCCTCAAACATAGGGTATAATGTCGATGCCAGGTCCCAGACATGGTCTTACACTGGCTCATCCATCAAGTCGATACCATGTCCCAAACATGGTCTTAGACTGACTATCAAAATCAAGTTCGATGCCATGTCCCAGACATGGTCTTACACTAGCTCTCACATATCTCTGTCGATGCCATGTCTCTGACATGGTCTTACACTGACACATCTCGTAGTTGATGCATATCCCAGACATGTCTTACACTGGCTTACATCTCGAGGCCGATGCATGTCCCAGACATGTCTTACACTAGCTCTCGTCTCAATGCCGATTCCATGTCCCAGACATGGTCTTACACTGGCTCACAAATAACCCAAATGTCATGGCATGAGTATCCGAATTGTTTCTTAAGGTTCAAACGGGAATTCTACTATCTCAATATTCATCAAACATAATCATTTCCACAACCAAGCAATTCATACTATATCAATTTAAACACATATAATAACAATGTAGTTGTATTATTTACATACAATTTACTAGTTTCAATAGAATATCGTATTCCATCAAATCTCCAAGCATTCAATCAACACATAAATGTTATTTACATTTGACATCACTTTCTCATATACAATATCATCAACCTAAACTTTAATACAATCATGGCAAGATAGATTTTCAAGTATAATAACAATGGCATAAATATCATGCTCATTTAATCACACGGACTTACCTCAAATGCAATTTCGGCTAATTCTTCTCTTTTTGTCCTTAACCACGCACTTTCTCGATTTAAGGCCAAATCTAGATTTCTTGATCTAACATGATGAAATTCAATCATTTAATCACTAAATAAATTTGGACACTCAAAATTTCACATCTTTGATAAAATGACCATTTTTCCCCTAGACTTTGACAAAATGATCATTTTACCCCTAGGCTCGAAAATTGATTTTCATCACATTTTCTCACTACCCAAGCCTAGCCGAATACTTTTTATACTAGAAGCAGCCTATAATTCTCATTATTTCACACATTTATCATCTATTTTACAAGCTTTACAAAATGGTCCTTTTAGGGGTTTTCATGAATATTTCTTCAAAAAAGTTGTTTATTACTCAACCATGACTCATTTTATTTCATTAAAATTCAGCAAAAAACACAAATCCTCTCATTTCAAGTCCCTATACTATCAACCATTTTGCTAGATAGTCCCCTCATTTGAAAGCTAATGTTACAAGGATTCTAAAAATGCAAAAATCATAAAAAACAACCTTCTAAATGACTTACTTGCAAGGGATGAAAGTTGCTGAAAATTTTGGAATTCCATGGTTGTTTTCTTGAGCAAAAATCGGTGGAGAAGAAAGAGAAAAATAAAAGATGATAGCCTTTTTCTTTTTTGTTTTATTTTTAGTCAAATAAGTCACCAGACTCACCTAACAATTTTGACTTAGTAATAACCTTGTCTCATGGCCGGCCATCACTTATTTAATGGCCTATTTGCGCTTTAAAAACCTCCAATTTTAATTCTCTAAGTATTTAACACATTTGGTTACAAAAACAAAACTTTTACTCTTTATGCGATTTAGTCCTTTTTCGCAATTAAGTATGCAATCGCTAAAATTATTTTACCAAAATTTTCATGCACTCATATAATCATGGCACAACACATAAAATAATAATAAAATAATTCTCTGACTCTGGATTTGTGGTCCCAAAACCACCATTCCGTCTAGGCCCAAAATCGGGATGTTACAATATGTCTTGCTGGTAGTGCTACAACACATACGATACTCAAAGAGAAAAAATATTTTCTCATTTAACAATAAGTGATGCTCATACTAATACAATCTCGGGTAGTTCAAAACTTATTGAAGGCTCCAAAAAAGTAATTTTATTATTACCTAAAGGTACAAAATTTGTCATTAATGATGCTTTATTTTCCACTAAGTCTCAAAGAAATTTATTGAATTTTAAAGATATTCGTATTAATGAATATCATATTGAGACTATGAATTAGAAAAATATTGGATATCTATATATTACAAATGTTGAATGTGGAAAGAAATGTGTTTTGGAAAGACTACCTGCTTTTTCATCAGGTTTATATTATACACATATTAGTGCAATTGAGGCACACGTTACTACAAGCTAGAAGTTTGTAGAACCACATACTTTTACTATTTGGCATGACCGGTTAGGCCATCCCGGATCTATTATGATGCGAAAAATAATTGAGAATTCAATTGGGCACCCATTAAAGAACCAGAAGATTCTTGAATTCAAAGATTTCTCTTGTGATGTTTGTTCTCAAGGTAAACTGATTATTAGACCATCACCAGCTAAAGTTGGGATTGAATCTCCTGTATTTCTGGAACGTATTCAAGGTGATATATGTAGGCCTATTCATCCACCATGTGGACCATTTAGATATTTTATCATATTAATAGATGCATCTAGTAGATGGTCACATGTATGTTTATTATCGACTCGCAACCTGGCGTTTGCAAGACTACTTGCACAAATAATTCAATTAAGAGCACAATTTCCAGATTATGCAATAAAAACTATTCGTCTTGTTAATGCTGGTGAGTTTACATCTCAAGCTTTCAATGATTATTGCATGTCAATTGGGATAAAAGTTGAACATCCTGTAGCTCATGTTCACACACAAAATAGTTTAGCTGAATCATTTATCAAATGCCTCCAACTAATAGCTAGGCCATTACTTATGAGAACAAGACTCCCTATTACAGCTTGGGGATATGCTATTTTGCATGCAGCAGCACTTATGCGCATCAGGCCAATAAGTTATAATAAATACTCACCATTACAATTGGCTTTTGGTCAGGAGCCAAATATTTCCCATCTTAGATTTTTTGGATGTGCAGTATATGTTCCAATTGCTCCACCACAATGAACAAAGATGAGTCCTCAGAGGAGGTTGGGAATATATGTTGGTTATGAATCTCCTTCTATAATTAAGTATGTTGAACCATTAATTGGAGATTTATTTATTGCATGATTTGTTGATTGTCACTTTAATGAAATAATATTCCCAACATTAAGGAGAGAGAAAATACAACTGATAAAAGAAATTACATGGAATGGATCACCATTATCTCAATTAGATCCTCGTACAAATCAATGTGAACAAGAAGTTCAAAGGATCATACATTTGCAAAACATCGCCAATCAACTACCAAATTCATTTACTGACCTAAAAAGAATTACAAAATCTCACATACCAGCTAAAAATGTTCCAATACGAATTGATATCCCAATAGGGCAAACTGTTAGTGCAAAAGAAAGTAATCCATGCCTGAAGCATGGAAGACCGGTTGGTTCCAAAGGTAAAAATCCTCGTAAAAGGAAAGGAGCAAATACTCAAGGTGATTATATTATGGAGACAAATTCCCAAGAAGAGGCCAAATATATAACTAATTATAATCATAAAACCCCAGAAGAGATTCAGGTACCTGAAAATGATGATAACGAAGAGATCTCGATAAGTTATGTTACTTTGGGGAAAAGATGGAATCAAAAAAATATAGTTGTCGACAATAATTTTGCATATAAGGTTGCTATTGAAGTAGAAAAATAAAATGATAATCTTGAGCCTAAATCTATTGATGAATGTAGAAATAGAAAAGATTGGCCAAAATGGAAAGATGCAATTCTAGCAGAATTAAATTCACTTTCTAAACGTGAGGTGTTTGGGCTACACATGAGGTTTTTGGACCTGTAGTCCAAACACCTAAAGGTGTAAAGCCAATAGGATATAAATGGGTATTTGTGCAAAAACGAAATGAAAAAAATGAAGTCGTAAGATATAAAGCACGACTTGTAGCACAAGGATTTTCACAAAGGCCCACATTGATTATGAAGAGACATATTCTCCTATGGTGGATGCAATCACGTTTAGATATCTTATTAGTCTGGTAGTACGTGAAAAACTTGACATGCATCTAATGGATGTTGTTACAGCCTATTTGCATGGCACACTTGATAGTGAAATTTATATGAAAATCCTTGAAGGATTTAAAATCCCTGAAGGATATAAAGTTTCTCGGGAAATTTTTTCGATCAGATTAAAGAAAAGTTTATATGGATTAAAACAATCTGGACGTATGTGGTACAATCATCTTAGTGAATACTTGTTAAAAAAAGGTTACAAAAATGATCCAATTTATCCATGTGTCTTTATAGAAAAGGTTTTGATCAAATTTTGTGATAACTATTATTTATGTTAATGATCTAAATATTATTGGAACTCCTAAAGAGCTCTAAAAGACAGTAAATTGTTTAAAAAAAGAATTTGAGATGAAAGATCTTGGAAAAACAAAGTTTTGTCTTGGCTTACAAATCGAGCATTTAAAAGATGGAATTCATGTTCATCAATCAGCTTATACGGAAAAGATATTAAAGAAATTTTACATGGATAAAGCACACCCATTAAGTACTCTGATGATTGTACGATCGTTAAATGTGAATAAAGATCAATTTCATCTTTACAAGGATGGTGAAGAGTTTCTTGGTCCTGAAGTACCCTATTTAAGTGCCATAGGGGCATTGATGTATCTTGCAAACAACACAAAACCTGATATAGCTTTCGTTGTAAACTTGTTAGCAAGATTCAGATCTTCTCCAACACGTAGGCATTGGAATGGAATTAAACATGTATTTAGATATCTTAGAGGGACTATTGATATGGGGTTATTTTATTCAAATGATTCAAAATCCCTATTAGTTGGCTATGCTTATGCTGGATACTTATCGGATCTACATAAAGGTCGATTTCAAACAGGATATTTATTTATATGTGGGGATACTACCATGTCATGGCATACAACAAAGCAAACATTAGCTACTACTTATTTAAATCATGCAGAAATAATTGCAATGCATGAGGCAAGTTGAGAGTGTGTTTGGCTAAGGTTATTGACCCAACATATCCAGAAGATATGTAATTTTCCTTTACAAGGAAAGATGCCAACTATCTTATACGAATATAATGCAACAAGTATAGCTCAATTGAAGGGTGGCTATATCAAAGGTGACAGAACGAAACATATTTCACCAAAATTATTCTTCACCCATGATCTTGAGAAACGAGGTGATATAAATGTTCAAAAAATTCGTTCTAATGAGAATTTAGCAGATCCTTTTACTAAGACATTGCCAACTTCAACATTTAAAAGACTACTACACAAGATTGGAATGCATCGACTCAAAGATGTAATGTAATGTTGCCATCAGGGGGAGTCTAAAAACAAGTTGTACTCTTTTCCTTTAATCAAAATTTTGTCCCATTGGGTTTTTCTGGAAAAGGTTTTTAACGAGGCAGCTTGTAATAGAAGATTGTGTACTCTTTTTCCTTCATTAGGTTTTTTATCCCACAAAGTTTTTCCTAATAAGGTTTTAGCGAGGCACATTATCTACCAATGGACATCCAAAGGGGAGTGTTATGTATATCTTATTAAGTGGATGTCCATCATGATAAAGATAAAGTTTTGATATACTTTAAATTCTAATAGTTATTAGAATTAGATCTCTATTTCTTTTATACTTCTTATCCTTATAAATAGAGACTCTGATGAAGCATTGTAATAATTCCTTTTGATCAATAAAGTTAATTCTCTATTTTTTTTCATATTTTCTTTGTTCTTTATTCTCTCCATCTTTCTTTATTTTATAACAATAATGGTATTTTTATTTTTAACATTTTAAATAAAAAAATTAAAATCACTACTTAAAATAAATATATTTTTATATAATTTTTTTCATTCTTGAAGTGATTGTAAAATAATCTAATATATTTTAAATATTTACTATTATGCAGTTTATTACTCACAAAAAAATTAATTAATCAATTTAATGATTGTCATTTAAGTTAAGACGAAAATTTCAAATTTTGCAAAATATAAGGATCAAGAATGATCAAATCCGAAAACATGAACTAAATGTATAAAACTAATAGTAAAATAAATTAAGCACAAGCTTGAAACAAAAACGAGGTTAAATTTAAAAGATTTTTTTAATATATATGAATCAAAATTTAAACGTGTGATACACATTGCATGAATAATTTAAATTAAATACGTTAAATCTAAATTGTTCATGCAATATATAGATAGTGTTTAAAATTTGAAGAGTGCATTTTAAATATACTCTACTTTATATCTAAACTATCATTTAACATTCAAACTAAAGTTAGGCTGATAAAATAACCTAATCGATATAATACCAATAAGTTGAAAACTTGAAGGTTTTAAAGTTTAAACACTAATTTAAAATTCGAACTATAGTTGGGGACGTCTATGGAAATTAACCCCAAAAGAGAGAAAATTGATGGAAGAAAACCTTGATTAATTATCATAAGCATATCGATATATTTATTTTTTTTTTTTTTTTTGCATTCTATTACATTAAAGAAATCACATCAAAATTGACGATTTAATATTAATTCGATTAGTATGGGCATTGTTTTCAATACAAAATGACGTGAATTTAAATGTACTAAAACGCATTATCTTCCTATTTATAAGTAAGGAAGACTATGTGTAAAACATTGTATCAAAAAGAGCCACATATAATAAAAAAATATCACATTAAAATTTAATTTACTTTTAGTGTAAGTAATTATATTACAAAACATTAAATCGGCAAGCGAAATGAATTACAAACACAAACATCAATCTTTGAACCTAATGTAAATCAATTTTAACTTTTTTTTTTCATATTACAATCTCTTTTGTAAAAAATAAAATGTATTATCTGAAAATTGGCCCTTAAATCATATCTCAATTTTCGATTAGTTTTTTTTTTTTTTGGTTAAAAGTGGAGTATAAACTATTAATTTTGTCCTAATTTATCTAAAACAAAATATCAGTCAATCATGACACCTCACATCCTTATAAGATTTCACTTTTTAGATAAAACGAGACAAAATTGGGTAATAATATCATATAGACCATATTGTATTTTGCTCCCTTTACTCAAAAAACGTGCAAATTGGTCTCTATACGTTAGATCAAAGATCAAATTAGTATTTTTTGTTAAAAAATTTATCTATTTCTATAATTAAAAATTGGCATAATTGACAGAATAACCAAACAGTGAGACGTGGCGTGCCACGTGTACCTTATGCTGATGTACAAGGACCAACTTTTAACATTAGAAATTGATAAAAATTTTAATAAAATGACCAGTTTACTCTTTGAGCTAATATACATGGATTAATTTGCCCATTTTTTGAGTAGAGAGGGTAAAATACAATTAATAGTTTATGACCACTTTCGGACAAGAAAACTATAAGGACTAATCTAAAAATTAGGGTATAATATAGGGACCAATTTACGAATAAAACCCAAAATCCATAATTTCTCAAAGTATAGGGATTGGTGAGTTGAGTTGGAAGGAGTGAATGAGATGACTGTGGGGCAAGTTAAGAGGAGGCAAAGAGAAATGGTCTTTAGTAGAGCTCACTCTTCTTATTTCTTCCATGGTTAATAGTGCTGCAACTGTGTTTCTAAATATCCCTTTCACTGGCTCCGTTGCTACTATTATTGCTCCTTTTTGTTCCTTTGTTTCTTCTTTATTTTCTTCAATGGGGAATAATACTTCATCAATGGTGTTTTCGCATTCTTTAACCAGCTTTGAAATGAGATTGGTTGTGAAAAATGGTTGCTTCAGCACTTTTTGGATGAAGGGCAACCGTAATAACCCACCTGTTCGCTTGTCATATTTCTTCAATATCTTTGCCAACCCTACAAACTCCCAACCATTGTTAATCAAATGAAAATGGTTAATTATTTAAGAAATATTAATTGTGATTGCACCTGCAAATTGGGCTTTGGTTTAACTGGTTTAGGGTTGAGCCAATTCGGGTTCTAAAGTAGGGGCGAAGTCAAAATTTCTTTTAGGAGATGCCTAGATTAAAGTATATGTTTTTGTAGGAGTTAAAATGTAATTTTACCCTTATATTGATTATATTTTTTGGTTTACAAAAGGATTAAATCGAAATTCTAGTATTTTGGGGGACATACTATAATTTTACCATATTAACTTAGGATTTTATAAATTTTGGGGATCTAAAACAATAATTTCTCATTTTAGGGGAGGCAATGCCCCTGCCTCCCCCCTCCCTTCACCCCTGTTCAAGGTGGTTTGAATTGGATATCGAACCGATTGAATTCGGAATCAGCAAATACATTGTTCTAGAGAAAGAGGTTACACTAGTTAACTTATGAACTAGTATGAACCAGTTGAATCGGGCTGAAAAATCATTTGAATAGATATTTTTTATTTTTTAATTTTTTTTAAAATTTATTTAATCAAACTAGACCAATTGATTAAACTGAAAACCAATGGTATGAGTGATTCGATCACTAGTCTGGTTATAAAAATATTAATAATTTTGATTTGAGTCAAAGTCAAATTCAATTCATTTTAGGGTGAGAAACATTTTGAATTTGAGTTAATTTGAAATTTGGATAATTCCAATAGTTTTGTCTTTTAGATTTGAGCATGATAAAGGTAAAAGAAAAAGCTAGATTCATTTTGGGTGTCAAAGGCCTTCCCCCTCCTTTGCATTCACCCAAAAGTTTGAGGACTGAGTTTTTTAAGCTGAGTCGTAACAAATTTTATGATCACCTCATATTTTGATCATTCTAAATTTATTTATTTGAGTTATTTCGCATCATTTCTAAATCATACTTTTTTAAGCTTAGTTCAATTTGAATTTAAGTCCATTTAAGTTTGGATTAAACTCGGATTTAAATTCAAAATGAGTTTTGTATTTCATGCCTAAATAGATACATCTAATTGTTTTAGTATTGAAAGTAAAAGTACCTGTGAAATTGATGTTGCTGTAATTCTCTAAGAGGACCATTTCGCCATGAAAATCGACAATGTCTTTTCTAATTTTGGCCATTTCATCATTGTACTCAGTCCTACTTCCATTGGAGCTCCATTTATCCATCACTGTCTTAATCCTCTGTTGCAGTTCCTGAATCCATATTTTGCATTAAATTGGTAGTAAATATTAATAGATATTCTTGCTTTGTCTTCAAAAGAAAACTCTCTACATAATTACTTGTGTTGATGTGCCATTTTGAAATTTAGAATATTTACACTTTGGTCACTCAACTTCAAAAAATTATAAAATAATTACTGAACTATTCAAAAGTTTTTTATTTAAATTACTAGGCTGTTAAAATCGTTAATACATGGTCTTCTTTGTTTGCACCACGTGCACCAATTAAAAGTTCTCCTGTCCCTTCTCTTCTACAGTTTAATTTTTTTTTTTATAAAACAACATTGAATGTCATGAATCTGCAAATTAAAATCCAAACAACTTTCTTCTTCGATCTCAGTCAGGTCGGCTTCGATCTAAGGTATGTTTTTCTACTCGTTGATGGATACTGATCTACCGTACCGATCATCAAATTGTCACTTAAAGCTTGCTAGTCAAACTTTTTAAAAAAAATACTTAACAACCCAATGATTTAAATAAAAATTTTCGAATAATTCAGTGGCCATTTTGTAACTTTTTGAAGTTGAGTGATCAAAATATAATTTTTTTTAAAAAAAAAAACTTATTATTAAAGCACGTTTTAAAATTCAAGCTTTAGACTACTTACTATTAAATTTTGGGTCATTTAATATTGTGGAAGTTTGACACAAAATGCATACATAATTCAATACGAAATGTCAAAATTAATTATGTTTAGAAAATAAGTTAAGGACAGATTTTCAATTAAAATTATTTAATACAATTTGCATAAGTAATCTACTTTGTTGATAATATACATGCAATTCGTGCCTTGTAATTACATCAATGATATATGTACATACATATTATATATATAAGGGGCAAAGTAAAAAAAAAAATTGTATTGAGGCCAAAATGAAATTAAAAAAATTTAGGAAGGGGCAACGTTAAAAAAAATCCATTCTAAAATGGTCTCAATTGAATGAACAATTCTTAACTTTAAAACTAGGAAGATTAAAATTGAACTCTTCATTTTTAAGAAGGACCAAAATACAATTTATACCATTTAACCAAGACACGGAATCACAGACGCTTTACCTTGTGGCGGATGATGAAATCCTCTTCTTGTTCCATGAAAAACGCATTAAACTTGTTGATCTCGTTGTTCAACATATCCACGAATTCCGCCTCTGCTTTCCCGTACTTGGTCGGCTCTGCCCATAGAAATCAATTTAATGAGCTTCTTCAACTCTTTGTAACACAAAAACTGATCTCGCCATGTAGGGAACGTTTCCTCAATTTGTTGCTTTAATCTCTTCCCAAACTTCATTTTTTTTTTTTTTTTTTTTTTAGTGGTAAGTTAAATGAAAAATGGGTTTTATTAGCAAAAAAATGTAATTAGAATATGAAATAGCATATGCTTTGTGTATGAAAAATTCTAAGCATATTCGGTTATTGTAGTCATAGAGAGGAACATTAGAACCAATGGTAATGCTCAATTAAATTAACTTTTAATATTTATAGTGTAAATGTAGACAAATAGGTCAAGGAATTGACTAAATTTACATATCGGTGGGTTTGCATTTTATCCCCTTTATTTAAAAAAATAGATAAATTAATTCATGTACGTCAGATCAAATAATAGATTGGTCCTTTTTTGTTGAAAGTTTCATCCATCTCTACTATTAAAAACTTATGTGACTGATAGAATAATTAAACAGTTACATGTGGCGTGCCACGAGTACCACATGCTAACATTAAAAATAGATGGAATTTTTAATAGAATGATCAGTTTGCTCTTTAATCTAACGTACATTGACTAATTTGCCCAATTTTTTAATAGAAAGAACAAAATGTAATTTGACTCCTAATATAAAGGGCCTCTATGGTACTTTATTGGTTTTGAAATTATTAAAGTGGAGGGAATTATATGGTAAAATTATGGTTTTGGTCCCTTTGACTTATATTTGAATTTCGCATAATTTCATCATTTATTTTTATAATATCATTGGTTAGTCCAATTAATGTAGTATGATGAGTTAGAATGGTTTTTTTGAAGAATAAAATTCACCCCGGCATTTTAATCGGAGTAGTTAACAATAGAGGACGAACCGAGGGGCAATGACATTGGTCCCTTGGTTAAATTAAAAAATTATTTTTTAGCTCTACCCAAAAATCAAACCATTTAAATCAAGCCTTTTTAGTTCTTTGTTTAATAGAAAATTACATTTTTGGTCCCTTAAAGAAATTAATAATTCAGTTCAAACCTTTCTAACACAACATTTTTAGCTTTGACCACCTCAAAATTTTATAATTGTATATCCCCCCCCCCCCCAAAAAAATGCTAGTTACACATTAATTAACAATATTAACTATTTAGATTAACTAAAGATATTATAAAAATAGATTGAGAAAATTATACCAAATTAAAGTCTAAGTTGGTTCTGAATTGCTTATTCAATAAAATTTTCCTTACCCAAAAAAACTAAATTAAAACATAGAGGTTAAATACAAAATTTGAATATAGTAGAGGGACCAAATTCAGAACTTGACCGAGTTATAACCGGTGGTGCCAGGTGTTTTGCTCTGGTTGGGACTGTGACACATAAAAATGAACGGTTGTGAGTTTAGTGTAAGCAAAATAAAGAGAGATTTGAAGAGGGGAAGATTATGATTTTGAGGGGAATCTCCTCCGAATGGAAGTACTTCTACTCTACTTGTAACAATTGGCCAAGAAAAGTTTATACTACTTTTAACAAAACAACAATTCAAAAGTTATATTGTATTTTATTCTCTTAATTTAAAAAATAGATTTAATTAGTTTTTGTATTTTTGATCGAAAAGTAATTTAATTTTTTCTATTAAAAATTTTACCATTTGTATTATAAACCTCATGCTGATGTACAATGACCAATTTTTAATAAAATGATTAAATTTGATCTAAGGTATAAAAACTAATTTACCCATTGCTTGAGTAAGAGGGACAAAATGTAATTTAAATTTTAGTATAAAAGCTTTCATGATACTTTCGCTAAAGTTGGTCATCATTTGCAACTTGCTTGAGGGTTACATTAAGACTAAATGCTTAAATTAGGACTTAATCTTCCTGGGATTGATCATATATAAAAGGTAAATCTTTCAAAATGATTATATAAAAGTTAAACCTTCACAATAGTGTTCAAATGAAAGCTAAATATTTCAAAATGATCAATTAAAGACTAAAACTTTTCAAAAATACTCAAATAGAGACTTTTCAAATGTCATATTTTGAGTTTTAAATTATATTTTTTTTCAAATAATATTTGATTCAACTATTACGTGTTCTATTCTAATCACATTATATTCAGAATTTTTATTACAAATTTGACCCTTATTTCAACACTATAATTACAATTATTTTGAAAGATTTATCTTTTATGTAATTGTAAGCAAACCTCTAAATGGTTCAGCAAAGCACTAATTTGAGCATTTAGCATTAATAATATACTCTTTTCTTTTTATCGTATCATAAGCCTCTTAAATTTGTAGTCACCACCTACATATTCAACTCTTTTGAGTTAAACGGTATTATTTTTCATAAATATAAGAGAGCTAAAAGGAAATCTGGGATCCTAATTGTTCATATGTCACCCCCAAGTGCAAGATTTTTACATTTTCTGTTCTTGGTTCTTTCCTGTTTGGTTTAATGGAAAATTTTGCAGCAAAATCACTTAGGTAGACTAGGAATTGCAATTGTAAAGCACTACTTCATATGCACTCTCAAATTCATATTCCCTATAACTCTACATAAAACACAAGGATTTGGTTATCCTTACAAGGTATTATCAATCAACAAATTCTTCGGGTGAAAAATCGATGTCCAGTGGTGTACCCTTTCTAAGTTTTTCTTGCAAATCAATCTGTTTCGGCAAAACAATCTCAATGTCCTCACCGGACATGGCAAAGTATCTCTCTAGTAATATCTGCAGTGAGGAAAAAAAAAACAAAAACAAAGAGATATAAGAAGAAAATGAACGACATCAAAATTGAAATCCATGGTCTTCTTTACAAATTAAACCAAAAGTTCACTACAACCATGAATCACCATTGAAGAAGTATACTATTATCTTTTTTCAATCATAAAAAAGAGAAAAATGCTACAGACCATAGCTGCATATGCATCGGAGGTTTTTTGGCGTGCAGACTTGTTGAGACCCCTGAAAGACAAGTGAAAGAAATATGCTCCAGTTCAGACATCAAGAAGAAAAAATTTCAAAGATACAGAAATATCATGACCCAGAACGTTATGCCTTTGCAATTGTCCTCTTTTCATAACAAGTCGTAGGCATCAACAAACCTAACATGCTAGGCCATGTTGCGAGGCACAAACAGGTGCGTCTTCACAGATTTAAACTCGTGGCCTTACACACAAATGAGCAATACAACAGTCAATCAATTAGTATAGTGGAGTGCACTCTTTTGCATGCAAAGAATCTATGTATATCCAAAAAGGACAATTTCGACATGCTAGGCCGGGTCATGAGGCACAATCTGCAATTGTCCTCTTCTCATAATCACAAATCTTCAATATAAGGACCCGACCTAGCACACTAGTCCACCTTGTGAGGCACAAACAGATGCGCCTGGCCTTGCACACATATAAGTGCACTCTGCTATATGACCAACACTCAATTAGTATAGTGGAGTGCATTCCTTGGCATGCAAAGGATCTATGTGTATCCAAAAGGGACAATTTTGGAGACACAGCCGTCAGAGTCGTGACTTGGACAGGAAATATCAAATTGGGGAAACTTATTTGTACAAGTTAATCATCCTGTAAGCAGCTTCTGATGATGTCCCATGTTCATCTTGTAGATACACTCTCCAACCCCTGAGTTGAGTAAAGCAATTGACACACACAAAAAAAAAAAAAAAAAGTGATTTTTTATGCAAATTAAGACCAACCCAAATGGTTTAAGCAAATACACAAACAGTGTGGACTTCAAGCGAGAAACATAAAAAAACATTACCTCTCGGCAGCTCGAACCGCTAGCCGTCCGGCAATACTACGAACTTTGTTCGATTGAGGGGTCTCCTTTCCATCCCAAGATTTAGGGATTCCAATTATAAATTCATCAACCTCCTACAATATATATAACTCTACCATTACACCCAAAATTTGCATTTAAAAAGCTTCGAATTAAAAGAGAGTAAGTAAATTTTTTAACCTCTCTTTCAGCCATGTCAAGCAGTTGTAGCTCAAGTTTTTGTCCTCTCAATTTCAAAACCTATAAAGATACAGAAACAGGGAAAACATCGAACAGGTAGTAAACTGAAAACCAAATTGAATGATGTTATTAGTACCGTGAGTGGACGAACGGAGAAACCTTTGCTAAGGGCAAGACCGGTACGTGATGAACCCAAATCCACGCCTAGGCTGAACCCTACTGTACATTGTGGATTGGTTTTACGGCGAAGGGCATTTGGGGGGAATTCTTGGAGAGACGACGACAAGGCATTGGGTTTTGGATTATAATTACGGATTGGGGTTGAGAAATAAGGAAGAAAAAATGGGGATTTTGAGAAGATTAGGTTAGGGTTGGTTTTAGATGGATTGAAAAATGGATGTGATTGCAATCGCGGTGAAGACATTGGAGATTGAGTGTCATACACTAAGCCCCCTAGTTTCCCAATCCAAGAAGAAAATTGTTGGGGGATTTTAAAACATGATCATTCTATAATGTGTAAATTTAAGATTTACTATTTATTCTTTAGTTCTGGTACTAGAATCGAATTGCATTTTGTCTCTTCTGCTAAAAATTGAATAAAGTAGTCTCTCTAAGTTAGATCAAAGAGTAAATTGGTTATTCTTTTAAAAATTTCATCAATTCCGATTGTTAAAAATTTATTCATGTACATCAGCATGATGTACATGTGACACGTCACGTATTTTTATTTTGTTATTTTTTTAATCATGCCAGTTTTTACTTTTTAATAGTAGTATTGAATAAATTTTTAACCAGAAATGACCAAATTGCTCTTTGATCTAATGTACAAGGATTAATTTGCCTATTTTTTAGTAAAGGAGGCAAAATGCAATTTGACACACAATATAAGGGCCTTTATGGCATTTTTACCCAATAATTTGACATAATTTGGTTCCTATACATAATATCATTAGCTAGTAGAAATGCTAACTACTTGAACTAACTAATGTTATTGTAAAATTAGAGATGAAAGTATCGGGTAGGTCTTTTATTATAAGAATAAAATCAAATTAGCTCATATATGATTAAATAGATTAATTTAGTCCATGTATTATTAAAAATAATAAAATATGATTGAATTTCAACATAATTAACATTTAAAATTTAAAAAAAAAATCATTTATTGTTTAAATTTTTAAATATTTTTATGGTTTTATAAATGAAACATTTTGTTTAAAATTGAAATACAAATGAAAAACTAATAATTTTTTTGTGTCATTTTTAAAATAGTAAAGAGACTTAACATATATTTTCACCGAAAAAATATATGACAAAATTATGAGTTAAAGTATCTTAGAGGTTTTTGTATTAGGGACTTAATCAAATTAATTCTTTTATTATTAAATGGATCAATTTAGTTTATGTAATATCAGAAAAGATCAAATAAGTTCAAATTGTAAATGAGTTAACATTTACTACATAAAAAATATCTTGAAAATTATTTTTTTCAATTGCAGTTCAATTCCAAACACAAAATTTTATTTATAGAACCATAATAACTTTAAAAATATTAACTTTGTGAAATAGTAAATGACATTTTTTATGCAATAAACGTTAACTATATTCCAAGTTAGCCTTATTTGACTCCTTTTAATAGTAGAGGGACTAAATTGATCCAGTTAATAGCAGAAGGATTAATTTGATTAGATACCTATAATATAGGGACCTCTCAGGTATATTCACCCAAAATTATGTTAAATTCATGCAAATTCACCCAATTAAGGTGGGCTTCCTTGCTTTCCACATTGGAACCAATGGGCTCCATTGACGTCGGGTTCGCCGTTTCTTTAACCGGGTTATTTATCAATACCACTTGGACTTTTTGCGTGGACGTTGCCCTCCTACTAAGCCTTGTAGAGGGTAGAAAGATAAAAATACCTTTCAAGTCCCTCTCAATTTTGATATTAAGCAAGCTGATCCCTTTCAAAAAAAAATTTAAGTAAATTAAACTGTGAATTTCGAAAATGAACTGTAGCGACGTAAAAATTTTGCTTTCGGTCGCTAATTGTGACGATTTATTGAAAACTTGAAAATCGAAGTTTGATTTTGAAATAAGAGGGGAGTCGCCACCGATCCTTTTCATAGGTGTGATTGGGCACCCAAGAATTTTATTTTTAAAACAAAAGAAGGCCGAGTTTAGGTCCACGTTAAAATCAGAGTAAAGTAGGGTCCGGGAGTCGGTTACGCGCGAGGAAGGTATTAGCACTCTCGCGACGCCCAAAATTGGTATCTTGTTAAACAAGCATTGTCTTAATTTTTCAAAATTGCAAGTTCAAAATAACATTGAATCGTGATCCAATCAAAACACGAAAGTTCTTTAAGTTTTTTTGATTTTTGAGAAGGACATACCGTTTTAACACGAGTCGATTGATATTCACCCAACATAGCGATGAAATCGATGACGTAGTGTTTAAATCGATACGTTGCCTTGATTATTGAAATAAATAAAGACACGAATCAACGTTTTAAAATAATGGACAACGAGGTAATGTATAAAAATGGGCGGGAAACGAAAGATAATGGTTGGAAATACATCAAGGCACATAATACATACGACAAATAATATTAAAGACAATGACAATGCACGCGATATTAAATATAACAATAGTATTAAATACGAGAACACAATATATATATTTATACATACATATATATAGTAATAATGTTGGAAATATACTACATATAATATTTGAAATATTTATGAAATGATAAGAAAAATACGTAACTATTAACGTTAAAGTATGTAATTATGAAAAATGTATGTATATGGGGATGAAAGATGTTTACATAATAATACTAAATATAAGTACTAATATATATATACATATACATAATATATTTAAAATGAACATGTACAACGTACATATATAATAAAATACATGAAGACTATGATATTTTAAAGAACATATATAAATAATAAGAAAAGTATTATAATAAATACTAAAAAAAATCTATATTTATATATACATGTATAATAATGAACAATACGATATACAAAAATAATACCAATAAAAACATATATATATATATGTGCAATGAAATATGTATACTAATATTAATAATAAATATAGTAGGAATAAAACAAATGTAGTAGTAATATATAAAATGTGGTAAAAAACATACACATAGAATTTAATATATATATATATATATATACATGGGATAATATGGAAATGTGTACATAAAATAATACATACAAAAATATATAACTAACAATATTGAAAATACATGTTCATAATATATAAAACATATATAATATAATATTAAAACGTTTACACGATATATGCATACATAATTACTATGTTAAAAGCGCATTAATATATTAATAATAATACTAATATTGCGTAAAGATATACTTACATAATATGTATTAAAGATATACACATATATAATAAAATACATGGGTAACACGATATTTAATATACACGTAATATAACATAATAATATACGTAATATATATAAAATACACATAATATATATGTATATAACAAAACATGCGCTATATTACCATAATAATGGTATTAAAATACAAAAAAACAATGTAACATAACAAAAATACTATATATATACAAATCTATGTACATAAATAGAAATATATACACTATTATAATAGTAATAATAATAAATGTGATAATAATGTTGGAATACAAAAACAAATAAAATAAATATATTGAAATACAGTAATGAAAATAAGCCTATACGTACACAATAGATATATACATAAACTAAGACATATATTGACAATAATAATGGTAATAATAATATTGAAATATAAAAGCAAGCATAGCATTCAAATATTAGAACAAAGTAGATAAAAAATACTAAATATAAATAAATATATATACGCGTATAGTAAGAGTATATACTAATATATAATAATAATAGTAATAATACTAATAATAATAATAATAATAATAATAATAATAATAATAATAATAATGATGATAAAATTATAAAAATAATAAAACTAAAGAGGAATAACGAAAAAAATGAAAAGAAAGGACGAAATTGAATTGAAAAACTAGTTATTGGGGCCAATTTGAAATAAAAATAAAAAGAAGAGGACGAAATTGTAATATGCACGCAACATGGGAGGACCTAAATAGAAAATACCCCCTCTCATCAAAACGCAGCGTGTACATGGGGACGAAATTGCAAAACGCAACAAATTTTGGGCCAAAATTGAAATAGCGAAAAGACTTGATTGTAAATGCCTGAAAAAGCGGAAGGACTGCGCGCGCAATTAGCCCATTGAGTTGGAAACACGCGGATCCTAGGTGGGTTCGAGTCGGATCTCGGGTCGGGTCTTCAAAACGGTGTCGTTTTGTTCATCAAAATCGGGGGTCCAAAACGATGCGTTTTGACCCCCTATAAAAGTTAAAATTTAAAAAAAAAAACATTTGTAACAGCTGAGAAAAAAAAAGAAAAGGGAGAGGGGAGAGGGGAGCTCGGAGCGATTTCCAGCCAGGGGGCTCCCGTCCGATCGCCGGACCTTCGCCGGCGCCGACCACCGAAAAGGTAAAAATTCCTCTTTTTTTATATATTTTTATTTCTCTTTTTATATTTATGATACGTGTATATATATAAATCAGTAGAATAAAAAAGAGAAAAAAATAAAAAAATAGTAAAAGTAAATAAATCACCTCGAATGCTTTCTCTTTGATTTTTGATATTGGGTTCTCTGATTTAATACTATTCTTGTTCTTTGGCTGATAAAATTGCTATATTTTGCTCAAAAGTTGAATATGTTTCTTATTCTCTTTGCCTGAAAATTGCCGAACCCTCACACTGTTTTTGAATCGGGTTTTATAACCCTTTTACATCCCTTTTTTTATTGTTTCTGTCATGTCTTCTGTTTTGTCTTTGCAGGGGATGGGCAAGCGGTGGAGCAGGTGAGTCAGAGGGTGGTTGGCCGGTGGTGTCAGTGGTTACGGCGCAAGTGGGCAAGTGGGGGGTAGGTTCAGCTAGGGTTTCTGTTTTCTGACTTGGGCTTAGGTCTAGTTGGGCTAACGGGCTGGGGTTTAAATGTATTGGGTTGTGTTTGGGTTTTAGGGGGTTTGGGTAATTGGTAATGCAGACAGGCCCAAAAATTGGCCTACAACAGCTACCCCTCTTTGCTCATTGTCGTGTAACGGGAATAGAGCAAAGACACCAAGAAAGGCCAATTTTGTCCAGTCTTGCTGAGTCTTGACTTCTTTGTTGCTCTTCTTGTTCAAGTAGTCTCTTTCCAGTCCATTGCATCTTGTAGCTTTGACTCAATCCACTACATCTTCTGATATATTCTTCGTAGCTTCACTCTACTTCAATGTAACTTCAATTATATGAGACTTGTGGCTTCGATCTGCTCTTCTATCGTTTCAGTGAAATAAGGTTTGTGGTCTTCTCTTCTGCAACTTTAGAAGAGTAAGATTTGATATCCTCGATCAACTTCGCTGTAACTTCAGGGAGACAAAATCTGGTGTCTTCAATCAGCTCCAATATTTATTCTTTACTCAGCATGTGATCCTGATCTCAACTCATTTCTCGCAATATGAATTGACTCTTTAAAAACAGACACTAAAAGGCTCAACTCAACTCTCGCAATATGAGTTGATTTTTTTGAAACAACAGAAATTAAAAGGCTCAACTCACCTCTCGCAATATGAGTTGATTTTTGAAAAACAGAAATTAAAAGGCTCAACTCACCTCTCGTAATATGAGTTGATTTTTGAAAAACAGAAATTAAAAGGCTTAACTCACCTCTCGCAATATGAGTTGATTTTTGAAAAACAGAAATTAAAAGGTTCAACTCATCTCTTAGCAATATGGGTTGATTTTTGAAAAACAAGAATCGAAAATACCTCAGCGTGTCCCGAGGCTCAACTCACCTCTAGCAATATGGGTTGATTTTTTGAAAAATAAGAATCGAAAATACCTCAGCATGCCCTAAGGCTCAAGTCATTTCTCGCAATATGAGTTGATTTTTTTTTTGAAAAGAAAATTAAGAACAGAATTTGAGAAGCAGATTTTGGAAATAACTCGGCATGTGACCCGAGGCTCAACTCACCTCTCGCAATATGAGTTGGTTTTTGAAAATACAAATTGAAAATACCTCAGCGTGTCCTGAGGCTCAACTCACCTCTCGCAATATGAGTTGGTTTTTTTGAAAATAAAAACATCAAAATACCAAAACCTGTCATCTGGTGAAACTCAGGTGTCTTTTTGATTTAGTACAGCCATCATTCAAAATTTCTTGCTCTGCTGGAGTACCTGTATATGTCATGCATGATGTCATCATGATATGCACATGTTGGTCTTAAATGCATCTATGCCTACATGATTATGCTATGCGCCTTGGGCTTGTTTTTCATATGCCCCTTTTTCCATCATGATTTTTGATGATCTGCGTTCATTGTTTTGACTCTTAACTTTCATTTCAGGCCTTGTACCCGTCCTCAAGCTTCACAAATAATCTACGTTTCTCAGGTATCGCTCTTTTGCCCCCGATTGAACTTTGTCCTTGCATTGAGGCTCTTGTACTTATCAAATTCTTATCCGGGTAATGCTTAACATTTCTTTTGTTTAGGGCATGTCATTCCATTATTTATCATATAAACGAACCACATAATGAGATGCACAAAAATAGTCAGGTAGGGACAAAAAGACACCTCACATTTATTCATTTCAAATGCAGCAAACAAAGAAAGTTGATCAATGGTAGAAAAAAAATGTCATAAGGAGAAAAGGGATCGCATTTCAACCAATACAAATGCTCCAGATATTCAGCGTATGAACTCTTCCACGTTCCTTTATCCAGAATCTCTTCGAGTATGGCTTCTTGCGTAGAAGATTTCGAGCTGCTGAAAATGCTTCAAATACTGTAGTCTCGCTATGTGACCCACCGTTCAAAACGCCTTGCCTTTTAAGCCAGTGCTTGCTTTATTAGAACGCCCTTTCGGGTTTTCATCCTAATATTTTGTGTTAATTAAGACGCCCTTTTCGGGTTTTCACCTTGACTTTTTTTTAAGATGCCCTTTTCGGGTTTTCATTTTGATTCCCTGTTTTCAAGCATAATATTTCTTCACAGCATCTGAATTCACTGGGTTAGATAACTCCTTCCCATCTATCTCAGTGAGAATCAAAGCTCCACCCGAGAATGCCTTCTTTACGACGTATGGTCCTTCTCAATTTGGTGCCCATTTTCCTCGCAGGTCTTTTTGTATTGGGAGAATCTTTCTCAGCACGAGTTATCCTTCGCGGAATTCTCTTGGCCGTACTTTCTTGTCATTGGCCGCGATCATTCTCTTCTGGTACATCTGTCCATGACAAATTGCCTTTAGACATTTTTCCTCGATGAGGTTTAACTGGTCATATCGAGCTTGAACTCACTCTGCTTCCTCTAATTTCGACTCCATTAAGACTCGTAGAGAAGGGATCTCCACTTCGATAGGTAGTACAGCTTCCATTCCATAGACCAAAGAGAAATGAGTTGCCCTAGTTGATGTCCGTACAGATGTACGATATGCATACAAAGCAAATGGTAGCTTCTCATGCCAGTCTTTATAAGTCTCAGTCATTTTCCCGATAATCTTCTTGATGTTTTTGTTCGCTGCTTCAACAGCCCCGTTCATCTTTGGGCGATAGGGCGAGGAGTTATGATGCTTTATTTGGAATTGCTCACACACTTCTTTCATCATCTTGTTGTTCAGATTCAAGGCGTTATCTGAAATGATTCTCTCAGGCAAACCATATCGACAAATGATTTTCTTTTTCAAAAACCAGCTAACTGTAGTCTTCGTCACATTGGCAAACGAAGCGGCTTCTATCCATTTTGTGAAGTAATCAATAACCACAAAAATGAATCGGTGTCCATTAGAAGCTTTTGGGAAAATTGGCCCTATAACATCCATGCCCCACATAGAAAAAGGCCATGGGGAAGTCATGACATGCAGGGGCGAAGGGGCTGCATGAATTTTATCGCCGTAAATTTGGCATTTGTGACATTTTCTTGCAAAGCTAATGCAGTCGCTTTCCATCGTCAGCCAATAGTAACCAAGTCTCATAATCTTCCTGGCCATAGCAAAACCATTGGCATGTGTCCCATAAATTCCCTCGTGGACATCTTCAAGTATTTTCTTGGCTTCGACGGCATCTACACATCTCAAGAGCACCTGATCTTTTCCTCTTTTGTATAGGTTGTCTCTATCAAGAACAAATCCCGCTGCCATTCTTCTGATTGTTCTTTTGTAGTTCTCATTTGCTTGTTCGGGATATTTTTTATTCTTGATATATTCTAAGACATCATGGAACCATGGCCGTCCATCTGGCTCTTTTTCAATGCTGAAACAATGTGCAGGGACTTCATATATGCTCATTTGAAGAGGAATTATTTCCGTTTCTCTGTTTGCTTTGAATATTGAAGCCAAAGTGGCTAGGGCATCAGCCAATTGGTTTTCTTCTCATGGAAAGTAATTAAAAGTTATTTTTTTGAATTCTTTAATCAGTCCCTGCCACTAGATCATTTCAGATCGACTAATTTCGAATCTCTCACTTCCCAATCTCCACGGATTTGGTATATCACCAATCTTTGAGTCTCCATATACCTCTAAAGTTTTGATGTTTCGTTCAATAGCTGAACGAAGTCCCATGATCTGAGCCTCATACTCCGCTATGTTATTGAGTACGGAAGAAATTCACTGGCGTTGAGCGGGTAATGATTCCCTTCTGACGATACCAAGACTGCTCTGATCCTATGCCCCAACGCATTCGATGCACCATCAAAGCTCATCTTCCATGGCTTCTCATTTGATGACTCGGATTCCTTTTACGTGATGCACATTAAGTCTTCATCGGAAAATCGAACCTCAAGGGGTCGTGTCTCATCTATCGTTCGAGCCATTAAGAAATCGCTATTGTACTACTTTTTATCGACTTTTGACTCACATAGAGCGATATCGCATCTCGATAGTAAGATCTCGCCATCGTGCCATTCTTCCCGAGAGTGCAAAGCGATTCCATCATGTACTTTATTGGATCCAGCTTCGAAATTAACCATGTCGTATCATACAACATATATTGCCTGAATCTTCGAGCTACCCAAACCAGAGCGCAACAGTATTTTCAATGGACGAATACTTTGCCTCGTATTTAGTGAACTTTTTGCTGAGGTAGTAGATCACCTTTTCTTTCTTTCCTGACTCGTCGTGTTGCCCCAATACGCAACCCATTAAATTCTCGAACACAGTCAAATACAATATCAGTAGTCTTCCCGGGATTGGCGGTACTAGCACTGGAGGACTAGACAAATATTGTTTTATCTTATCAAAGGCCACCTGGCATTCTTCGTTCCATTCTCCCGGATTATGTTTTCAGAGAAGCCGAAAGATTGGATCACATTGGTTGGTAAGTTGAGCAATGAACCGAGCAATGTAGTTCAATCTCCCTAAAAATCCTCTGACTTTTTTTTGTGTGCGCAGAGGTGGTAGTTCTTGAATGGATTTTATTTAATCTGGATCAACTTCAATGCCTCTCTTGCTGACGATGAAGCCTAGCAATTTTCCTGAGGTAGCCCCAAATGTACATTTGGCCGGATTGAGCTTTAGCTAAAACTTTCTTAGTCTGTCGAACAAATTCTTCAAATTCACTACATACTCTTCTTCCCCTCGGGATTTAGCAATCATATCGTCAACGTAGACTTCTATTTCTTTATGCATCATGTCATGGAACAACGTCACCATAGCCCTCTGATATGTTGCCCCAGCATTCTTTAATCCGAACGGCATTACCTTGTAGCAGAATGTTCCCCACATCGTTATGAAAGTAGTTTTCTCCATATCCTCAGGGGCCATCTTGATCTGGTTATAACCCGAGAATCCATCCATGAATGAAAACAATGAATGCTTGGCTGTGTTATCCACCAATGTATCGATGTGTGGCAAAGGAAAATTATCTTTAGAACTTGCTCGATTCATGTCGCGATAATCCATGCACATTCGTACTTTATCGTCTTTCTTTGGTACCGGGACTATGTTAGCCACCCATTCTGGATATTTGGAGGCTTGTAGGAAGCCAGCATCAAATTGCTTCTTGACTTCCTCTTTTATTTTCAACAACATCTCAGGTCTCATCCGTCTTAGCTTTTGTTGAATGGGTTTGCATTCTGGCTTTAATGGGAGTTTATGGACCACCACATCTTCATCTAATCCTGGTATGTCCTGATATGACCATGCGAATACATCTTTGTACTCACGGAGCAAAGCGATCAAATTATGCCTAGTGTTACCCGAAATAGAGGTCACAATCTTCACTTCTTGCTTCCTTTCTTCAGTTCCCAAATTTACTGTTTCAACTGATTCTTGATGAGGCAAAATCTGTTTATCCTCTTGTGCTACCATTTTTAGCAAGTCAAGAGACGAGACATAGTCTTCAGCATTTTCTTCGGCTTCAAATTCTCCTAAACAAACATCCTTCTCAAAATCGATTTCAGGACTCGTAACGGGTTCATTCATGCTGTTGATATCTGAGCACCTGAAAGTTGAATGGAAAAGGAAACTATAGAGGGGCATCTAAGTATTGGAAGCAACAAACGAAATGTTATGGCATGGCATGAGGCAAATGTAAGGGTAGGCTATGAAATGAGAAAATGATTATGAAATTAGTGATAATGCGAAAGATCGTGACAAAATGCATCTTCATTAATATTCATTTGAATGATAAAGAGCGAATGCAAGCTCTTACAAAAGAATTCTATTATATCTAAGGACAAAATAGAGAGTTAATGTTTGAGTATTACTCTGAAGACTTATAAACTACAAGAAGGTCCTCGGCAGTCCAATTATTCAACATGAAACCTAGGGGACAAGGGCGTATCATCGAGACGTCTTTACTTGCGCCAGCTCCCTTGTCAATGACATTTATACTGACATTCTAAAGACCCCTTTCAATGATTAACAGTGTGCTTCATGTATTGTCTTGTTCGGGTACATCGTTCCTGCAGATGTAAATGTTTTTGACAAATGAGGGTATGCTATGGGCTCCTATTCTATTTCTCGGCCTAAGGTTTTTGTGATCCTTTTTTCCTGATCTTTCTTCCATTGTTTCCTTCTTTGATGCATGTCAGGCTGAAAACCTAAACCGTATCTGGCCTTGTGGTGCACTGGCTTTAAGGCCCTGACTATTTCTTGTAGATATCTCCCTAAACCTCTTCTTGCTCGAGCTCCCCTTCCTACAGTCAACCTGACACCCATTTTGGTATTTCTCGACAGTTTTAGCACAGGAATTCTGTTTCCCTCGGTGACGAAGGTGGCATTGACAAATTCAAGGGATCGAAAGGAACATTCCACAACATCTTTATTCACTTCAATGTATGGTGTGTCAGTGGAAATAGATGCTACAATGTCTTCTTCTCCTTCGACAGTGACTAAACAGCCATCCATGATAAATTTCACCTTTTGATGGAGGGATGATGGGACTGCTCCAGCGGAATAGATCCAAGGTCTTCCCAAGAGGTAATTGTATGATGGTGTAATGTCCATGACTTGAAACTCAACATCGTATATATAAGGGCCCACTTCCAGAGGTATCTCAATATTTCCCATGACCTCATGCCTCATTCCGTCGAATGCCCTTACCGTGGAATGACAGGGCCTTAAATAGGACAGATCCATCGAAATTCTAGAAAGTGTGGCTAAAGGCATGACGTTGAGTGCCGACCTATTATCGATGAGCACGTTCGGTATTATGTAGCCCTTGCAGTGAGTCGTAACATGCAGTGCTTTCACTGAGCCTCTACCGTTTGGCGATATCTCATCGTCACTAAAAGAGATGAAATTGTCCGCGTTCAGATTATTTACCCACCTATCAAGCTTCTCAACAGATATGTTGTTTGCTACGTAAGCTTGATTTAGCACCTTTAGCAAAGCGTTCCGGTGTGGCTCTGAGTTTAGCAGTAGAGATAAAACTGAGATTCGTGCTGGCTGCTTATTTAACTGTTCCACCACATTGTATTCATTGTGCTTGATAAATTTCAAGAACTCCTATGCTTCCTCCTCATCCACAGGCTTTTTAGTTTCTTGTACGGGTGGAGTTTCCTGCTCGACTTCGGCCTCATTCATCACTGCTTTTTGTTTTTGTTTCGAGTCACTGTTTTTCTTTGGTGGTTGACTTCTTTAGAATAGCACCGCCCACTTCGGGTAAAATGACCTACCTACCCAACATCTCTAGTTGTGGCTTCGGACTTTTCACCTTCCGGTGTGACGATATTGATATCATACTTCCATGGTAAGGCTTTGTCGTCCTTGTAGGGGAAGGAGATGGTACTTCAATGATCATCTTCGGTTTTACCGGCTCCTTCTTCGCATCGTAATAAATTATTAACGGTCGGTCGGCACTATACAGGAAACTTGATGATTGATTGTCGGAGGCGCATATTTCTCCTCTATCGGCCTCTTTGCCTTTATAAAAGATCTCGATCTCTTTATTATCCATCATATTTTGTAGCAATCTCCTGAACTTTTTGCAGGACTGAATGTTGTGCCCTTCAATACTATGGAATCCGCAAAAACTTTGACCTTTTGTAATTTTTCCTTCGAACGCTCTGTTAGGACGACAAAGCAAACCCTTTTTGACTAGTACCTCCCAGATTTTCTGCAGAGGTGCTCTTATTTCAGAAACCCATCTTCTACTTTGTCATTTGTCTTCCTTTCCCACTGCACTCACATTCCCTTCGGTGTGGTTTGGGAATGGATTCCTGGCCGTACTGCCAGTACCATCAAATTGTAGAATGCTCGCGTCGATGAATCCTTGAACTCTCCTTTTGAAGGCCAGGTAGTTTTTCGTAGAGTGCCCTTGGTTCCCGGCATGGTATGCACAACTAGCATTTGGATCGTACCATTTCGGGTACGGGGGTTTCAAGGGTGCCATGTAATGAGGAGAAATCAATTGTTTCTCCAAAAGCTTTGGGTATAATTCCCCATACGACACAGGGATGGGAGTAAATTGTTGTCTCTCGAGGTTAGGCCTTGCTGGTCTTGGTTCGTTTCTAGGCTGGCTTTGAGTAGGTACAGTGTTTTGTGGGAATGTGTTGACGGGTCTTTGGTTGTTCGTGGCATATACGGGGTAGGAAGGAGGTGGTGCTTGGTAGTACGGTTTTTGAGGGGGATAATAGAAATTCGGAGGTGGATAATTTCGAGGACGGGGTTGGTTTAGATATGGATTAAGGGCATAACGGCTTCCCATTCCCACCATATGGGCTTCTGGTTCTTTCTTCTTCATGGGTGCTGTCCTTCTTGAACTTTCTGAACCTTCCATCCTCCCACTTTTGATGGCACCCTCAATAAGTTCTCCGGATATTACGATATCTGAAAAATCCTTCGTAGTACTCCCCACCAGCTTGTCATAGAATGGTGCTCTCAGAGTATTGATGAAAAGGACTGTTATCTCAGTCTTAGTCAGTGGTGGCTCCATTTGAGCCGAGATATCTCTCCACCTTTGAGCATATTGCCTAAAGGTTTCTGACGGCTTTTTCTCTATCATTTGCAAGGTCATCCGGTCTGGCACCATATCTGATACATGCTTGTACTGCTCACAGAATGCTGATGCCAAATCCTTCCAAGATCGGATCTTTTCCCTACTAAGCTGGTTGTACCACCGAAGAGCTAATCCTACTAGAGTATCCTGAAAACAGTGTATGAGTAGCTTATCTTTATTCACATAGCCGGTTATCTTCCGGCAGAACATCACGAGATGTACTTTTGGGCATCTTGTCCCATCGTACTTTTCAAAATCTGGTACCTTAAACTTCGGAGGCAGAATTAAATCGGGTACCAAGCTGAGTTCTTTAGCACCTAGTGCAGAGAAGACTTCAGTGCCGTCTATTACTTTAAGTCTTTCCTCCAAGCTTTTATACTTCTCTTGAGCCTCGTGATCATCCGTTCTCAACCTGGCTATTTCCACTAGATCGTCCAAATCTAGAACAATTGGATTGGTAGGATTAGCTCCAGGATTTGATATAAATATTTCTTGCCCTAAATGAGCAGGTGACACCGGCCGTTGCTCTGGGTCTGTGGGTTCCCCTTGGGTGTACCCTCTTTGTGTTGCGTGGGCATGTGGCAGAGTGAATCCGTGGGGATAGAGAGGATCTTGATTGTGATTAACTCTTGACCGAGGTTCCTCGATGTCAGGGCTCTGCATGGGTCCTTTTCCTTTAACTAAAGCTGACACCATCTCCATCATCTTGTTCATTTGATCTTTCTGTTCGAGCGATTCTTCTCGTGACCTCACCATTAAGTCTCTCGTCTCTTGCTGTGACCTAGCCAACTGCTCTTGTAATTCCTTTTGGATTCTTTCCATTCTTTCAATCCTTTCATTGAATTCAGCCTCCATTATTCTAGCTTGTCGACGCGTTCTATTCGAGTGGCGTGGTTCCAGATTTGAAGTATTGCAACTGCGCATTATATGATCCTAACCTTAGCAAACGATCATGGAATATGCAATGAATGAGTGAATGAATGAGACGAATGCATGACAAATAAATGTTGAATAAATGACGAATAAATGTTAGTTATGAATAAATATGCAAGAATTTGGTGTTGATTTCAAGATAGCCCCTATTTAGGCATTTCATTCATCGAAAGAGTTCATTACAAAAACATTTCCCCATTTTGATTCGGCTACTACACGAACTTTTTAGCCATTTCGCTATATTTCTTTACTCGCTCTAAGAATTCCGATATGCTCGATCGTTGACTCGGCGGGAATTGACAGCTGAGATCCTCTACTTCATCTGATAGTTGTATCATATGCATGGCCGCTTCACGGATTTTGTTGATCAAGAAGCCAAGTTGCGTTTCTCTTTCTTGGAGGTCCGTTTTATAAGCATGAATGTCTCTATTGTATTGATCGTTCTTTTCTTCCAAGGCTTTTAAGAGACTATCCAATTGTTGCTGACGATCTTGCAGTATGTCTTCCAAATCCCGTATCCTTTCTTTTAGTTCTTGAAATTTAGATCGACTAGTCATTACCTCGGCAGACAAGGCTTCATATTCTGCGTTCTTCTTCCTTAGCTCCATCATAGTCCGTGCGGCATTTTTCTCTTCCTTTTTCGCTTTTCCCTTCCAAAACTCCATTCCCCCTTTGATGTTGCTTATCTCCTCTTTCCATTCCGATGATGATTTGCCCAACCCGCTATTCTTAATAGTGACTCTCAATTTCTTATTTTCCAGATGAAGGTCCCTTAAATCATTTCTTACAATTTCCACTTCCTTTTGCACTTTCTCGGTTTTAGACCTTTCAATCTGAACATCAATTTTTAACTGGTAGTTTTCCTCTTGCAGAGCACTGAGATCCCTTGACATCTTGGTCTTTTCACGTTCAAACTCTTGCCTTGTCATTTCTAACTCGGACGGCAATTCCTTTAGGAAGGGATACTGAAAGGCGCAACTCATTGACGAAACTTGCTGACTATTTATCCGCCGTATCCTCCATACGTCTTAATCTTGAGTGAGAGTATCAGCGTACAGGGCCAACTACACCAGATGAATTTTCTTCCAAGATTTTGCAGTGTCTCGGACCCTCTTTATGTATCCCTCACCCGGAAAAGCGAACTCGAACTGTACTAACCCTCCAGTGGCGGGTATGAACTGTCGCGAAGAAAATTGCCTTTGGACTAATAGCGGGGCATAGCCGACTCCTCCCCATAAACCAAGTAGTGGCACCCAGTCTTGATCTCCGACCTTGTATAACAGAACTGACGGGCGTATCCACGGTGCTCTCCATGTTATATCCTCGGCGCGAAGGTTTTGAAAAACTGAGACCCAATATTGCTCGGTGACTTCCTTGGGCCATTCTTTCTTGAGATAGGCTTCCAATGGGGAAAATGTTTTTGAAAACATATGGAACGGAGTGTGCTCTACTTTCCAGAAATGGCTCAAAATCCAAATATTGAGCAACTGCGTGCATCCAATAAATCGTCCTTCCCCTTTTCTTCGACAACTACTCAGGGATCTGAAGGTCTCGGCTAGGATAGTCGGGACAAGGTTGACTCCTTGTTTTAATCTTTCAAAGAAATCAACTACCGCGACTTCAAGATGTCCGAGAACTTTCGGAAAGATGATCAAACCGTAGATAGCCAAAGTGAATAGATTCACCCTTTTCATCATGTCAGGATGGTTTAGAACCAAATCTCGTAGAGAAGACCATGGAATGCAAATGGCTTCATTCTTCTTCTTTATCTACTTCTCGGCCCACGCGTCAGTCATATCTGTCAATCTTACTAGCTTTTTCTTGAAGGTCATTGGCTTAGGCTCTTTCAAATATATCTTATAGGGTTGTACATTATCAATATGGAGCAAAGCAGCATACTTTTTTATAGTCAGGGTCATGTCTTTCTGATTGAAAGTAAAACAATGGTAGGCCGGATCCCAAAATCTGATCATAGCTTGAATCAAACACTCATCTATGTTGATAGTGATCAAGTGGGCTATATCTCTGTACTTCTCAATGAATATACCCTTAATGTTCGAGTCCCACTGATTCCAAATCTGAACCAAGTCTTCAAGGTTATTCTGGCGAACATTGACAGTTACGTGCTCGAGCAGATTGGCAAAACATCCCTCCACTAGACTATCCCCTTTTTCCTTCTGAGTTCTTAGAGACCAGTCCCGAACCACGGCATTCTTCTGGACTGTTTGTATAATTGACTCTTCCATTAGAAACTCGTTTTTTGGCCACTAATCTTTAATCAACACCTTCCTAATGTGATGCCTATAATGCATGATGAGGAAAATAATAAGGCAAAGACAAACAACCTTGATTAGTAATTAAATATAGGCAGAAAAACATGAAAAATTCAACAAGTCGAACTAGTTTATTGAACAGACCCAATCCCCTTTGTATGGAAAGTGAAAATGCAAAAGGTAAGAGGCGTTCCTCCCGTGCACTTATTTTGGTGACTATTAACGGACAGAGGTTCGGCATGGCTCTAATTAGGTGGCTCGTACGGTTCACTATATGTGGTTTCAGTTTTAGGCAGGTACTCAAATTGTTCGTACTATCGTCTACTAAGACTAGTACGAAGCCTCGGTCGTAGCCCATCACAGGCTCACGAGTTCAATTCGAGGGATTACATTTAATTATGCCTATGCGGAGGGATAAGTTAACTCACGAAAGCATAAGTCATATGTAACCCGGAAGTATTCACTAGCCTGTGCGGAGGGACGAGTTAACTCACGAAGGCGTAGCGTTTACTTCCACTTAAACGGACGGAGCCCGGGTAGAGAGCTCATGTTATGCAAAATGCAAGTGCACGGTGTGTGGGGAGAAACTCACAAACCTTTCGTTTATTAAAAAAAAAACTAAACCAAAACTAAAACCACAAAAATTTAAAGCTGAAAAATAGAACAGGCGAAATGAATTA
This sequence comes from Gossypium longicalyx, assembly GCA_025698465.1. Classification (NCBI taxonomy): domain Eukaryota; kingdom Viridiplantae; phylum Streptophyta; class Magnoliopsida; order Malvales; family Malvaceae; genus Gossypium; species Gossypium longicalyx. Next base: position 28,985,293 of record CM047006.1, on the reverse strand, counting down.
GAAAAACATTTACAACATAATGCGAATGCATGACATTTTGAAAACACAATTTGAAGATTACGGCTAAATATTAATTTGAACAAGGAACTTGAAAATCTTGACAACGCGAGTTTAATTCCAGACACGACTCTCGCAAAGCGTCCCTAGTGGAGTCGCCAACTGTAGCGACGTAAAAGTTTTGCTTTCGGTCGCTAATTGTGACGATTTATTGAAAACTTGAAAACCGAAGTTTGATTTTGAAATAAGAGGGGAGTCGCCACCGATCCTTTTCATAGGTGTGATCGGGCACCCAAGAATTTTATTTTTAAAACAAAAGAAGGCCGAGTTTAGGTCCACGTTAAAATCAGAGTAAAGTAGGGTCCGAGAGTCGGTTACGTGCGAGGAAGGTATTAGCACTCTCGCGACGCCCAAAATTGGTATCTTGTTAAATAAGCGTTGTCTTAATTTTTCAAAATTGCAAGTTCAAAATAACATTGAATCGTGATCCAATCAAAACACGAAAATTCTTTAAGTTTTTTTGATTTTTGAGAAGGACATACCGTTTTAACACGAGTCGATTGATATTCACCCAACATAGTGATGAAATCGATGACATAGTGTTTAAATCGATACGTTGCCTTGATTATTGAAATAAATAAAGACACGAATCAACGTTTTAAAATAATGGACAACGAGGTAATGTATAAAAACAATGGAAACGAAAGATAATGGTTGGAAATACATCAAGGCACATAATACATACGACAAATAATATTAAAGACAATGACAATGCACGCGATATTAAATATAACAATAGTATTAAATACGAGAACACAATATATATATTTATACATACATACATATATATAGTAATAATGTTGGAAATATACTACATATAATATTTGAAATATTTATGAAATGATAAGAAAAATACGTAACTATTAACGTTAAAGTATGTACTTATGAAAAATGTCACTACAAGAAAATAGACTTTTAGCGGCGCTTTTTTTAGCCTTTAGCGGCGCTTTTAAGCGCCACTAAAACTTTTTGCGGCGCTTTTTAAAACGCTGCAGAAAACGCCGCTATAGGTAACGCCACAAAAATTTGTGGCGTTTATTTAAAAAGCGCCGCTAAAAGTCATGGCTTTTAGCGTTTTTGGCAAGCGTGACTAAAAGCCATTACTTTTAGCGGCGTTTTTTTTTAACAGCGCCGCTTAAAAGCCATTACTTTTAGCGGCGCTTTTCCCACAAACGCCGCTAATTTTGGCAGATTTGCAATATATTTTTTCACTAATATCCAGTCCTTCCGCATTAAAATCCAACCAAATACAACAAATATAGTATAAAATGCAAATTAAAAAAACAACAAATTTAGCATAAAAATACAAAAAAATAATTATAAATGATACTTTAAATTTAACGAAAGATATATGATATAATTAATAAATAAAGTATAATTTAAAATATTCTTACAATAATGTTAAATGTGAAAAAGTTAAAAACATTCTTACAAAACTAATGTCTAAGATGGCGGCTTTGCGATTTCTTTGAAACATCTGCATCATTTCATTTGTCAAGTCGTGTTGGAGGTCATCGTACTTTTTTGCTCTCTCGCTCTGCTTTGCCATCGCTGCTGCCTCTGCCTCCTCGCTCGTGCCTGCTGCCTCCGCTCGGCTGCCTTTGCCATTGCCTCCTCGTTCTTTGCCACTTTGCTCCCTCTCTCTTTGCCTCCACTTTAAGTTGTTGCTTTGGAGTTCTTCATATTTTCATTGAACCTCGGCAATTTGCTCAACCGTGTTCGCTTGTATTTGAGCTATCGGTCTCTTAACCTCTCGAACTTCGACTTGAGCTTGACTTAGGAAGGCATGTATATCTTTGGGAGCCGGATCAAAATATTGGATCGGGGTAACACCGATCCTTGAAATCGAACCCGACCGTACCTTTACGGACCCAAAACTTGGTGATAATTGCGTTATCAATGTTCTCAAGATTAACAGAACTATCATCGAAGCAATCGCTTCATATTCGCCTTCTTCTCCTTTAGTTTCTCCTAAAAAATTAATTAAAGAGTTAGAAACGAAATACATAATAAAAAGGAATGCAACATAACTTAACATTATTTAAAACTACTAATGATGAATTGAATTAAACAATTATAATTAAACATTATAAATATTTAGAATAAATCAAATATTATTAAGTAAATATACCATAATTTCTCCAGCTTCGGATGTCATAGGAGATCCATCTTTCTTCCTATGCGTAATCTCAAAAAGTTGAAGGCGTCCAACTTTTTGCCCAGATTTGACTTCCTACATTATAGTAGTAAAAATATTATTTAATAGTAGAAAGTTATTAATATTTGAAAGAATTAGTAAATTCATAATACCTCGGCCTCAGCTACAGAAGCAAAACTTCTCGACTCCTGTAGTGTGCGTGAATTTTTGTTTTTGTCTCACGCTTGTTCCAACTCGCTCACGGTCCTACACAATGAAATTATTATTATGTATATAGTAAACACTATATATAAGAGTTTGGAAATACGTAATACCTCTCCTTTCTTTGAATTCCAGAATCTAACCGCATCTTCTCATTGGTACCTCAGCATTCCCGGCGGGACATTTCTCAATTTTTCCTCGAGGCTTATGTCTTTATTAAAATATTATTTTTTAAAGTGCTTTTATTGTCTCTCCATTTTTTACCCAATGCCTTCTTGATATAATCATCGGAGACCTCTAAAGCAAATCTCTCCTAAAAAAACACAAGTTTAGAATGTAAATATAAATGAAACTTAAACCAAAGTATTATAAATTACGTTCACATTTTGTTACCTTAATATTAGCGAGCCTGATTTTTGTTGCTATCGGGCATGTGATGCCATGATTAAGTAGTTGATGGGCAACATATTGGCATTTCGTGCTAAAATGCCCAAATAGCTTCGCTAAAAGTCGAGCTTCAGATCCAACAGGCTGACCATGAGTATTTCTACTTACTTTGACACGCTCGACAGGATCTAAGTTGTATAAATCTCTAAGCAGCGTATGTCCTCGAACTCTGCGCGTCCCACCACTTTCAGCTGAAAAATGATATACTATAATTATATTAAAATTGACAAATAAATCAATAATAAAAGTCAACACATGTAAAATGAACTTAACATTACTTTGAAATTCTTCAGGCTCGTCAAGTGTCTCCGGCACATTCGAAGATCCAACAACTGTCTGCTGTTCACTATTTCCTTCTTCCGAATTTGGAGTATTCTGGACAATACTTAAATCTCGTAATTTTCTTCTACGCATTTTTCCTGCAATACACATAAAACAGTTAAAGTTTTAGTAACAAGTTACAACAATAATAGTACATATAAAATAGTTAAATTATATAACATGTGCAAGATTAAAATTATAATATTACATATAATTAAAAAATCGTAAAATCTTACTACATCATTATTCATAAATATCTTCATCCACATCATGTCGAACCCATTGATGTTGTGTACTAGTACTAGGGATATTTTCATCTAAGTTTTTTGTTCGGAAAAGGTAATGTTTCGATCTTTCGACGATGTCATCTCTACTTCCATTACCCATGTCAAACAAGTCTCTAGGGGTGTTCAGGAGTACAACATACCAATCCTCATCAGTTGGATCTTTCGAATAAAAAACTTGTTTCACTTGAGGCGAAAATACATATGGCTCTCGTCCATCAATTGTTGTCAGTGTGAATCAAACGAGAGAAATTCACCATTGTAAAACCAAATTGATCTTTCTTAATTCCTCGAGCAGTATTAACATCAGCCCAATCACACCTAAATAAGACAACTTTCCATCTGCCATAGTAATCCAACTCAATAATGTCGGTAAGAAGTCCGTAATACTCTACATTACCCTCAATCGGATTACTGTCCCTAGCACTAGCATAACTTGTAATTGAAGAATTAACAACAACTCCACAATTTTGAGTTCTCCTCATTCTCTCGCGATACTTTGTATGAAATCTGTATCCATTGATGAGGAAGGCACTATATCTCTTTATTACTCTCGTTCGGACCTTGGGAAAGCCATTTAACCGTCATTGACGTCCTTCCCACTCCAAACCTATTGAATTGAAAGTAAATTGAATAATTATAAATGTATTATGTAAAAACATTCTTATTTGATTAACTAAATTCGCGATTATATGTAACTTATTAACTTTAGTTACATACCGTTTGGCTTAACCATTCATGAAAAGATTCGTGAATAACTTATTAATCTCTCGATGTTGTAATCTTCGAGAGCGCGCACGAAGTTCTCAAAATTTGTTTGTACTCACTATGTTAAAAACAAGTTTAATTGGTTAGAAGATAAACAAATCAAAACAAGGAATATATGGGGAAATTTTAGAACTCACTTATGTAACGGTTCAACTAAATCGTGGTGAAAAAGTATATATCGATGTGCTTGTATCCATGATATATCATCTAATTCTCGCAATTTCAACTTTGCCGATTGGTTCTCCATAACTTTGGAATAAATAAGTTTCGGCCAAGTTATGATCATTGAGCCCAGCATTTCTACTTGATCTATTTAATCGTGTTTCAACATCTTCTAAATATCTAGAACAGAAGGTCATGCACTCCTCTGCCAAGTAGCCTTCAGCAATTGATCCTTCTGGATAACGCTTATTGCGACAATATGACTTCAATTTACTTAGGAACCTAAACACGATATACAATATTTATCAAAAGCTGTAACTAAATGTATAGAGGTGAATGAATGAATACTTGGGAAATAAATTAACACCTTTCTATAGGATACATCCATCGATAAAAAACCGGTCCACCGAGTATTGCTTCGTGAGGGAGATGGATTACCAAGTGCACCATAATAGTGAAGAAGGAAGGTGGAAAGATCTTCTCCAAATTGCATAAAGTCAAAGCCGCTCGATCCTGTACTTTCTCAAGTTCTTCAACATCCAAAACTTTGCCACAAATAACTTTCATTATATTGGATAGTTCAATTATACAGGACGTTACATTTTTTGACATACAAAGACCGTAAAGCAATTGGGAGTAAATCTTGCATCAAGATGTGGTAATCATGTGATTTTAATGAATATAATCTTCGATCTTTGAGACTCACACATCGAGATATATTTGACGCATACGCATCTGGGACCTTTATATCCTTCAACACCATGCAGAACACTTCTTTCTCTTCTTTTGACATTGAAAAAATAGAAGGCGGCAACCTATATTTCCCATTCAAAAGTACTTGAGGATGCAGATCACGCCGAATTCTCATGTCAACTAAATCAAGTCGGCTCTGAAGATTGTCTTTTGATTTTCCATCAACATTCAAAATTGTCCCAATTATGTTCTCGCAGACATTCTTCTCAATATGCATGACATCAAGATTGTGGCGTAAAATGTTATGCTCCCAATAAGGCAACTAAAAAAAAATACTCCTTTTTTTCCACAAGTCCGCCTCATTAGGATCATCCTCTCCATCAGATTCATCATCAGATTCATCCCTCGATCTTCTCTTTGTTTGCTTGTTAGGTGGTTGATTCATCTTCCCATAACTAAAATTCATATCTTTTAACATAAACAAGATTTCAGATCCAATGGTTTGCTCAGGAGCTCCTCTGTACTCTTGATGCCAGTCAAATAGAGTCTTCTGAAATCTAAATTTATGATTTTCATCTAACCACCGACGATGACCCATGTAAGAGAACTTCTTCCCATTGTACAACCACTTCGAACAAGTTTGTGCAGCACAACAAGGACAAGCATAACGTCCTTTAGTACTCCAACCTGATAAATTAGCATAAGCCGGAAAATCATTAATTGTCCACAATAAAGCTGCATGTAAATTAAAGTTCTCCTTTCTCGATACATCATATGTCTCAACACCCGACCATAATTGTTTTAACTCTTCAATAAGTGGCTGTAAATAGATGTCAATATCATTTCCGGGACCTTTCTCTTGAGGATAATCATTGATAAAATAAATGAAGATTGCTTCATGCAAATCCATGGAGGCAAATTGTAAGGAACAAGCACTACAGGCCAAGTACTGTACGAAGTACTCATGATTTTAAATGGATTAAAGCCGTCAGCTACTAGCCCAAGCCTTACATTCCGAGGATCGCTTGCAAAGCTTGGAAATTTACTGTCAAATGATTTCCAAGCTAAAGAATCCGCAGGATGTCTTAATAATCCATCATCAGTCCGTTGATCATTATGCCACCTCATAGATTCGGCTATCTTTGACGACATGAAAAGCCTTTGAAGTCTTGGTATTAGGGGAAAATATCGCAAGACCTTGAGTGGCTTCTTTCTTAATCGTGCCCCACCTTCATCTCAGTATTCACATCTTCTCAGTATTACTATTCATCCAACGAGACTTACGCAAACATGACAAGATCGTTGGTTTTTCTAATCACCCCAGTACAACATGCAGTCATTTGGGCAACTATGAATTTTATCGTACCCAAGACCTAGATCTTTTATTAGTCTCTTCATATCTTGACAAGATTGGGGAATTTTTGCAAATGGAAACATCTCTCTCAGAAACTCTAGCAGCATTGTAAAAGAGTTTCCGGTCCACCCTCCCAAACATTTTAAGTGAAATAGACGAATGCAGAAGGACAATTTCGAATATTTTGATCCCTCGTAAAGTTTTTCATTCATTTCATTAAGTAAATTGTAGAACTTCGCCGCTTCTTCATTTGGCTCCTCATCAGTGCACTTGTTCCCGTTCGCATAAAAAACATTTCCACCAATATTACAATCATCGGATGCAATAAAGTCAGGTGGAAACGATTGCTCACTATGACTATGCATATTAAATGCATCCCGCAACATATCTTCCATGTCATCTTGTCTAACATATTGATGGTAATCAGTATCAGGAAAAGTCGAATTAATAGTTGAAGAAGTTCCACTAGATGTACACTCTCCATGGAAAATCCATTTTTTATACCCCCGAATAAAGCCATCAACAATTAGATGTTCGTAGACAACTTCACAAAAATGCCAATTGATATTGCCACACTTCTTACACGGGCAAAGAATCATATTCTCTTGGCTTGCATTTTGAAATGCAAAATTTAGAAAAGTTTGTACTCCATTTTGATAAGCATTGCTTACCCTTGACAATTTCATCCAACTCCTATCCATTTAGTAGTTCTTGAAATCTAAAGTTGACAACATATTACTGATTACTTAAATGTTCTCAATTGATTTAAATCATATCATTATACTAAATATCAAGTCTCTAATGGGTATAAACTAATTCGGGCAAGTTACGGGATTTTCAAGTATAGATTTATGTATTATGTAAGTTAAGTAAGTTTAAGTAAGCTAGTATGTAACATATGATATGATATATATTTAAGTATTATGTAAGTTATGTAAGTTATGATATGATATATATTTATGTAAATTATATATTTATCTAAGTTATATAAGTTATGTAAGTTATATAAGTTATATATATGTAAGTTGTGATATGATATATATTTATGTAAGTAATATATATATGTAAGTTATATAAGTTATGTAAGTTATGTAAATTATGATATCAAATATATTTATGTATTATGTAAGTTTTTATTTGTGATGTGGAAAATCATAAAATAAAAAATTCAGTTCAACCAATTCGTATTAATAGGTTCAATACTCTTCTCTAAATTTCGATCTAATCCGATTCAAATAAATTTGCGGTCCCTAATTGAAACAATGTGCAGACAAAGTAAGCCAAAAACAATATTAAAATTGTTTTATTGAAGCCTATACCTTAAAAGCGAAAAACAAGATTATGATTCTCCACACCTTTGCTTCATTTATTGGGATTTACTCGCCATTATTATACCTAAATATAACCCTAAACTCTACATTTGGCCTCATATTATTAATCTAATCTTGGTTAATCCATGTTCCTCACTTAAAATAAGTTGTTGTTGTGTTTCCAAATAAATATGGTTGTCTATTTGTCTTAATATAAAACAAAGTTGCACAATGTTGACATTGGGTTTTGGGGATTACTTTTTTTCATTCCACCAAATGTCTATACGTGACTTCAAAAAAAAAAGAAAAAAAAAGGAGGTCTTAAATTATTTTATTAGTGGAAACACTTAAGGACAAATGGTCTGGTTTTAACCTTTCCTAAACCAACTAACTTTAGGGATTTTGTTAATTAATTAAAAAGGTGAAAAAATTATATTAGTAATTCATTCTTTTATTTCTCTTTACTTGAAGTTGTTAGCATATCTCTTTGGATCCTATTAGTTTGTCTCCCTTTTGAGTCTTCTAAGCACTTATAAAATATGTAAAGAGCAAACCAATGCTACTATAAAATATTTCACTGAATTAATATCATGAGTTTACTATTTATCAATTAAGTTAAAATTTACTTAAAAAATATTTTATAAATTTTATAAATAAATTAATTAAAAATTACCAATTAAAATAGATGAGAGGATAAACACGAAATTAGTAAAGCCTTGCTTCATCAATATTTTTATAAATATATTATTCTTTCACTCAATAAACACAAATTAATTTTTATAATATTACATGTTGTTGCCAATACTATATACTCCTGGTAATTATTTACCCACACGTTTTAACTCACTCTAGGTTGACACTAAAATACACGGTGTGGTCTAATCTAATGTTGGGGCATTTTTGTCATGTTGGAAAATCATCAGCTGTGATCATAGCCTTGGCCTTGGATACACATTGATGGTATGGTAGGCGATGGACATGCTTTTTTTGATTGCTCCTTGATGGTTTTGTTGGATTTTAGAGATGATGACTCCATAAGAATTTTAATTGGGCCGTAAGTAGCTCACTAATTATCATAATTATCACTAATAATGTGATGTGTCTTAATTTTTTATTTAAAGCAGAAAAGGAACCTGGAACTTGCAAACTCTTTTCGTTCCAATTCCTTTCTCTTCTTGTCGATCAACTGCAACATGTAAGGAGGCAAATCAGCAACAACCAATACAAAACAAAATTGCTAGTAAAGTGAAATGACACACGCTAAGGGATAAAATAATGACTTTATCAATGATCCATCATCTAAAAGATAACTCAACAGTGGCTATTAAATATAGAAGTGAACCTTTGTGGAATGACAAAAGACTTGTGTTTAAGTCTTCATTTGACGAGAGGTTTGATCCTGGACAACCCTTACCCTTACTTAAAAAAAAAAATGTGCTACTAAATGATTCACATAGTTACGGATGAAGCAAAGTATATCTACCCAACCACTAAATTCAAATTAAAGGCATATAAGCAGTCATCAATACTAGCATGGAATCACAAATAGAAAATAGCATGTTAAGTAATTCCTTGAAGAAAAGGCAACTGAAGACAAATCAACTAATTTTGATAAAGGAATCATTTTAAATAAAAGAAACAAAGTAAAATCTAAAAACAACTTAGACATGATATGTGATTCGTTTACAGTTATGCTAGTTTAGCAAAATAACCAGCTAGCATACTATTTGGCAAGGGGAAAGGCACTAAGGCACACTTAGGCAAATAAATGGATAGGAAGAATGGCTTTCATAGCTATTAAAATGCGACCTACAAATAACAAGACAGTAAAAGTAAAACTTAAGGAAATCAACCGGATTGGCGTACCCGCAAAATAATGTTGTAACAGAAGACATCACCCCAAACCAATGAATCTACTCAAAATAACATTCAGAAAATTAAAAGTGCCCTTTGGAAGGCAATCAGAGTCCAGCTGCCTAAGAACAAAGAATATGCCTTTATTCTATCACTTCTTTCTTTCTTTCTTTCTTTCTTTCTTTCTTTAAGTCTTAATTTCTAATCCATCACCGAAAATTCCTTTCAATTACATTGCCTTCCTGAGTATAACTATTTGGAGAACTTTCAATTACATCAAATTAACTATATCCAAAACCTCTCCTTCCATTGCATCACTCAGATTATCTCCTAAACATGTCTTATGCATACAAATATAAACTTTGATCAAATTCGAATTGTTTTCAAGCAATTCATCAAATAATGCACACTACTATTCAACTCATGCATTCCCTTTTGGAATGCATGTGAAAATCAATGGTTTAATTAAATCTCATGCATCAAATTTGAAATTGTGATTTGTGATCTATATGTTTACAATCATCATTGTACCAATATATATTCTGATTAACACCAAACCTTAATTACTCTTAACAATTATAATACAAATAGGATTTGCAACTAGAAAAATTGCAAGAGTTTATAAACCACACACCAATTGAAGCCCACAACCGATCAAATCATTGTCTTTTGACAGCAATAAAAACTAAAAGTTGTCCAAAAATGCAGCTCTCTATGAACTTTGGTGTACAGATGGAATTCTATATTTATACAAAGGCAAAGAAAGATAATAAAAAATTCCACAATTTCATTGAGATTCACTTTACTTCAGTACCATCAATTAGCAGAAACTACTAAAACTCTCAAAAATCCCAAACAAATCTCTAAATTTTTTCAACTCCAAATATATATACACAACAAAACTAGCTAACTCCAGACCTGTTAGATACCATCTATTACAAATAAATACATGAACCAATCTAGCTAAACTTTGATCAAATTCGAATTATTTTCAAGCAATTCATCAAATAATGCACACTACTATTCAACTCATGAATTCATGGCCATTAAACCATTTGCCTCCACCAATTCAAACACTCACCTAATATATAAAAAAATATATATATACTGTTCAAAGCGAATGTAAAATCAGAATTCCTCTATTTTCTATCATTCCAACTTCGACCATTCAAAACCAAATACAAATTTAACTTTTCATACAATATTAATTTATTCAAATTGTTTTGGCTTTCGTATCTCTTTCGCATTCCCTATCAGAACCAAATCATCCACGATATGATTAACTACATATATACTTCAAATGCAAATCGAGAAGTATGAGTTCATACAGCATGTTCATCAGAGAGAGTTTAATGAATTGAAATACTAAAATACTACCAAAAAAAAAAAGCAAATGGAGAAGTATGAGTTCATACCGCATGTTAATCAGAAAAAGTTAATGAATTCAAATACTGAAATACTAAAATACTACAAAAGATAACATAATGTTCCATGTGTGTTCAATCTTTTTGCAAAATTAGAAGATAATGATTAACAAATAATGCAGTTGCAACTCCAAGAAAAATTTCAAATTAATATCTAAGTATTCAAATTAAGTTAATAACAACATTATTTATACAATTAAAAAGGAATTTTAAGTTTTTTTTAAGTTTTTGTTTTTTAATATTTCAGGAAAAAACTATAATTATGGTAGAACTCAATAGCCAAAATGTTGTTAATCTCTTCAAACTTCAAAAAATTGAAAATTTTTAAACAAAAATGGGAAAAAAGTTGCGACCTTTTTATTTGGTTAGCAAAATATCGAAACTTAAATTGAATAGCTCAAAGTTTTCTTGGGATCAATCAATTCAACGATCTTTGTCATTGTCCTTTAAGCTTCCAATTTTCCCACGATTTTCTCGAAACCAAACAGGAAAAACAAAAGGAAAAGAAAAAAAAACAGCAAGTAAAATGAAAAACTATCACCGTCTCATTTGGGTAGCGTCGATCCAACACACCCCAGTCTGCTATTCTTCTAAAGCACAAAAGCTCACCAATCTTCAAAGCCCGAAAGCTAAAATTCATAGCAAATTCTTGTTCATTGCAAAAAAATCTAAGTCCATAACAAAAAGTAATACTAATAAACAAATATTAGTAAATACCCTAATTCTTTACCTTGAACTATTTTCTTCAACCCCAAAGCCGATCAAACTGTGCCTTTGTTGTCTGATTTTCTATAGATGGGAAATCAATGGCCAGTGGGAAGGGTGATTTTTAGGGATTTCAAATTGGGGAAAAAGATAGTTTTTTCGGATGTCGAATTGGGGAAGAAGACACGATAATTCTTTAGGGATTTGGGACTAAGGAAAATAGGGGAAATGAAGGGGAGAACGGGGAAAATGTTAAGTGTTTTTGTCTGGGTAAAAAATAAGGCAGCAAAACGACGATGGTTTGACCAAAACAATTTGTCATTTGCGGCATTTCCACGATAGTGCCACTAAAAAGGTAAGCTATTGCGGCGTTTTACCAAAACGCCACTAATAAACCAATAAAACGACGACGTTTTTAATATAAACAAAATTGTTGGGTTTTGAGCACACTTTAACCGGGTAAGGAAGAATTTCAAACAGAGCACCAGCAGCAACGTATTATACCCGGGTAAAATATGAAAGAAAAATGCTTGAAGTTCAAGCTTTTAGCTACTGTCAAGAATGGAGAACAGAACTTAGAATTTTTAGAAGGCAAAGGAAGAATGGAGCATATGGAAGAAAATCTGATGATTTCATTCATAAGAAACTTTGGCTCAAAGCCATTACATATACCAGTCATTGCCTGGTCAAAAGATCAACAAATTCATCACCTAAACACTACCTAACTCCACTTATTACATTGGAACTAGGTGATATTACTTGCACACTTAAACAAAGCTGGTAACCAGCTCTATGACCATCAAGTTACATCAACTTGTCATCCAAACATAATTAAAAATGAACTAAGTTACAAAAACATTGTTAAAAAGCAACAAAATGAAACTGAGATGAAACAGTAGCATTAACATCTTCAGTTGCACGTACTTTACCCAGGAAACTTATGTGTTTCAATTCTTGCACATACTTTACCCGGATAACTTAAGTGCTTGAATTTGTATGGGCTGCATGTTGACACTTTGGCTTCTTCACATCGCATGCGAGGCCAATTTCAACAAAAATCAACTTTAGCGGCGTTTATAAACTAGCGCCGCTAAATCCGAACCTATTGCGGCGCTTTACACAAACGCCACTAACAAATACTATAAAACGACGCCGTTTAATTTTAAAACATGAAAACGCCGCTATTGCATACCTGTTGCGGCGTTTATGGAAAACGCCGCTAATGCCTTTAAAAATTTAAATTATTTAATATATAAATAAAAAACAATAAGTTATATAGCCAAAAACATTAATTTTATTTTAAATAATAGTATTTTAATTTTTTATTTAAATAAATAATTTTTAAAATTTAACTAATATTTAAAAGAACTACATAAAATTTGAAATCTTGAAAATTATTGAAAATTTGAAATCATTAAAATTTAAAATTATTTAATATATATAAATTAAAAAAATCAGTCATACACCCCAAAAAACTTTAAAATTAATTATTTTAAATAATAGTATTTCAAATTTTAATTAAATTTTTAACACTAATTACCCTAAACCCTTAACCCATGTCCCTTAATCCCTAACCCCTCAACCCTAAACCATTAATCCTTAAACCTTAAAATTTAAATACTAAACCCTAAATCATGTCCCAATAACCCCTAAACCCTTAAACCTTAAACTATAAACCCTTAATCCCTAAACCTTTGAACCTTAAACCCTAAATCATATCCCTTTAACCCCTAAACCCTCAACCTTTAAATGTTAACCCATAAACCATGAACCCCAAATCCCTAAACCTTTAGCCCTTAAACCATAAACCATAATCCCTAAATCCACAATCAGTAATCTATAAACCTTAAAATAATATTAACCCATAAACCATAAACCCCTAAACCCATAATCCCTAGACCCATGCATAATCCATAAACCTTAAAATATTAACTCATCATAATCCATAAACCATAAACCCTAAACCATATATACCCTAAACCATGCATAAACCTTAAACTATAATAATGATAATTAATTAAATATTTTAAAATTAATATCATCTCTTTTATGATTATATAAGAATTTATTTAATATATAAATTGACAAACAATCAATCATATTATACCCAAAAAGCTTTAAAATTATTTTAAATAATATATACTATATAATTTTTTCATTTTTAACATATATTTTTATATGTTTTTATTTTTATTTTTTCTCACGTGTCATTAATTTAGGGTTTATGGTTTAGGGTTTCAAATTTAAGGTCTATAGTTTATGGGTTTAGGGGTTAAGGGTTAGGAGTCAGGGTTAATGGGTTAAGATTTATGGTTAGGGTAGTGTTTAGAGTTTTAAGGGTTTATGGTTTGAGACTTAGGGATTAAAAGTTTGGTAATTATTTAAGGGTTTTATTGAGTTAGGGTTTAGAGAATGGTGTAGTTAATTTATATTGTTTATAAAGTCAGTTTCAAATATGATCAAAATAAAATCAAAATCAAAATCAAAATAAGACCTTATTTAATTTGTTATAATTTGGTCCTATCCAAAATAGATAGTTACCTATCCATATCAATTTGCTACTTTTTATTTATTTATTTTTCAATAAATAATTTGTTATATTTTTAATATATTAAATTTTATATTATCTCTTTTACAACTAGATAATAGATTATTTAATATATAAATTAAAAATACTAATTAATCCAAACCTTAAACCTTTAACTACAATCTCTAAAACCCAAAATCATAAAACATAAACCATCAACCCTAAACCAAACCCTTAAACCCATAATCTATAAACCTTAAAATAGTTTAGATCTATAGCGGCGCTTTTCCAAAAAGTGCCGTTAAAACTCAAATCTATTGCGGCGTTTTTCTAAAAGCGTCACTAAAACTCAAATCTATAGCAGCGTTTTTTAAAAAGCGCTGCTAATACTCAATCTATAGCGGCGTTTTTGAGGAAGAGCCGCTATTGCCACTGAAGCCCAAAATAAACGACGCCATTCAGCTTAATCTTTTAGCGGCGTTTTTAAACAAACGCCGCTATAGGTCGACCTATAGCGGCGCTTTCTGGAAAACGCTGCTAATACTCAAACCTATAGCGACATTTTTGAAAAAGCGCCGCTATTGCCACTGAAGCTCACAATAAACGACGTCGTTCGGCTTAATCTTTTAGTGGCGTTTTTATAAAAACGCCGCTATAGGTAGACCTATAGCGGCGCTTTCTTATAAACGCCGCTAATTCTCGATCTATAGCGGCGTTTTTCCAAAAACGCCGCTAATACTCGATTTATTCAATTTTTAGTGGCGTTTTCGATTAAAACGCCGCTAAAAGCGCCGCTACAAGTCTATTTTCTTGTAGTGTGTATGTATATGGGGATGAAAGATGTTTACATAATAATACTAAATATAAGTACTAATATATATATACATATACATAATATATTTAAAATGAACATGTACAACGTACATATATAATAAAATACATGAAGACTATGATATTTTAAAGAACATATATAAATAATAAGAAAAGTATTATAATAAATACTAAAAAAAAATCTATATTTATATATACATGTATAATAATGAACAATACGATATACAAAAATAATACCAATAAAAAACATATATATATATGTGCAATGAAATATGTGTACTAATATTAATAATAAATATAGTAGGAATAAAATAAATGTAGTAGTAATATATAAAATGTGGTAAAAAACATACACATAGAATTTAATATATATATATATACATGGGATAATATGGAAATGTGTACATAAAATAATACATACAAAAATATATAACTAACAATATTGAAAATACATGTTCATAATATATAAAACATATATAATATAATATTAAAACGTTTACACGATATATGCATACATAATTACTATGTTAAAAGCGCATTAATATATTAATAATAATACTAATATTGCGTAAAGATATACTTACATAAATATGTATTAAAGATATACACATATATAATAAAATACATGGGTAACACGATATTTAATATACACGTAATATAACATAATAATATACGTAATATATATAAAATACACATAATATATATGTATATAACAAAACATGCGCTATATTACCATAATAATGGTATTAAAATACAAAAAAAAATGTAACATAACAAAAATACTATATATATATATACAAATCTATGTACATAAATAGAAATATATACACTATTATAATAGTAATAATAATAAATGTGATAATAATGTTGGAATACAAAAACAAATAAAATAAATATATTGAAATACAGTAATGAAAATAAGCCTATACGTACACAATAGATATATACATATACTAAGACATATATTGACAATAATAATGGTAATAATAATATTGAAATGTAAAAGCAAGCATAGCATTCAAATATTAGAACAAAGTAGATAAAAAATACTAAATATAAATAAATATATATACGCGTATAGTAAGAGTATATACTAATATATAATAATAATAGTAATAATACTAATAATAATAATAATAATAATAATAATAATAATAATAATAATAATAATGATAAAATTATAAAAATAATAAAACTAAAGAGGAATAACGAAAAAAATGAAAAGAAAGGACGAAATTGAATTGAAAAACTAGTTATTGGGGCCGATTTGAAATAAAAATAAAAAGAAGAGGACGAAATTGCAATATGCGCGTAACATGGGAGGACCTAAACAGAAAATACCCCCTCTCATCAAAACGCAGCGTGTACATGGGGACGAAATTGCAAAACGCAACAAATTTTAGGCCAAAATTGAAATAGCGAAAAGACTTGATTGTAAATGCCTGAAAAAGCGGAAGGAATGCACGCGCAATTAGCCCATTGAGTTGGAAACACGCGGATCCTAGGTGGGTTCGGGTCGGATCTCGGGTCGGGTCGGGTCTTCAAAACGGCGTCGTTTTGTTCATCAAAATCGAGGGTCCAAAACGGTGCGTTTTGACCCCCTATAAAAGTTAAAATTTTTTAAAAAAAAAAAACATTTGTAACAGCTGAGGGAAAAAAAAGAAAAGGGAGAGGGGAGAGGGGAGCCCGGAGCGATTTCCGGCCAGGGGGGCTCCGGTCCAATCGCCGGACCGTCGCCGGCGCCGGCCACCGAAAAGGTAAAAATTCCTCTTTTTTTATATTTTTATTTCTCTTTTTATATTTATGATACGTATATATATATATATATAAATCAGTAGAATAAAAAAGAGAAAAAAATAAAAATAAAATAATAAAAGTAAATAAATCACCTCGAATACTTTCTCTTTGCTTTTTGATATTGGGTTCTCTGATTTAATACTATTCTTGTTCTTTGGCTGATAAAATTGCTATATTTTGCTCAAAAGTTGAATATGTTTCTTATTCTCTTTGCCTGAAAAATGCCGAACCCTCACACTGTTTTTGAATCGGGTTTTATAACCCTTTTACATCCCTTTTTTTATTGTTTTTGTCATGTCTTCTGTTTTGTCTTTGCAGGGGATGGGCAAGCGGTGGAGCAGGTGAGTCAGAGGGTGGTTGGCCGGTGGTGTCAGTGGTTGCAGCGCAAGTGGGCAAGTGGGGGGGTAGGTTCAGCTAGGGTTTCTGTTTTCTGACTTGGGCTTAGGTCTAGTTGGGCTAACGGGCTGGGGTTTAAATGTATTGGGTTGTGTTTGGGTTTTAGGGGGTTTGGGTAATTGGTAATGCAGACAGGCCCAAAAATTGGCCTACAACATGAACAACTAAGGACTATTAATTACTAGAATTCTAGTTGTAAAATTAAAAGGTTTTATATGTGTTAAAAACATGATCTATTAAAATATGTTTTGATCAAAATTTTATAAATTCTCCTTTTGATTGAGATAGAAGGTTAAAATATGTTATAAGTTTTTGTACTCTTCACAAATTTGTAATTTAGTCTTTGTACTTCTTTTTTTTAAGAATTTAGTCTCTCTACTTTCTGATATTCAAATCCAGCTGTTAACATTATTAAAATTATTTTGTTAAATTTAGATTTATTACAACTTTATTTTTTAATCACATGACTACTAAGTGAATGTTTTTGTTAGAAGTTGTCTTATTTTAAAGTTCTAGTTTTTGTTCATTTGTATCAAACTTAATTCTTATTACTTAAAATTTTCTTATGTATGAGAAATTTCAATTGACAACGTGCACACACAAAAAAAAAAAAATCTTATTTTGACAAGGCACATATGGCTTCTTCTTTATTTGAATAATTTTATTACATGTTCTGACTATATCTGTTCTTTTTGATGAAATGCCTAAAACTACCCATAGTCCCTCCTCAACTCATGAATAGGAGGATAATGCGCTTCAACACACTCGAACCTACGGATTCTTGTATTAACAATAATACCCATGTCAATCGAGATAATACTCCATCAACCATATACGACTATCTTTAAAATCAATCATACTTTGGAATATAATATTCATAGTATGGTCCTCCGCACTAACTTATATGAATGAATCACATAAAATTTCATTTCACCAAAAAAACTACCTAAATGGTAGATAATAAGCAACTTATCTTAATGAAAGTTGGTCCATTATATTCTTTTATCTTAATCAAGTTCTTAGCTAATTGAGAGATCCAAAAAAAAATGCACCCTAAATTAAGGCCCTTGACTTAATTGGATCACCAAATTGGAAAGCTTAACTTGTCAAAGTCCATTGCGTAATGAGTAGGCGTGATCTAGCAAATTAGCAATGCCTAATAATATTAAGAAACAAGATTTAGTCCTAGAATTTGGTGTTTTCTTTTAATTTGGTCTCTAATTTTTTTTTTTGTTTATACTAGTCTCGAAATTTGATAAATTTTGTAATTTAATATGTGAACTTAGATTTTGTTAATGTGTGATGATGTGATATTTTGAGATTGTGTCATGTTATTGCTTGAAAATTTTAAAATATATATATAATTAGAGGCGAATATAAGGGGGGCTGGCAAGGTCGTGACCCCTCTAAAATGTAAAATGCTATTTAACTCCTTAATTTTTTAAAAATTTAAATTAATAAAGGTAAAATTATACTTTGGCCCCCTTAAAATTATAAAAATTTGATTTAATCTTTTAAAAATTATAAAGATATACCCTATAAAAAATTAAAATTTCATCTACCCCTAAAAATTGTTGGCTTCACCCCTGTATTATAATACAAAAAAATTATATTATATTTGTAGCGACGTAAAAATTTGCTTTCGGTCGCTAATCGTGGTGATTTATTGAAAACTTGAAAACTGAAATTTGATTTTTTTTTTAAATAAAGAAGGGAGTCGCCACCGATCCTTTTTATAGGTGTGATCGGACACCTAATAAGTTTATTTTTAAAACAAAAGACGGCCGAGTTTAGGTCTACGTTAAAATCAGAGTAAAGTAGGGTCCGGGAGTCGGTTACGCGCGAGGAAGGTATTAGCACCCTCGCGGCGCCCAAAATTGGTATCTCGTTAAACACATGTTGTCTTGATTTTCAAAAATGCGAGTTCAAAGTAATGTTTAGTCGTGACCCGATTGAAAAGACGAGCAATTTCAAATTTTGTTTTTTTTTTTTTGAGAAGGGCATACCGTTTTAACACGAGTCGATTGATGTTCACCCAACATAGCGATGAAATCGATGACTTAATGTTAAACCGATACATTGCCTTACTTATTAAAACAAGAATAAGGTTTTCGAAATAAAGCAAATAAACAAAGATAAAAATAAAAGACGGATCTAGAAGTATATTGAAGCAAATATAAATGCGACAAATATATTAAAAAAATAATAAAGATATGTGCGATATTGAACGTAATACATAGGATTAAACATGAAATGAAAACAATGAATGTATATACATAATAATGATATTTAGAACACGTTCGTGAAAATATGTATAAATAGTAATAGTATTAGAAATATACCATATATAGAGTTTGAGATGTTTGTCTAAGATAATGAAAATATAACTCGTAATGTGAAAATATGTACATAATATATAAATATACATATAAAATAAATAAAAATGTACGTACATAACATATACGAAATATATATACATAATAATATTAAAATAAAATAATAAGCGATAATAATGAAAAGAATGGGTATAATAATAAATAAAATGATATACGAAGATAATACCATATATATAAAATACGTATGCAAGAATAATAAAGTATATGTACTAATATTAATAATAAATATAGTAGGAATAAAATAAATGTACTAATAACGTAAAAACATAAAAATACCAATTTTTCATAAAGACATACCTATATATATAATAAAGATATATGCATATGTAATAAAATATATAAATAACATGATTTTAACAATATATACACAATATGTATGATGAAAATAATAATATATATATATATAAAATACATATAATATACATATACTAGAAATGACAACAAAGATAAAATGAACTTGCTAATACATTATATATATATGTATGTGCATGGGTATGAATAATAAGGATAATGGAAATACTTAATATATAATATTTGAAATATATGTATGATATAAAAAAATATATATATAAGGTAGTATTAAAATATATATACAATATATACATGTTAAAAATAATAATAATAAAAACATTTGATAATATTTCACAAATATATATATACTAAAAATATACATAATAATATATAAAATATAATATTAAAAGTATATATAACGTATAAAAACATATATATATATATGATATAATACATAAGTATACTAAATACACATACATATATAAAAGATCACACACTAATACATAATGATAATAATAATATTGAAATATAAAAAGTAAATATAATATAACAATAATATTAAAATAAAGTAATTAAAATAATACTATGTATAAAAAATATATACACCTATATAATAAAATATATGTGTTAATACCAATAATAATTATAATAAGAATAAAATAGATATAATAATATATACATAAGATGGTATTAAAAATGTACATATAACATAGTATTCAAGAATTTATACATGAGATGATATAAAAATATATACATGGAATAATAAAAGAAATATATATAATATATATACATATTAGAAATAATAATAATAATGTTACAATATAATTGTTAACAACATTACCTAAATATATTCATATACATATTAAAGATATATATACAACAACCCATAATAATAATAATAATAATAATAATAATAATAATAATAATAAATAATAATAATAAAAAAGGCAAAGATAATATAAAAATCAAATTAAATTTGGAAAAAGGACTAAATTCGAAGCGAAAATAAAGTTTTGGGGCGAATTTGAAATAATAAGAAAAGGAAGGGACCATCCTGAACACGCGTGGAAACAATGGGGGCTAAAAGAGAAATTTTCCCAAGCCTCTAAAACGCACAGCATTGAGCTGGACTAAATTGCA
Organism: Gossypium longicalyx; assembly: GCA_025698465.1. Classification (NCBI taxonomy): domain Eukaryota; kingdom Viridiplantae; phylum Streptophyta; class Magnoliopsida; order Malvales; family Malvaceae; genus Gossypium; species Gossypium longicalyx. The sequence goes on along the minus strand of CM047006.1, from coordinate 28,964,177 downwards.
AGGCGCGAAAAATTATAGGGCCAAATTGAAAATAAAAAATGACTTAATTGCAAAAGGGTGAAAAAGCGGAAGGACTGCGCGCATAAATAGACCATTAATCAAAAACACGCGGATCCTTAGCGGGTTTGGATCGGGTCGGGTCGGGTAGGCTCAAAACGACGTCGTTTTGGGGCTTAAGTGTAGCCCCCAAAACGACGTCGTTTTGGAGGGCTATATAAGGCCTAAAATAACCAAAAAAATCATTTGGTGAGAGGGAAAGAAAAAAAAACAAAGAAGAGAGAGGGAAGAGAGAAGAGAGAGATAAGGGAGGGGGGAAGGGGATCCGGCCAAGGGGCCGGTCACCGGCCGACCATCGGCCGCCGTCCGTCGCGCGGTGGCCGGAAAAGGTAAATTTTTTTCTTTTTTTTTGTATTTTGTATTTATATTTTAATATGTATATGTATATGTATATGTGTATGCGAGAAAACGAAGAAAAGAAAGAAAAAAGAACAAGAACAGATTTAAAAAAAGAAAAGAAAAAGAAACTAAAAGAAAAGCCCAAATCACCTTTCGATTGCGTTTTCAGTTCGTTTTTTTCTTTGGTATTTTCCTCTGTGTTCTTTGATCTGTACTATGTTTGTTTTAATCTCTTTTTTGATACATGAATGAACAAAAAATTTCCAACCCTTTTACCAAGTTTTAAATCGGCTTTTATAGCCTTTACAAGTTCCCTTTTTTTTTTTTTTTTGCTTTACTTTCTGTCTTTTCGTGTGCTACTCTTGCAGGAGTAGTTGATCGGTGCTGCAGTGACGTGACAGAGGCGATGGTGGCAGAGGGTTGGTGTGGCGCTGGTCAAATGGCGGTGTTAAGGGCAGGTGGGGGTTAGGTCGGCGGCGCAAATGGGTGATTAGGGTTTTAGCTTTTCTGAAACCCTAATCTTGGCTAGTTGGGCCATTTGGGGTTTGGGATGTTGGGTGTTGGTCTTGGGGGGTATATTTTGGGTCTAGTTTATATTGGGTATTGGGTAGTGGTTATTGGGCTGATGTATGTTGGGTAAGTTTAGCTTTGGGTTAGTGGGTTTAATTTGGGGTTTATTTTGTAATGGGTCTGGGTAATTTGTGAATGGCCCAAAATTGGCCTATAACAATATTATATTAATATTTACTTGGAGAAGTGATTAAAGTTCTTGTTTGGCATCTAGATGACATGGGTTTGACAATTTGGATTTAGATTTCATTTATTGCGTAAATGGTAATAATGAAATGCATATATTATGGACAAATTAGATGAGATTCAATATAATATATATTAAAAAATATAAAACACAGATTTGTTAAATCCAAAAATATTTTAAGAATTTTAAATTTATTATTAAATAGGCATCTAACAAATAATGGATTTGAGAAATTATCATAAATGTTATATTTTTAAATGGTTTACTACTCAATTTATATTATTTTTAAAATCCAAATTCTAAAATCCTAGTTTTCAAGTGCTACCTTAAGAAAATCCAAATTCAAGGATCAAGTTAGAAAAAGAGCTACAAACTTTCGGGATTATTGTGGACTAAAAAAAAGTTTAGAGACCAAGATGATAAAAACTATCAGGTTCAAGGACTAAATGATAGTTTATCCCTAAGAAAAAAATATGGGAACTAATTGTTGTGCCGACCTTTTCAAAGATTCACAAAAGTCCCCCACTAGAACCCACCATTTAGACCCACTACTTAGTGCAATTCGACCCCTTTTAAACCAGGAAATTTCTCATTTTGAAGAAAAACACATGATTTTTGGTTTACAGCACCAAGAGTTTGAAAAAAAGACCAAAAAGATTTGATCTTCTTCACCTAGAAATTACATGGGGTCTTATCAATTGACAATTTCTAAGACACTTGTTGTTAATTAACTCAATGGTTAAAATAAAAAGGGAGAAAAAAGCATTAATTAACCGTTGATCATGTCACATAAGATTTATATTTAGAAATGTGACTCTACCTTTTAGCTAATTCAATCGGTTTTCAACATTAAAGGAGAAAAACAGATTTTCAAAGAAAAGTAACGTATCGATAACCAATTTAACAGATTTCTGGTCGTCAACATAATTTTCTAATTTCTAAATTGATATGATCAAATGGCTATAGTCACCTCATTTTTGTTTTTAACAATAATAGTTTACTAATTTTCAGATATGGTTACATGGTTTAGAAAAGTCAGCTGTCAAAGATTTTTTACTCAAATCATGTCCAAAAGTCAAATTTCCAGTCAATTTCAAGGGTGGTGATATATATGTAAAAGCAATCATTAAGGGGGGTTGAAACATAAAAAAGGATGAGCTTAGGGTTTGCTTTGTAATTTAACCTAACATGCAGGAAACGATACGTATATGCTTTTTGCCTTCATTTCCATGATTTTATGAGGAAGCATTAGGAGGGTAACAAGTAAATTAATTCGTCTTTAATTTGTACATTTGACTTCAAACCATCTACAATTTTCATTTGTGGTCCAAAAACCCTTTTTTTTTTTTTTTGGGAGGTTAATTGAAAATACATGCTTGACCCTATGGGATTATCAGTTTTCTTTGGTATCTTAAATATATTCCCGGGAAACAAGCAGAATTTTTACATAGTAATCAAAAGGGTAATATAACTTTATAGTCTGTAAACTTGGCCATTAGGTCCACTTTGGTGCCTAACTTGACAATTAAGTCTTTTTTTATCTTTGAACTTGACAAATGTAAAAGTTTGATGACATGAAACTCTTAAGTACTACCATTGTCAAAACTTGGTCCAATTTGATCCTAGAAGTAGATGATGATATGGCACAATCTTAGAGTGTCACGTTATCAACATTTGATGGAATTCAAGTTTGGAGACTAAAATAGACTTAGTTATAAAGTTCAGTTAAATTCCTAAGAGAAGGTGTAGGTTTAAACCTTAGAGGCAATATTGTTAAGAAGAGTAGAACATGAACTATAAAACCGATATGGAGAATACAAAAAAAAAAAAAGAATTTTAGGGGCTAAAAGTTATATTAACCCTAATCAAAGAAAGCAAATCCCAAGGGCTATGAGACTCTCTAGCTAGGTTAGACACGACAGCAAGATATAAGTTACTATGTACTGCTCACAGGTTTCCCATTTCTCGTGTTGAACGACCCACCCAACATGTGCCTTTGCTTGATCTAGGGTTAATGGATTTCATGGGACCATATGGGGAATATATAAGTGAATTCAAAAGGCAAAAAAAAAGGGCAAATTTCAGTCAAATTCAGCATCTTCTCTAATGGGTTTATTAAAAAAAATCACATGTGAGACACAAGTACTACCTTTGAGTGTATATGACTTAAGGGAAGGGGCAAAGAAATGATGGTGTTTGTAGCGTGAACCAAAGATAATTTGTCCAAAAAGGAACAATTCTTATGTTTTGTAACCAATAAAATATATATTGCAAGTAACGCTAACATGTATATGTATATACACATAATTTCTGAATTACAAATATCAATATGTGGAAAGATTGGATCCCACAAAAAAGGGGGTTGGATGATAAGATGTCCTTATTGGGTTCACATTTGAATGAGAAGCTATTCTATGGTTACATCACAAGCCAAGTCATTAAATACGAAAAACAAAAGCAAAAGCAACTCAGTTAAAGGTGAAGGTTGTAAGATTATTTTGGTGTGTTTTGAAAGCTATGTTGGACATCACATATATAATAAGGGTAACTACATGTGATTATTTACTATTATGATAGGTTAGCCCAAATTAAAAGTGATTTAATTTAGTTAAAATTTATTGGGCTTTAAATTATTAAATAAAGTATGAGTAAAAAATGAATGTATATTTTTGGGGTTAAAATATAAATTTAGAATTATATCAATCTGTAATTGTATAAATTTTAAAGGGATTAAAAAGATAATTTTATCATGTTGTGGGGAGGTAACTGTCTACCCCATTTTCTCTGTCTCTAAGTACAAAGCTCTTCTAGTGATTAACAATGGCGGCAAGGGAAATCTATTGATTTGTACAAAGCCCCAATTTTCGTGCATGCAAACTCTTCCTTTCTATCTGTACTTATAAAGAATAACTTATCCAAGAGATTTATCTAAATAATGTTGGACAAGTTCTTTTGAATTACCCTGTATTCTAACAATTACTTTATGTGCTTGCCATTAGAATACAAAGGGATAAGACAACGCTTAATTTTTCAACTTGACAAAGTTTCTCAACTTAGTTCTTAATTTTTATTTTTTTTGTTTATATTAACCCTTGAACTTGATAATTTTTTTTAATTTTAATCCATATAATGATATGACAAGTTGAAAAAAAAACTAGGAAAAGCTGCTAAGCTCCATGACTAACGTGGAAAAAAGAAGAAGAAGAAAGATTAAATTGAAGAATGTTATCAAAATTAAAAACTAAATATTGCTTTATCCAAAGCCAAAATGAAGAAACTACTATAGCTTTTTTTCCGGGGGAAATCCCAATGAAAAATTATGGGTTTTGGGGTTTGTCAAAATGTGGTTTTCGTTAGGTATTGGGAGTTAAAGTTAGTGATAAAAGGTGTTGGATTCCTTGGACACAAATGGTTGTAATTTACACAAGGAGAGACAAATGTAAGTGAATGTGTTGGACTTTTTTGTTTACTTCATCGTGCAATGTTGGTGGTGGCCAAAAACAATTAAGACAACACATTTGATAATTCCTAGATTTTGCACCAAGTTTATCAACCAAATTGCGACAAATTATCAATGCTTCATGTGAAATGCAGGACCTTCACATTTCAATTGCGCGGTTTGAGTTGATCGTAGGTGAGATTAATTTGGATAAATGGCAGGTTTTTCTATTAAATTAGATTTTTTACTATTAAATAAATTATATTAGTCTCTATATCACTAAAAAGTATCAAATAAAGTTGTCGATTGAGTCTTAACTCAATTGGCATGAGCATTGTTGTTAGTGTAGGAGAACATAAGTTCGAATGTATTGAAGCGCATTATCTTTCTATTTATTGGTTCAGATCTTTCAAATTTTGATCAGTTCATATTCGTGTCATTTAAGATTACTTGTTCAAATCATTTCGAATTTTGGTTAGTTTCAAATTTAAATTAATTTGGTTTAAGATAATTTGGGTTTGGGTTTGAATTTTTAACTCTTTATGATCAAATCTAATTTAACATATTTTAGAATTGACAAGTCTAAAAACATTCTACATAGAGGACCTAATTAAACTTTCAAGTAGTGTTTAAAGGGTATTGACCATTAAGTTGAATTCAAATATGTTGGTTTCTATAATCTATAACAGTTGCCAAAGAGATTATTCTTCAAGTTCATGCACTTGGTGTCTTTTGAATATCCAAATCAAACACCTAAATTAGCAAACACCATAAGAAAGGTAAACACATGACACCAAAGGCGGCATTTAAACAAGGCACGCATGCAAGCTAGCGGCAATCACGCCAATTTCAATGCTTTTATCTCTGGAAAGATTTAAACAAAATTTCATGATATGAAATGAAAATAAGGTTAAAGCTGAGGATTGAGTATTAGCTCGATTGGTATCGGTATTGTTATTAGTATAGAAGAATATTAGTTCGAGTGCGTTAAAATACATTATTCTCCTATTTAAGGGTTGAAGAAAGACTATATAGATAATTCTAGGTATTGTGTGAAAAAAAATAACTTTAGAACTAGCATCTATCTTTTAATAGACCTATAAAATACGAAGAAGAAGACTACAAACAAAGTGGATTTTGAATGATGATGAAGCAGCGTTTGGTAAGGACTTTAAACAGAAGAAGGCAAATGAAGGAGGGCGGCTTTTATGTCATAATAATTAGTGGAGGTTTTCAGTCAAATAAGGAAATTTTTTTTTAAGAGATTTGCTGTTGAAAGGGATTTATTTGGAGGATATTTCTTTTTATTTTATGTTATTGAGTTTGATAGGACAGAATTTTAATTTCATTCCGTTGTCTTAATATAGATACATAAATTTACAAAAATTATATACCGAAGACTTGTTTATAATTTTATATACGAGTTGAAGAGAGTATTAAACTGTTCACAAGAAGTCTATTGAATTTTAGTTTAATTGACATAAGTATTGTTGTTAATGTAGGAGGATGTTGATTTTAGTGCACTGAAGCGTATTATCCTCCTATTTATAAGTTAGGGAAGGGCTATAGGTAGTTCTAAACATTTTGTAAAAAAAAAAGTTGATATAATTAAAACTTATAATAAGATTGTTTAAAAAATATGTTCATAAGAAGAACTTACTTGAGTGCAAATTGTATTGTAAACAAACTATTTTTATCAATTTGTGATTAAGTTTTTTCAAGGAAAAGACTTGGGTGTTGTTTAATAAACTAAAAATTAAGTACCTATAAATTAAGTGTTGAAAAGTTAAATGTTGAATTTAAATTATGAAATTTGTTTGGTATATAACTTAAAATTAACATTGAATATACTTAGATTATTTTATATATTTAAATTTTAAATTATGAAAGCTTTTATTTTACATTTGTATCCTTATATTTTAAACATTTAATGTTATTTTAAACAAAGTTCTATTCTTAAATAACATTTTGTACATAAAAAAAATGGAATAAATTATATTCTTAATAAATATAAATATTAAAAATCTAGAAAATAAATATTAAATTAAGAAGAATATGAAATTCGAGTTCAATATCTTAAAATAAAGTAACAACTTCAAATGATTATATAATTGATTTGTTATTTCATCTCTTAAATTAATCGTAAAATTTTGGTTTTCCAATTTGAATTTCATGTTTAAGAAAAAAAAAATTAACAAAAAAGAGAATGAAAAAGTATGTCAGTAGTGTAAAATAGTTACAAGTCTTCAAAATAAATAAAATAAATGAATTTAGGCCTCGTTTGATAAATCATTGAAAAAAAATTAAATCTATTGAAATTTAATATTTGTAATTCAAAATTAAAACAATTTGATAGATTTTTTTTTATAAAAAAGTGTGGAAAATAATGAATAGATAAGAGCTACTTATCACTTAATGGAGAATATTTTTAATTATTTCAATTTTACTTTATTTATTTTAATGTTATATCATTATATAAAAACTTTATATTTAAAATTTTAATGTTTGTTTAGAATAATTTGTTTAGAATAATGTGAAATGTCTAAAAATTAAGGATCAAATGTATAATTTTTTTTATAATTTAAAATCTATATTTATCAAACAATCTAATTATTTTCCGTAATTAATTTTAAATAATATATCAAACAAATTTTATAACTTCAATTCAGTATTTAAGTTTTAAATACTTAATTTTTCAACACTTATTTTTTAGCATTTAATTTTTCAGTTTATCAAGCAATACCTTAATGTATTCTGCATTAAGTGATAAGTAGCTCTTATCTACCTATTATTTTCAACACTATTATATTGAAAAGATATTCTAGTAGATAGATTTTATTTTAAATTATCACAAAGTATTAGTATTGTGGATTGCAACATTGGTGAATGACTTGAGCTTAAATTATGCCTTGTATTGTTGAATTATAGTGAATTCTTCTCTCGATGACGCCTCTACAGGCGTAAGAAATGGTTCTAAATTGTGTAACTTGTGTATTCATTATTTTTCTTTTCTAGTTTTAGTTGTATTATTAGTGGCAACTTACTATACAACTAACCAACAACTAAACACTATCATTTTTTTTTAAAAGTATATTAAATCATAAAGTATTAATATCTATACATGTCAATTTAGACATTAAATGCCTACTCAAATATGATGTGCTGGTGATTGATAAGCTATAAAAGTAACATATTTTAATCTCATTCTTAATGCATTTTTGGATGATTAATTATGCAAATTAGTGAATTTGATGCTCCTAAACCTTTAAATTTATGTTTCTATACTTAGGAGAGCATTTAGGAGAGAAAAATGAGCCAAAATCTGATAAAAAAAACTATTCTCAGGATCCACACGGGCTGAACACATGCCCGTGTGAGCCACATGGGTTGGCCACACGCCTATATGCTAGTTCGCGTCGATTTCGCACCCTACTTCCCAAATACGTGGAAAAACCCAATTTTTAGGGTTTGTGAGCATTCTAAAGTCTATAGATATCTATTAAAAGAAGCCATAATGGAGTAATTAGAGAAGATCGAAGAAAACACTCGAAGAACCCCATCGGAATCAACTCGGAAGCGGATTTCCATTAAGATCGAAGATCTCCTTTTAATTTCTTTTGAAGTTTTATTGAGTTTCTTTATATCTTGTGGTTATTCTGACTTTGAGATGTTTCTATTCAGGATTATAAACTAAATTTCCTAGATACCTAAGGAAGATGAAATCTATGGTGAATCCTTTTATCTAATTTCTGTTTTTACGCGATAAATACTTGATTCTTATTCTCAATTATGTATGTTTATTCCTTATTTTAATATTTCCGGGATATTAATTCATGTTTAAGAATAGATCTAGCATAATTGAGTGGAGTTGCATGCAACCCTAGAAATAGGACGACATAAATCTATCGGATTAGAGTCAAATCTGATAAGGGAATCCATAGATCGAGTTAGTGTGACGATAAGGGCTTTAATTAGAAAGAGATTTTAATTAATCAACCTAGACTCAGTTGTTCTTACTCTCAAAAGAGATATTAACATAATTTAAGGATTTCTACGGATCAAGAGACAAGTGAATAAATTATTTAATTCATATTCATAATAAAAGGTGAAGTCTAGGTGGATTTTTTCCTGGGTATTGTCTATCTCGTTGGTTAATATTCGATTATTTCCTCTATTCATTCTCTGTTGCGTTCTTAGATAAATTAGTTTAGTAATTTTAAATTAAAACACATCACCCCAATTTATCGGGTAGTTAATAAGAAGACGGTAATTACTAGTACTTTTAGTCCTCATGGATACAATATTCCCTACTCACTATAGCTATACTATTGTTCGATACGTGTGCTTTCCTTTGTCGTATTTATAGTTAGTTTTGTGACTATCAAGTTTTTAGCGCCGTTGCCGGGGACTAAAATATTAGGAACATTTGATTTTTATTAATTTAGCCATTTATTTTTATTGCATCTTATTTTTTTAGTTTAATTTTTACATTCTAATTTATTTTATTTTATTTGCTTCTTTTAGTTTATGACAAGAAGACACCCATCGAGACCGTTGTTATTTGAAAGTGAAATTGAAAGTACTACTCGTAGAAACTGTAGAGAAGCAAGGCAAAGTCGACAAAATGTAGTAGACGAACAAGAGGACATTATTATTGCTGAATAGATGGGTGATAATCAAAATAATCAGCTACCTCCTACAGTTGTTGCAGATTCAGATCCTGTTCCTCGTACTATGTACGGTTATGCCAAGCCCACTCTAATTAGTGTTGAATTGAGTATTGTGAGACCCACCATTGCTGCAAATAATTTTGAACTGAAGCTAAACACTATTCAGATGATACAATAGTTTGTTCAGTTTGATAATTTGCAAGACGAAGATTCAAATACTCATTTGGCTAATTTCCTAGAAATTTGCGATACTTTCAAGATTAATGGCGTCACTGACGACGCCATTCACTTACGGTTATTTCCTTTCTCGTTGAGGAACAAAGCTAAGTAGTGGTTAAACTCTTTACCACGAGGTTCCACCACCACATGGGCTCAAATGACCGAAAAGTTTCTACTTAAGTACTTCTCACCGGATAAGATAACCAAGTTGAGGAACGACATCTCTTCCTTTGTACAGATCGATTTAAAGACTTTATATGATGCATGAAAGAGGTACAAGGATTTACTGTAATAGGCCCAATTCGTCCGGCCCACAATAAAACCAAAAATAAACTTAAAATAAGTAAATGATAATTCCTTAAAGTCCAAATCTTTACAAACCATCAGGCCCAAATAATAAACTAAAAGCAGCCCAAATACATTTTTTTACAACCAAACCCTAAACCCAATTCTAATAACCCAAATTCGGGGCCCAAAAAAGGACCCGAAGTTCAGTAGCCTGAGAATGCTAGAAGTTTCTGGAATATGCTGGAATAGCACCAGAGGGTCGGCTTCCCACGAGGGATTCTCACGCACGACTTCCTCTGTACATCTCAGATGCACCTCCGTACATCCACATCAATGGAACCTGCGAGAAGGAAAAATAAACAGCAAAGGAATGCACGAGAAAGGAGCTAACAGAATTTACAGCGAATGACAGCAAAAAAAAATTAATTTTATTTATTTTTTTACTCTGTAAATCCGGCTATAAAAAGCCGTCGAATGTACCTGCAAAGATTACGCACACTTCGCACACTGAAATACACAAGGTGATTTCCGATTCAAGATTTCTAAATGTTTTATTTTCTTTGATTTCATTTTTCTGGATTTGTGGTTCTTGTATTCGAAAGAAAAATAAGAAAAAGAAAAAGGGAAAGGGGCTTACCTCGTAAAACGTCGTAGGTCTTCTTCTACTTTGTTGAAATCAAAATTAGAAAGAGATCTTGAGGCTAAAAATTTCGTCCTCTAGGCTTCAATGTGCAGATTGTTGTTTGGGGAATGGGAATCGGTGATTTAAAGTGGGGATTTAGGGGTTGGCTAAAGTATAGAAAAAGGGGCTAGGGTTATTGGCTGTATGTTTAAGTTTTAACCCTTATAATTTCAATTCCGTTAGTTTATTTTATTTCCTTTTCATTTTGAATTTATTTTTATTAAATTTTCCATTTATATAATTCATTGTTTAAAGGATATTCATTTAATATTTTTTTTATTGAAATTACTTTAACAATTTTGCTTTGTTTAAAAAAATCATTGTTTTGAAGTTTATAATATATTATTTTAATGTTATGTATAAAATTTTATTTAAACATTTATATATGTACATATTTATGTACACCTAATTTTTTAAATTAAGCTTTCTGTTTGAAATCATTATTATTTTAAAATACATTTAATATTTTTATCTATTTTATTAATTTTGCCTCGCTTTTTTATTTATATAATTATTTTAAAAGTTGGTTATATCATATTATAAAGTGTCTCATTTAAATATTTTTATGCATATTGGTACATAATATTTTAATAGTTAAATCATTGTTCTAAAATTCATATTTTTTTGTTTATAAAATTATTGTTTTGAAATTCTTTATATCATATTCTTTTAATATATTATATAGTATCTCATTTAAATGTTTTTTTATATATCTGTACATGTATAGCAAAATTAATTTAATCTTGTATGCATTTTTATGTTATTTTTATAAACAATTATTTCTATTCATATATGCATGTTTTGTGAATCTATTATGTGTATTATATCTTATCATGTATTTTGATTATTATTTTTTATATATATATTATTTAATTTATCGTGTATATTATCAATTTTTAAATGAATTTATGTTTAAAATATTTTGCATATTATTTGATTCAAACGTTTTATTCTATAATATTTATCTCAATAATTATATATCCCTAATTTTATGTAAATTTATCAACTCATATATTATATACATTAAGTGTTCACTAATTTATTATTTTAAAATTGTCTTATACTACATTATTTTCTAATTTCCATTTTGTTTTGTACATGTTTTGTTGATTGTTTTATATTGTGCCATATTTATTGTGGTTGTATATTATTTATTCATTGTTTTAAGTTGCTGTATCAATTGTTCTCCATCCATGATTAAGAATTTGGTTACATTTTATAGTCGTATTTAATTCTTGAATTTACTAATCGTGGTTTATTGTACTTTATGTGTGCATATTTTATTATGTTCATTAGTCATTTTCTATACCAATATTTCTTTGCAATTTGTTTAGTATTCGATCTTATTTTAAAATAAATAAATGTGTTTTAAGATAATTTTCAATTGTCCTTATTATTCAAAGATTTTAAAATAAGGCAATATTCAATATTTGAGAATTCAGGAAATCGTGCCCTATCGTGCTGGGTATGATTTTTCGTTGGACCAAATATTCGGATATCCTTTTATAATTTTGGCATATGAACTTTTGAAGGTAAAAAAATCAATCATACTTTTGAAGGTATAAAGGATCGTGTCCAATCGTGTTGGATATGATGTTGCATACCTTTGAAGTGGGAGGATTTTGATAACCAATTTAAACTACCCAAAGGTTTTAAATGGAATCAAAATTTCAAAAATCCTTTCAAAAATTGTAGATGTGAGGACAACACTTAGTCAATCTGGTACCAATTTTTGGGTGTAATGAGGGTGCTAACCCGTCTTCATACGTAACTGACTCCCGAACCTATTTTTTGGAAATTGTGTAGACCAAAATTGATTTAAAATGTTTTATTAGGTGATCCAACCGCACCTAAACAAAAAAAGATTGGTGGCGACTCCACATTTCGTTTTTAAAAGTCGATCCTTGTTTTTTCCCTAAAAAATCGTTTCGACAGCTTAGCGACTTCACTGGGGACTGAACAAGAGAGTCAGGCCATAAAATTGATTATTTGTTGTCCTTTTGTCAAAGAATTGAAAATTTGTTTTGAAAATTATGATTCTTTTAATTGCATTTGTTTGTATGATTGTTATGGTTTAGGTCTTGTGAAATAATATTACATTGCATTGCACGACCATTGTGGTTATACCTTTAAGTGGGAGTAAGAAACTATGCTTTCGTCAGGTTTTCACCTCCGTATGGGCTAATGGATTACTTTCGGGATACATCTGTACCTATGATTTCGTGAGATTTTCATCTCCGCATGGTCATAGGGAAATGTATTCCCCTGAACCGAACTTGATCTGTATGAGCCTATCATGGGTGAGGATTGAGGAATCTGCTGGTTCGGGTACCTTTACTTTAGAACCAAACCTCATATAGTGAACCCTAAGAGCCTTCTTTAGGTGGAGCTAGGTTAAACTTTCATAGTTGCCTATATATGTTCTTTGGTTATATTTATTTTGCTTATACTTTATTATTTATATTTGATACTAACTTGTGTTGTTTTGATTGTGTTTTTTTTCATAACATTGCATACTAAAGAAGGTGTTGATTCGTATTCGATTACTAAGTTAGAAGATTTAACATGGAGAATGAATTTCTGAATAAAGTTGAGGATAATGCGGCCGTCTGTGCATGCTCAAAGAAGTTACAATAGGAGAAAGGGGATAGCCTGGCAGAAGGACATGCATCAGAGTTGCAAGAATTCACTCGCATCAATGTAACACAGAATGAGTTGCAAGAGTTGAGAGATATATGGGCTCGTTGGGATGAAAGAACCAAACAGTTGTTCTACCAGAGTTGTGGTGATATATCGTACTTGCTCGATGTTAAGGTGGACAAGCATCTATTCCGAGGTATGGCTCAATTTTGGAATTCTACTTATAATTGTTTCACTTTTGGGGAAGTGGATTTGGTGCCTACCTTGGAAGAGTATACTACCCTGTTGAGGAGTCCAAAAGCTCAAGTCAGAAAAGCATATGCTAAGGTTTTTAATGGTCAAACTTTTGCGAAGAAGTTGGTGAATATTTCGGGGATGAGCGAGTCTTGAGTCACTGCTCGAATTCAACAAAAGGGGGATAGTAAATGTATTCCTTGGGAGAATTTGAGAGATTTGGTTTTGACACATCCGGATGAAAAGAAAAGGGTCGACATATTTGCCTTAAGCATCTATAGATTGGTAATTTTTCCTAAGGCTTTAAGGCATGTGGATGAGGCAGTTACAGACTTGTTCGATCGTCTTGAGAAGGGAATCACACCTGTACCTGTAATACTGGCCGAAACGTTCAGATCTTTGGGCATGTGTCGGAGGACAGGTGAGGGTCGATTTATTGGATGTGCACAGCTGTTGATGGTATGGTTTTACGGGCATTTTTGGAAAATGAACAAGGTTTCTTACCGGGTCTTCTCTGAAAGTTATTCCCCATTAAAAGAATAGATAACTATACAAAGGAGAGACGATATTTTAGAAGAAAAGTGGATGGAAATTCTTCAAAACCTCAAGGAGGATGATATAGAGTGGAGAGCTTCTTGGATGGTTCCTGATGAGATCCTGTATCGATGTGGGAACTTTGATTGGGTGCCATTATCAAGAATTTGGGAAGTTACTGGATATACTCCCTTGCTTGCATTAAGGCAGTACAAATCGAGGCAATTCATACATATGAATTACGGGCTTGCTCAGTGTGAATTCCCATATAAGGGTGACCATTATAAGAAGAAGGTTCAGGAAATATCTAATGCTTGGAGGCGAACTTGTTGGATGAGGAGATTGACTGTTGGTTCTGTAACAATACCTGAATACCATGGATGGTTTAGGAAAAGAGTTAATGATAATATTCCCAGACCAAGCTTAGAAGACACTAGACCAATGAAGGAACAGTTACAAGTTACCCCGTCAGAGTTGGAAATTATAAAACAAGACTTTGAGAAGAAGAGTTCTGAGCTTGGAAAAAAGATCGAGCAGCTGGAGGAAGAAAAGATGCACCTGAAATTAGATGTGGAGATTCAAAGGTCAGAGGCGAAAAAGTTACGAAAAAGGAAGAATGAAGTTGAGGAGGATTTGGAAGGCTTAAAAGTAGATTATAAGAAACTACGCAATCAATGAGAACTGCTGGATTAGGAAAGACTTCGGAGCAATGGCGCCAAGAAGTTCGAGAAGAAAGGACTAAAGCTGATCAATGGGAAAAGAAATTTCAGGAGGTTCAAGCTCGGAATGAGGCTCTGGAGAAAAGTCTGTCAGAGAGTAAGAATGAAAAAGATGAATTAAGAGCCAGAGTAACGGAACTTGAGAGATCTCTATATTTATATCGGAATCGCAATTCTGTGATGGAGTTGAGAGTAAACTTAAGCAATATTGAAGAGCTGAAAAGGAAAATAGAAGAATTAGAGGCAGCATTGCAGAGTTGTGAAAAGAGGATCGAGTTCTTGGAGGCAAATGAGGAACAATGGAAGGGTCAGCTTCATCACTCTCAAGACCAAGTTAGAAGCAGGGATTACATCATGGGAGAAGCTGTAACACAAATTTGAGAAGTAGCTGATTACTTGCAGTCTTTAGCGGTACAAGCGGACGTATTAAGTGTGAAGTTTGAGTTGGAGTCAGATAGGGGACAAGAATTGGCTTCATTGCTTAGGAAAATTAAGGCTCTAAGTGTTAGGGCGAAGTCTTATTTGTAACTCAGTTTTATGTAAAGAATTTTATTTTCTAGTAAAGTTTTCTAAAGAGAATTGAATCAGAATTGATGCCTCCTTTGCATTCATGCATTTGCATTACATTACATTACATCATATACATTAAAGGTTATAAAAAAGATTCTAATTAATTAAAAATTATTTCAGTAATCTAGAAACTAACAAAAACACACCAAATACACATCTCTACGGTACAAGGAAAAAGACCAAGTCAATAGACAAAAAACTTGAAAAATTAGAGCAAATGCAAAGGGATATGCAAGAACAAATGCAGTCACAGATGCAAGAGCGGTTAGATAAGATTCAGCAAGAGATGAAGGAACAAATGATGAAGTCCTAAAGAGATATGATGAATCAATTGTCCCAATTGCTGGTAGGAAGGATGGATAAGGGGAAAGGTCCTATGGATAATGTTGGGGAAAATAATGAAGATCCTAAATATCCTCCTGGTTTCACTCCAACACATGTGCAAATGCAACCTGATATTAATTTACAAAAGCCTTCTGTTACAATCAGGCCTCAGCAGTTTCAGGCTGGAGTGTCAATACCAATGAATCTCCAAGCTGGTTCAGGTTTTAATCTTAGCAATAACTCGAATAATCCAATGGTGCCTGATTTGGATGAAGTTGCGAAAGAGGAAAGAGCAAGGGCAGAATCACAGAAACAATTAGAGGAGCAGTGTAAATGGCTGGAGGAAAAGGTCGGGGCAATGGAAGGTATTGATAGACATCCTGGAATTGATGCAAAAGATCTGAGTTTGGTTCCAGACCTAGTACTTTCATACAAGTTTAAAATGCCAGAATTTGAGAAGTACAATGGAACGAGCTGTCTTGAAGCCCATATTACCATGTTTTGCAGAAGAATGACTAGGTATGTTAATAACGATCAATTATTGATTCATTACTTCCAAGACAGTTTGGTGGGAGTAGTTGCTAAATGGTACAATCAGTTAAGTCGAAATAGAATTAGTTCATGGAGAGATCTAGCACAGACGATCATGAAGCAGTACAGTCATGTGACAGATATAATTCCTGATACGATTACTCTGCAAAATGTGGAGAAGAAATCAAATGAAAGTTTTAAGTAATATGCACAGAGATGGAGGGAAATGGCCATTCAAGTTCAGCCACCACTTTTAGAGAAGGAAACTACAATGCTCTTTATTAACATCCTAAAAGCTCCGTTTATAACTCACATGTTAGGAAGTGCCACGAGGAGCTTTGCGAATATGGTCATGATAGGAGAAATGATTGAGAATGCCATAAGGAATGGAATGATAGATGTAGGAGAAAGCACTAAAAGGTCTGTGTCACGGAAAAAGGAGAATGAGGTAAACAATACGAACATGGGATATTCAAAGTCTGTTACTGTAAGTCAACCAAAAGCGATAACTACTGGTCAAGGTTCATCAAGGCAGAAATCTGGAGCAAGGCAGAACAGTGAGAAGATTCAATTTACACCAATTCCCATGACGTATAAAGAGTTATATCAAAGTTTGTTTGATGCATATGCGGTGGCACCTTTTTATTTAAAGCCATTATAGCATCCGTTCCCTAAATGGTACGATGCCAATACTCAATGTGAGTATCATAAGGGGATTGTAGGACATCCGATAGAAAATTGTACTACTTTTAAAAAGTTGGTTGAGAGATTTATTTAGGTGGGTATTATGAAGTTCGAAAATACGCCCAGTACAGAAAATCCGCTACCTAGTCATACTGATAGTGGGGTAAATGCGATAAATGGAGAGATTGGAAAAAGAACCAAGATGGATGTTTCAGAAGTAAAAACTCATTTGATACGAATCTGGAAAGAGATGGCAAGTAGGGGGTTAGTTACTTCAAATATAGAAGGAAGTGATGATGGGATAGAAAATTATTGTGAGTTCCATCATAAGGAGGGACACAGAATTTAAGAATGTAAAGAGTTCAGAGCAGTTATCCAGGGCCTGATAGACAGCAAGGAAATAGAGTTTTATGAAGAGGTCAATGAAGAGGAGTATATATGTGCGTCAGAATTTACGCCAAACCCAAAGGTCAATTATCCTATGGTTATTATTTCACGACTGAAGAATGAAGTAGGAATTCAAATAACACTGAAGGTTATAATTCAAAAGCCAACAGTTTTCTCTTATAAGGATAACAAAAGGGTACCTTGGAAATATGATTGTAATGTGACAATCCCAGGAAAGGAAAGTTCAGTTATCCTGTTAAAAGAGGATTAAAATATAGGTTCTCACACTCGTAGTGGAAGACGATATGATTTGACAAATACTCGAGCGGAACTTGTAAAAGGAAAAGATGTAATGGTCGAACAAAAAAAGGGAAAAGTGGTCGAACCTGGGGTGCCTGTTAATGAACGAGTGAAAGAAGAAGAGGCTAAAGAGTTCTTGAAATTTCTAAAACATAGTGAGTACAGTATGGTGGAACAATTGCATAAACAACCAGCCCGCATATCCATATTGGCTTTGCTCCTAAGCTCAGAAGTTCACCGAAGTGCATTAATGAAAGTGTTGAATGAGACATATGTGACCAATGATATTTCTGTTAACAAGTTGGATCGGTTGGTGAATAACATAAGTGCTGATAATTTCATCCTCTTTAATGATGATGAGATACCACCAGGAGGAATGGGATCTACCAAAGCTTTGCATATAACCACCAGGTGCAAAGGATATACGTTGCCAAGGGTCTTGGTAGATAATGGGTCAGTACTGAATGTATTACCCTTGTCTACACTAAATAGGTTACCTGTGGATAGCTCACACATGAAAGGATGTCAGAACATAGTGCGAGCATTTGATGGCACAGAGAGGAAAGTCATGGAGAGAATAGAAATACCTTTGCTGATTGGTCCAACTACATATGAGGTAGATTTATTAGTGATGGATATTAAGCCCTCTTACAATTGCTTGTTAGGAAGGCCTTGGATACATTCGGCAGGGGCAGTTCCTTCTTCATTACATTATTGCAGCTGTAAGCAGTGACGCGCCATATTTAGAGACAAATGATGAAGCCATTGAATGTTCCTTTCGATCTTTAGAGTTTGTGAATGCAACATTCATCATTGAGGGAAGTAGAATTTTGGAGCCAAAAATGTCTAAAACTACAATGATGGGTCTACAATTGATGGTAGGACGTGGAGCTTTACCAGGAAAGGGACTTGGGAGATGTTTCCAAGGAAGAATTGAAGTTCCAATGCTGAAAGATAAACATGATCACTTTGGTTTGGGATTCAGACCAGATGCAAGACAGAGGAAGAAGGAAATAGAAAGAAGGCAGGAAAGAAGAAGAGCACGTGTGAGTGGTGGAGAAATTAAGTGGGAACCCATGATAATTCCTCACATTTCTAAGACTTTTGTATCAGGTGGGATTATTTATCCTGAACGAGGGATGCTAGAGAAAGAAAACATGGAAGGAAGTTGGAAAATGTGCACATCAATTCCATATTGGAAGAGACAATTGAAGAGGGAATTTCGTCAAATATTCGTCCATATGAGCCTGTGAGTGTTCTACATAATTGGACTGCAGAAGATCTTCCTGTAGTTTTTAGAGCTTATTCAGAATAATGTCTGAAACAAACTTGTTGTTTTAAGCCTAGAGACAATAAAGATTTCTTTGTGAAATCGGCTCATGTTCAAACATCATTATTTCAATGAAGTACATTTTTGTTATCATTTTAAGCAAACATCCTTTTATTCTTTTCATTGAATTATTTTCCATTTAAATAATTATCTTGATTCTTTCTTCAATTATTCTTCTATTTCATTCATAAATGTACCATACAAAATAATAATTATCAAATTTATTCATTCTTTGTATATTTTTTGTACCTATAATAGGTCCTTGGATATCAATATCATGAGTAATGTTGTTACTGACTCAGAATTATTATTTGAGCAAGACATGTGTTTAGAGGAATCTTAGGACTTTGAAGATGATAAAGACTGTGATTTATCTTCGGACTTGTTAAGAATGGTAGAACAAGAGGAAAAGCAAATTTCACCCCACAAAGAAGTAGTGGGCATAGTGACTTTGGAAGAAGGGAAAGTTGTAAAATTTGGAACATGTATAACTGAAGAAACGAAGCGATATCTTGTTGAGTTGCTTCAAGAATTCAAAGATGTTTTTGCATGGTCATACCAGGATATGCCCGGTTTAAGCACTGATATTGCAGTACATTGCCTTTCTATAAAAGAAGATTACAAGCCAGTACAGCAAAAACTTCGAAGAATGAGGCCAGATATTGTCTTAAAAATAAAGTAGGAAGTTAAAAAGCAATTTGATGCTGGGTTCCTCCAAGTAATCAAATACTCGGAATGGGTAGCCAATGTTGTGCCTGTTCCTAAGAAGGACGGAAAAGTGTGAATGTGTGTGGATTATAGAGATTTAAATAAAGCTAGCCCAAAGGATAATTTCCCCTTGCCTCATATTGATACTCTAGTGGACAATATAGCTGGATTCTCATTGTTTTCTTTCATGGATGGCTTTTCGGGGTATAATCAAATCAAGATACATCCTGAAGACATAGGAAAGACTACTTTCATAACCTTGTGGGGCACGTTCTGTTACAAGGTGATGCCATTCGGATTAAAGAATGCTGGAGCAACATATCAAAGAGGTATGATAACTTTATTTCATGATATGATGCACAAGGAGATTGAAGTATATGTTGACGATATGATAGCCAAATCTCGAACTGAAAAGGAGCACATCCAAGTGTTGAAAAAGTTGTTCATGAGATTGAAAAAATTTCAATTAAAACTTAATCCAACCAAGTGTACTTTTGGGGCTAGATCCGGAAAGCTATTAGGCTTTGTAGTCAGTGAAAGAGGAATTGAGATTGATTCAGACAAAGTCCGGGCTATACAAGAGTTGTCTCCACCGCACACCCAAAAAGAAGTTCGAGGCTTCCTAGGAAGATTAAATTACATTGCACGGTTTATTTCGCAATTAACAGAGAAATGACCCCATATTTCGTCTTCTTAAAAAGCATAACCCAGGAGAGTGGGATGATGAATGCCAGAAAGCTTTTGATAAAGTTAAAAAATATTTGTCGAGTCCTCCAATATTATCACCCCCAAGTTCAGATAGGCCGTTGATATTGTATTTAACCGTGTTTGGTAATTCTATGGGATGTGTGCTGGGTCAACATGATGAATCAGGAAGAAATGAAATAGCGATATATTACCTCAGTAAGAAATTCACTGAGTGTGAATTGAGATATTCGCTAATTGAAAAATTGTGTTGTGCTTTAATTTGGACAGCTTGAAGGTTGAGGCAGTACATGTTATACCATACGACTTGGTTAATTTCAAAGTTGGATCCTCTAAAGTATATGATGGAGTCAAATGCCTTGAATGGAAGGATGACTAGGTGGCAAATTCTACTTTCTGAATTTGACATAATTTACGTGAGTCAAAAAGCTGTGAAAGGAAGTGCAATAGCAGATTTTTTGGCCAGTCGAGCTTTAGAAGATTATGAACCCTTAAATTTTTATTTCCCCAATGAAGAGATAGTGAATGTGGCAGTTGCTGAGGAGGACATTATAAAAGGTCACGCTTGGAAATTGAATTTTGATGGAGCCTCAAATGCTGTGGGTAATGGAGTTGGAGTAGTTCTGGTATCTCCAGGTGGAGATCATTATCCATTCACATGTAAATTGGGTTTTGATTGTACGAATAATATGGCAGAATATGAAGCATGTATCATGGGACTCAGAGCAGCTATAGAGCGTAAGATCAAGACATTGGAAGTATATGGAGATTCTGCGCTTATAATTTACCAACTTTGAGGTGAATAGGAGACAAGATATTCCAAACTAATCAATTACAGAAGGCTAGTGCTGGGATTAGTTGAAGAGTTTGATGCTATTACTTTCAATTATCTCCCACGTGACGAAAACCAGATGACAGATGCTTTGGCTACTTTGACCTCCATGATCAAAGTAAGCAGACAAGAAGATGTGAAGCCTATTCAGATGAGTATTTGTGAGTCCTCATCTTATTGTTATAATATAGAGGAAGAGGAGAGAGATGGCCATCTTTGGTATCAGAATATACTGTGATATGTGAGAAATCGTGAATATCCAGATCAAGCCACAGAGAATGACAAAAAGACATTAAAAAGGCTAGCCTGTGATTATGTTCTAGATGGGGAGATCCTGTACAAAAGAAGAAAGGATCAAGTACTTTTAAGATGTGTGGATGCTGTGGAGGCCAAGAAAATTTTGGACGAAGTGCACGAAAGGGGTTTGTGGTACGCATGCCAATGGGTTCACAATGGCCAGACAAATTATGAGGTTTGGATATTATTGGTCAACCATGGAAGGAGACTGCCTTAATTATGCCAAGAAATGTCACAAATGCCAAATTTATGGTGATAAGATTCACGTACCTCATTCACCTTTGCACATTATGACTTCCCCATGACCGTTTTCCATGTGGGGCATGGATGTCATAGGACCAATTTCACCAAAGGCTTCAAATGGGCATCATTTTATCTTTGTGGTCATTGATTATTTTACCAAGTGGGTGGAGGCTGCTTCATATGCCAATGTAACTAAATCGGCAGTCAGCAAATTTTTAAAGAAGGAAATTATATGTCGGTATGGGATGCCTGAAAGGATCATATCTGACAATGCATTAAATTTGAACAACAACACAATAGCAGAGGTTTGCAGTTAGTTTAAGATTAGACATTATAATTCATCACCATATTGCCCAAAAATGAATGGGGCAGTGGAAGCAGCCAATAAAAATATCAAGAAGATTGTGGGAAAAATGACCGAAACTTATAGAGATTGGCATGAGAAGTTTTCATTTGCTCTTTATGCTTATCGAACATCTGTCAGAACTTCTACTGGGGCAACACCTTTCTCATTAGTTTATGTAATGGAAGCAGTTCTACCTATTGCGGTGGAGATACCTTCGCTCCGAGTTTTGTCAAAATTGAAGTTAGACGAAGCAGAATGGATACAGTCTCAATATGATCAGTTGAATTTGATTGACGAAAAGAGGCTGAGGGCTATTCAGCATGGTCAGATGTATAAAAAAAGAATGATACGGGCTTATGACAAAAAGGTTCGCCCAAGAGAATTTCATGAAGGGGATTTGGTTTTGAAGAAGATCCTTCCCATGCAAAAGGATTTTAGAGGAAAATTGATGCCAAATTGGGAGGGGCCTTATGTGGTGAAAAAAGCTTTCTCTGGAGGGGCATTAATCTTGGCTGAAATAGATGGAAAAGACTTGTCTAATCCAGTGAACTCGGATTCAGTCAAAAAGTATTACACCTAAGGAGGGGAAGAAGGCAAAGTGAAAACCCGCAAATGGTGCTTTGAGACTTTCTTAAAAAAAAAAAAGAAGGGGGGCCAAAGTGAAAACCCGCAAAGGACGCTTTGAGACCTAATAAAAAGGAAAAGGGCCAAAGTGAAAACCCGCAAAGGGCGCTTTGAAACTTAATATAAAAAAAAAAGGAGAGGCCAATGTGAAAACCCACAAAGGCCGCCTTGAGACCAAAGGGGATTTGAGTTGAAAACCCGAAAAGGGCGGCTCAGATGTTGATCTAAAATGGGTGAGGCGTTGATCTTGCTATACTTGAATTAACAAGGAAAGAGTATATTGCATCTTGGGGCATTGACAGAGTACTTCTGATCTCTTAAACACATGTCAAGTTTAAATTGGTCTTCAAGAAGTTCGTACGGAGAAACTCAGTTTGCGATATTAAGAGGACCTTGTCTTTATTTTATCTCTAATAAATTGGCTATATTTGAAATAGTTTTTCTTTTTCAAGATATAAATTCCCAAATCAATGTCCATTGTTGTTCTTTTGATAATTTATTCACTTTGAGCTCAAGTTCAATTCCATTCTTATCCATTATTACGATTGTAAGCATGTTGCATTGACATAATGATAAATGAACTAGTGATGTTTTCATAATAGAAGTTTTGCATATTACTCTAGGAGTTTCTAGATAATACAAGAATCTGAAACAGGATTATTGTTTAGAATATACCCAAGTTCAAGGACATATTTGAATAAATCGCCTTTTTAAGATATTTGTCCAAATAATAATTGAACAAAAAGGTAGGATATAGGGTTGATGATACAATTTCTCAAGAAGTGGGAAATGATATTTGGTACAAACATAAAAAATGCACATTTGGCTATAACACCTGAGGAGTGAGGTAGCAAATTGAATAGAGGAAAATTCAACTATGAGTTGCAATATTTTTGTCTTAAAAGAATAGTGGAGGGGACGTTGGAATTACAGTAAGGCAGGATTGCCAAGCAGGATACGATTGTTTCTTTGGGATACTCTGTCAAGATGATGGTTGAGCAAATGCGTCAATGACAACATACTATTGAACAACGAGTGATGATACCGTAAAATTTTAAAATGGAATCATTCACATTCATTTCGATCATAGCATCCTAATTATTTGACATAAGCATCACATTTAGTTAGGAGCATTTGATTCATTTCGATCATAGCATCCTAATTATTTGACATAAGCATTACATTTAGGAGCATTTGATTCATTTCGGTCATAGCATCCTAATTATTTGGCGAAAGCATAGACACATGAAACCGAGTCTACAGGACATGTCCTAAGAGGACGATGTAGCAACATCGGTGAATTCACAACTTATCTCCCTGAAGGTGTAGTGGAGCAAGTTAAAGAATAAAGATCTTATCTCCCTGGAGTTACAGTGGAGCAGATCGCAGATGGTGAATCTTATCTCCATGTATTAGCAATAGAGCAGATTTTACCACCAGCTTTATCTCTATAAGGTAGCAAGAGAGCAAGTTGAAGAATGAGTCTTATCTTCTTGAGGTAGCAAGGAAGCAGATTAAAGATTGAAGATCTAATCTCCCTGAAGTTGCAGCGGAGCAGATCGAAGATGGTAAATCTTATCTTCATGTATCGGCAATGGAGCAGATTTTACCACCAGCCTTATCTCTCTAAGGTAGCAAGAGATCAAGTCGAAAAATGAGTCTTATCTTCCTGAGGTAGCAAGGAAACAGACTGAAGTTTGAAGATCTAATTTCCCTGAAGTCGCAGCGGAGCAGATCGAATATGGTGAATCTTATCTCCATGTATCAGCAATGGAGCAGATTTTACCACCAGCCTTATCTCTTTGAGGTAGTAAGAGAGCAGGTAGAAGAATGAGTCTCATCTTTCTGAGGTAGCAAGAAAATAGACTGAAGATTGAAAATCTTATCTCCCTGAAGTTGCAACGGAGCAGATCGAAAATGGTGAATCTTATCTCCATGTATCGGCAATGGAGCAGATTTGACCACCAGCCTTATCTCTCTAAGATAGCAAGAGAGCACGTTGAAGAATTGAATTTTATCTTCCTGAAATAGCAAGGAAGCAGACTGAGGATTAAATATTTTATCTCCTTAAGGTGTAGCGAAGCAGATTGAAAGGCGGATCTTACCTCCATGTATCGGCAATGGAGTAGATTTTAGCCACTAGACTTATCCTTTTTAGGAAGCAAGAAAGCAAACTGATTGAAGTTGATGATTTTTAGTGGAGTATATCCCTGAAGATAATAAGACTGACTGAGATTATTTGAAGAAGAAGAGTGTTAAGAGGACAAGATATAGCAAAACCGGGCAAAATTGGCCATTTTTAAAGTTTTTGCTCTATTCTCATTACACGACAATGAGCAAAGAGGGGCAGTTGTAATAGGCCCAATTCACCCGGCCCACAATAAAACCAAAAATAAATTAAAAATAAAAAAATGATAATTCCTTAAAGTCCAAATCTTTACAAACCATCAGGCCCAAATAATAAAATAAAAGTAGCCTAAATACATTTTTTTACAACCAAACCCTAAACCCAATTCTAATAACCCAAATTCGGGACCCAAAAAAGGACCCGAAGTTCAGTAGCCTGAGAATGCCAGAAGTTTCTGGAATATGCTGGAATAGCACCAAAGGGTCGGCTTCCCACGAGGGATTCTTACGCACGACTTCCTCCATACATCCCAGATGCACCTCCGTACATCCACGTCAATGGAACTTATGAGAAGGAAAAATAAACAGCAAAGGAATGCACGAGAAAGGAGCTAACAGAATTTACAGTGAATGACAGCAAAAAAAAATATAATTTTATTTATTTTTTTACTCTGTAAATCCGGCTATAAAAAGCCGTCGAATGTACCTGCAAAGATTACGCACACTTCGCACACTGAAATACACAAGGTGATTTCCGATTCAAGATTTCTAAATGCTTTATTTTCTTTGATTTTATTTTTCTGGATTTGTGGTTCTTGTATTCGAAAGAAAAAGAAGAAAAAGAAAAAGGGAAAGGGGTTTACCTCGTAAAACGCCGTAGGTCTTCTTCTACTTTGTTGAAATCAAAGTCAGGAAGAGATCTTGAGGCTAAAAATTTCATCTTCTAGGCTTCAATGTGCAGATTGTTGTTTGGGGAATGGGAATCGGTGGTTTAAAGTGGGGATTTAGGGGTTGGCTAAAGTATAGAAAAAGCGGCTAGGGTTATTGGCTGTATGTTCAAGTTTTAGCCCTTATAATTTCAATTCCGTTAGTTTATTTTATTTCCTTTTCATTTTGAATTTATTTTTATTAAATTTTCCATTTATATAATTCATTGTTTAAAGGATATTCATTTAATTTTTTTATTGAAATTACTTTAACAATATTGCTTTGTTTAAAAAAATTATTGTTTTTAAGTTTATAATATATTATTTTAATGTTATGTGTAAAATTTTATTTAAACATTTATATATGTACATACTTATGTACACCTAATTTTTTAAATTAAGCTTTCTGTTTGAAATCATTATTTTTTTAAAATACATTTAATATTTTTATCTATTTTATTAATTTTGCCTTGTTTTTTATTTATATAATTATTTTAAAAGTTGGTTATATCATATCATAAAGTGTCTCATTTAAATATTTTTATGCATATTGGTACATATAATATTTTAATGGTTAAATCATTGTTCTAAAATTCATATTTTTTTGTTTATAAAATTATTGTTTTGAAATTCTTTATA
Organism: Gossypium longicalyx; assembly: GCA_025698465.1. Lineage (NCBI taxonomy): Eukaryota > Viridiplantae > Streptophyta > Magnoliopsida > Malvales > Malvaceae > Gossypium > Gossypium longicalyx. Next base: position 28,938,026 of record CM047006.1, on the reverse strand, counting down.
TCATATTGTTTTAATATATTATATATTATCTCATTTAAATATTTTTTTATATATCTGTACATGTATAGCAAAATTAATTTAATCTTGTATGCATTTTTATGTTATTTTTATAAACAATTATTTCTATTCATATATGCATGTTTTGTGAATCTATTATGTGTATTATATCTTATCATGTATTTTGATTATTATTATTTTTATATATATTATTTAAGTTATCGTGTATATTGTCAATTTTTAAATGAATTTATGTTTAAAATATTTTGCATATTATTTGATTCAAACGTTTTATTCTATAATATTTATCTCAATAATTATATATCCCTAATTTTTATGTAAATTTATCAACTCATATATTATATACATTAAGTGTTCACTAATTTATTATTTTAAAATTGTCTTATACTACATTGTTTTCTAATTTCCATTTTGTTTTGTACATGTTTTGTTGATTGTTTTATATTGTGCCATATTTATTGTGGTTGTATATTATTTATTCATTGTTTTAAGTTGCTGTATCAATTTTTCTCCATCCATGATTAAGAATTTGGTTACATTTTATAGTCGTATTTAATTGTTGGATTTACTAATCGTGGTTTATTGTACTTTATGTGTGCATATTATTTTATGTTCATTAGTGATTTTCTATACCAATGTTTCTTTGCAATTTGTTTAGTATTCCATCTTATTTTAAAATAAATAAATGTGTTTTAAGATAATTTTCAATTGCCCTTATTATTCAAAGATTTTAAAATAAGGCAATATTCAATATTTGGGAATTCGGGAAATCGTGCCCTATCGTGCTGGGTATGATTTTCCGTCGGACCAAATATTTGGATATCCTTTTATAATTTTGGCATATGAGCTTTTGAAGGTAAAAAATTCAATCATGCTTTTGAAGGTATAAAAGATCGTGTCCAATCGTGCTAGATATGATGTTGCATACCTTTGAAGTGGGAGGATTTTGATAACCAATTTAAACTACCCAAAGGTTTTAAATGGAATCAAAATTTCAAAAATCCTTTCAAAAATTTTAGATGTGAGGACAACACTTAGTCAATCTGGTACCAATTTTTGGGCGTAATGAGGGTGCTAACCCTTCTTCATACGTAACCGACTCTCGAACTCGTTTTTTGGAAATTGTGTAGACCAAAATTGATTTAAAATGTTTTATTAGGTGATCCAATCACACCTAAACAAAAAAGATTGGTGGCGACTCCACATTTCGTTTTTAAAAGTCGATCCTCGTTTTTCCCTAAAAAATGTTTTCGACAGGTACCATCACCATGGGTTACTCCTATGGCTACAGGTTCAAACCATCTACAACGGTTTGAATCCCTCAACTAGACCATTGATTGATGCAGTATCCAGTGGTACTCTGAATAATAAAACACCCGAAACAGCTTATAAATTTATTGAGGAGATGGCACTGAATAATTATTAGTGGCAAGTCATGAGTACGAAACTGGTGAAAACAACTAGTGTTTTCAACGTAGATGCAGTCACTATGTTATCAAATTAGGTAGAACAATTAAATAATAAAATTGATGGTTTATATGTTTCTCCCTAGGTACATCCAGTGATGTAATGCGATACGAATGGAGGAGGAATGCCTAACCTAGAATGTTTACCCTTCACTCCTAGCACAGAGAATGGACAAATCAATTATATGGGTAATAATTCTAGGCCTCAAAATAACCCTTATAGTAACCAGTATAATGCAAGTTGGAGGAACCATCCCACTTTCTCTTGGGGTGGTCAAGGAAATCAAAGAGCACAACCCCCTCCAAGCTTCCAATAACAACCCTACCAGCAAGAGATAAAGCTGAACTTTGAGGAGATGTTGATGAAGTTTATCTTGGTGTCAGAAATGCGTTTTCAGAACACTGAGGCAGCACTGAAAAATCAACAAGCATCGATTCAAGGACTCGAGAACCAAATAGGTTAGCTTTCTAAGTTAATTTCAGAATGACCACAAGGTAGTTTGCCTAGAAATACCGAAACTAACCCAAATGAGCAGTTTTATACAATTACTAGTCGAGATGAAGAAGGGTTAGTCGAATCTGAAGAAGAAGCGATGCAAGAAATTATGGTAAATAATGATAAGGTTGAGGTAAGCTAGAAAGAGAAAAAGTCGGTTACCAAAGAATATAAACCTCGAGCTTTATATCCTAACACGACAAAGAGAGACCACATGAATGAACAATTTGGTACATTTCTTAAACTTCTGAAAAAATTACATATTAACTTACCGTTTGTTGAAATTCTTTCGCATATGCACAATTACGTTAAATTTTTAAAGGAGATTTTAACAAACAAAAGGAAGTTAGATGATTCGTCAACTGTGGAGCTAAATGCAGTTTGCTCGGCCATATTGCAAAATAAACTACCCAACAAACTGAAAGATCTAGGGAGTTCTACTATTCCTTATTTAATTGGTAATTTAAATATTGATAATGCTTTGGCTGATTTAGGGGCTAGTATTAATGTCATGCCCTATAAAATGTTTAAACAATTAGGTCTTGGGAAACCCAAACAAATTAGGATAGGTATTCAATTAGCAGATAGAACCATTAGATTTTCTAGGGGTATTATTGAAGATGTACTTGTAAAAATTGATAAATTCATATTCCTAGTTGATTTTGTTGTTTTAGATATGGATGAGGATAGTGACAATATGGATGAGGATAGTGACATACCTCTGATTTTAGGTCAACCTTTTTTAGTAACTGTTAGAACTATTATTGATGTTGGTCCAGGTGAATTAGTACTTTGTGTATGTGACGAAACGATTACTCTCCAAGCTCGTGATTCTGTTAGAACTCTAGTGATTGAGATGATTTTACAAGTTCTATTAATGTGAGTAACCATGTGGCTCAACCTTCTTTGCAAGAAACCCCTCGAAAAAAGTAATAGAGTCACATTTCAGTTGATGCGACAGAAACATAACAATTTATGATGAACTACTGTTACAAATCGATGAACTAGATGAATGGCGAACACATGTCAAGGAGAAACCGAAAGAACCAGATAAAGAGCTAGAGCGACGCCATAATGAGCAGATGAACGTGTTGAACCAATTTAAGGTTGGAGACAAGGTACTGCTAGACAAAATGGATCCACGAATTGCCATTTCAGAGCTTGATGCAACAGTTTAAACCCTTTTACGGTACTAAACATCTTCCCATACGGTACAGTCAAGGTAACTCATTCTGAATGTGACACATTTAGGGTAAATAATACTCGACTTAATCCTTATCTTGGTAGAATAATTGGTAGCAAAAAAGAGGAGCCTCGGCTTTGCGAACCATCGTGACCGTGTATGCATAAGATAAGTCGAGCTTAGACTTTAAATAAACGCTTCTCGAGAGGCAACTCAAGTGTTAACACTACTAATTCTCTTAATTTTATTTCATGTTATTTTCAAAAACAATTAATTTTCAAAATTTAAAAAAAAAATGTGTTTTTGACCCATACAGCCTGGGTACACGGGTGTGTCCGAGGCCGTGTGCACAATAAGGGGTTCGATAGTGAGTTACACGACCTGACGGCATGGCTATGTGACCTACACGGCCTGGACACACGGGCGTTTCCTTAGCCGTGTGGATACTGGGACTTAACTTTTCAAAAATTCGACAAGTACACGGCTTAAAATGGCTACACGGCCTGGACAAACGGGCGTGTCTTAGGCCGTGTGAATCCTGAAGCTAATTTTTTTAATTTTATTCCAAGTCAGAGTGTTACACGGGTAGGAGACACAGTCGTGTGAGAGACACGGCAAAGCCACACGAGCGTGTGGGATCTCACATGGGAGTAGGAGAAGCGAAAGAAGCCCTACACGGCCAAGCCACACGGTCGTGTGCGATTCCACACGGGCATGGGAGAATCGAAGGGGATCACACACGGATGAGCCACACGGGCGTGTGGGATCTTACATGGGCTTAGGAGAAGTGAAGGAGATCACTCACGGCCGAGCCACGTGGGTGTGTGGAATATCACATGGGCGTGGGAAAAGCGAAGGAAAACACACACGACTTGGCACACGGTTGTGTGTGCCACACAGCCTGGACACATGAGCATGTTCATGGCTGTGTGAAGACTGGGCTTAATTTTTAATTACACACAAGCTGAAAACACTCCACATGGCCGTGTGGCCCAAACCCTAAAATTTCTTCTTGAATTTGTCTTTTTCTTCTTCCTCAAACAAGCCAACCCCTTTCCCTCCATCACCCACCTCCTCTCCTTTCTCCCCATAGTCGACGAACCCCGCCCCCACCCACGCATGACATCGCCTCCCACTGGCGATCCCTCGTTGTAACTTCAACCACTGTCTTCAGCTGGTCTTCCCCTTTTACCCTTTTATTTATTTTATTTATTTTTTATATTATTTATTTTTTATTTTACTAATCTATTTATTATTATTTTATTACTCTTATACTTAGATTTTAAAATTAATATTTCTATTATTTCTATTATTTTTAGTATTGTTTTTTTTACTATTATTCTTACAATTACCTTTAATTTTATTAGTATCATTAAGTTTATTTCTTTTCTTTTTATTTTTTGTTTTCTTTTTCTTTTTATCTTTATTTTTTTTTGTAGTTACTTTATTTTTATTTTCTTAGACTTATTTTATTTATTATCTTTGAACTATATTTTTATTTTTATTTTTATGGTTGTTTCTAATTGAGTTGTAACCTTTTAATTTTCTTCATTATTTGTGTTTATTTTCTTCTTAGTTTGCATAGAATCATGCACTTCACTTTCAATTGCCTACAATTCCGCTTTTCACCATTCTAGCGATTTCATCCAATATTCAGGGTAGTTTCAGTTTTCTCCCTCTTATGATATTCTATTTATACTGTGATTATATATGTTTGTACATTGAGGACAATGTACATCTTAAGTGTGGGGAGGTTATTTATATAATTATTAGAAAATCCCTAAATTATGTCTTGTGTTTAAATAATTTTCTCATATTTTCATTAGAATGAATTTTTATTGATTTGGGATTTTTTTATATGTTTTGGATTAATTTGTAGCTATTTGTGCATTGATCGATTTAAACTTTAAAACATGAGAGAATCAAGCATGATAAGTTATTTTTCCAGAAATTAAAAATTTTAGGTTGTTTCCCTAAATTGAAGTATTATCTTGAAGTTTGAGATTTGCAAGATTGACATAAAAAACCATGATTTTTTGTGAGATTTTGAGCATTTAGAGCATACATTTTTCTTGCTCATTTTATTATTGGTTATGAGTGTGTCAATGTGATTTGTTATTCTAGAACCTGCTTCAATTATACATGTCGAGACCACACCTTTGATTTGATATACTAAGATGATAAAGGCACTTAGGTTTTAACCCACTTATCCCATAAAAAGCCTACCTTCGTAATTAACCCTTAGTAAACCCCGTTGAGCCTAACACACCATTTCTTAATTTACCCATTAACGTTAACCCATAACTCATTTTTTGTTCATTGAGAATTCTTCCTGTTTTATTGACTCTTTTTTTGTCAAGATTTAATTTGGTTATTTGCTTAACTATGATCTTCTGTTTGATTTGTTGAATTATTTCTGATTATTCTAAAAAAAAGTGAGAAAGAAAATAAAAAATAAAAAAAATTGATTATTATTTAGTTCTATGTTGATTGAGCTTGAACAATTAAATTTATATTTTGAGAAGAAGCTCATTTTTATTCTTGAATAGTTCTTGATTGATGTCATTGTTTTTAATTCTGCACTTGTTTATTTTTTCTAGTTTGGTAATTTATCAATTCAATTTTGATTATAACCAACTTTTCAGGCATTTCTTCACACCCTTAACCTAAACCCATTACAACCTCTTAAAGACCTTTTGATTTGTGTATCATATCATTTTATAGTGGTGGGCATTTGATTTTCATGTAAGCCTATGGTAATGACTTTTCTTGTTTAACTATTAAATGCTTATTCTTGAACCTCAAACACTTTGAGTGATTTGAGTGAATCTTTAGTGAGGATGTCGATTCTTGTCGATTTTGAATTAAAGGTAATTACTTAGATAAGGGGAAATACCTATGTTTTCGTGCTTTAAAAATCTTCGACTTGGATTGTTTGAATCTTTAGTGCTCTTTTAGTTGAATTGTCAATGTCTGATTATTTGCGAATTATTTCGAAACATTATTGATGAGAATTATAAGTTGAGAAAGATTAATTTTAATATGAGTTAAAGGATTTTGCTTAAGGACAAGCAAATGTTTAAGTGTGGAGATATTTGATAAGCTATAAAAATAACATATTTTAATCTCATTCTTAATGCATTTTGGGACGATTAATTATGCAAATTAGTGAATTTGATGCTCCTAATCCTTTGAATTTATGTTTCTATACTTAAGAGAGAATTTGAAAGCAAAAGGAGTAAAAAACGAGCCAAAATCAGACAAAAAGAGCTATTTTCAAGATCCACACGTGTAACACCCCTAACTCGTATCTATCGCCGGAATAGGGATTCGGAGCATTACCGAGTAAACATAATCTAAATTATTGATTTCAAAACATTTCCGAAAATCATAATATAATTTATCATTAACATGCATAACATCCCTTACTCAAGCCTTCGGGGCCTAAAATCACTTTAGAAACAATTTGGGATTCAATCAGAAACATTTGAAAAATTTAGGAAAAAGTTAGAAAAATTCAACTGTAGAGGTCACTCGGCCATGTGGGCATTGGAAGTAGGGACACACGTCCGTGTCCCAGCTTGTGTCTGTGCCCGTGTAACTCACTAACTTGGGTCACACGGCCAAGCCACACTCCCGTGTCTAGCCGTGTGTCTGGCCGTGTGGACCTAAAATGTGCCTTAAACCACAAGTTTATCATTTCCTACTTGCTTGGGCATTAAGCAACTCAAAAACCATTCGTTTAATCTATTCAAAACATGATCAAACATACTCACAACATGCCAAAACAATCATCCTAGGTGCCTAACCAATGTACCCTCATTGGTACCACATTTATATCATCAAAACATATCATCAATGCATCATTTAAATCAAAATTTTAAACATGCCAAAATCCATCAATTTGGCCTAGCTCATATCTACCTAAAACATAAACTTATTTTCACATACACATAACAAGCATTGGTTCAAAACAACATGTCAAATTATGGCTTTAAACACAAACATACATTTATATACTCCAACCAACATTACATTTATAACTTCATTTACAATTCATCCACAAAATAACTATCAACTAAACATCCTAGGTACATGCCAACACAAAAAGATAAACATCACTACATTTGAGATCGGGATCATTGTTGGATGCTGAATCAGTGATCAAAAGAGAAGTAGCTAACCTGCGTACGGGAAAAACAAAACCGTGTGCTGAGTAAAACTCAATGATATTTCTATAATACGAACATTTAAAGACAAGAGAATACAAAATGCACAATTGAATTATAAACACATATTAATGTCTAAGATCACAACTACCATATGCCATTCTTTTGAATTCATACATAATAGTATATTATTTCATACTATATTCAATTTACACACGCTGTCACATTTCATTTGTTTAACAAATGTCCCAAATCACACACTTGCTATATAAATAGCTTTTCACATATTAAACCATATTTGTTTATACAATGGCATTATCCATTCAATATTCAATTCATGAGAATATAACTCATGTATCTCATTTAATCACAACATATCTCATTTTTTTATGTTTCAAATCACTATCTCATTTTCAATTCACATACAATATCATTCAATATCGATTACAGAACTTTATAGTAACACCCCTCACCCATATTCAACACCGGAATAGGGTTACAGGGCATTACCAGACTTATAAAATAATTAATTATTCACCTTGAGTACATATTCACATTTCATGCAATTATCATTCAATCTCAATCAATATGTCCTTAATACGAGTCTATGAAGCCCAAAACATACATTAGGAGTGGTTCGGGGACAAAACCGATGACTTCGAAAATTCTTAAGGCACTTAGAAAATTTTTCTCAAAACAAGAGACACACGCCAGTGTGACCCGGCCGTATGACACGCCTGTGTCACAAGCTGTGTGGATATTTGAAATGGAGCACATGACCGTATCCCATGTAATGACCCAAAATCCGTGGGTACAGGAAAAGACATTATCGGGCCTCCGTCTTAGTGAAAGGGTTCGTAAATAATTATTAGGAATAATTATGAGTCTAGTTATATGTCTAATTAGGTTTTATTTAGGTGAAACTAGTTTAATTTAGAGTAATTAATAAAAAGGACTAGATTGAGTAAAGGTTAAAAGTTTAATTCTAAAACAATAGAAAGAAAAAGGGATTAAAATGGCAATTAAGCCATTTGTAATAATTGAGGCGGCAAAATGGATAGAAAAATCTAAGATTTTTCTTAGATTTTATTAATTATTATTGTTAATATTATTATTATTATTTGATTTAAAATTTTATTATTAGCTTATAAATAAATTAAAATTTGTGCCAAATGTATGATGATAAAAGTGTACATGTGTGATATGTGTATTTTTACACGTGTAAAAAATATATATTTGTATATTTTCTTAAATAATAAGTAAAAGATATTTATATATATTAATAATTATTAAATTGATATTATATTATGAAATGACAAGTGCATAATTATTATTGGTACATGTGTAAAATATATATAACTTCTTATATAATAAGTAAATGATAATAATTAAATTATAAAATTTTTTTATAATAAACAAATTGAATAATGACAATTGTAATAAAAATATTGGTACATTTGTTATAAAATAATTTGTTTACTTAATATTAAAGTAATATAAAATAAGTAAAAGAAATAAGTAAATAGAATAAAAAGAAAGTAAAAGAAAGAACAAAACGAAAACAGGGGAAGAAAAAGGGAAAGAAAAAAAGAGGGGAAAATTGGGATTTTAAAGCTTCAAGTTTAATTGGTAAGCTAAATTTAGCCCTTTTCTTTTAATTTTAATGTTTTAGAAGCTTTAAAACAATGTGTTGTTGAAATTAAATTAGGGTTTTGGAAGTTCTTAGATTTTTAAGCATGGGTTATGTTGAACCAAAAGAAGAATTAGGGATTTAATTGAATGAATTTTAAGTTAGAATTGAAAAAGGGATTAAATTGTAAAAGAAGCTATAAGATTTGTGTTTTAGGAAATTAAATTGAAAGAAATTTTAAATTGGGGTTTTATAATGAACATTAGATTGTTAGGGTGAATATGGAAGGAAATTGAGTAGAAATGAAGTATAAATTAAGTTAAACAAATAAAAGAGTTAATTAGGATTAAATTGGAATTAGAGAATAAATTAAATATGCTATAATTAATAATGTAAATTGTTATTATTATTTTCGTAGCTAACAAGGAAAACGAGGCATCGACATCCAAAGGAAAAGAAAAGATCGTTGAGGAGTAAATGCATATTCCGGGTTTGTATTACTATAACTCAAACTATTTATTAAATGTTATATTGAATTTGTAGTCATGGGACATCTAAGATAAGGTAAGTAATAATATTTGAAATTAAGTAAGAATATGTGTGAATATTGAATTATATGTGAATTGAGATAATAGATGTTTTGAATTGATTGAATATTTGAAATTGTTATGGAAATGAATTCGAAATTGGAAAAGTAAAATAATACCCTATTAACTTGTCGGACTAGATTGGATACAAATGGCATGCCATAGGATTGTGATGCAATGAGGAGATTTGCAGTTTGGCCGAAAAGATGATTCTGTTATTATATGCTTCGGTTTAACCGAAGAGGCTTTTAATGCCTTATTGGTGTGTTTGGGAGGATATGATATACCGGTGTGTTTGGGAGGCTATATTGTACTATTGTGTTATGGAGGATTTATATTATTTCGGGTGTGTTTGGGTTGGATATTCTGGTGTGTTTGGGTGGAATCCGTGTATCTATCAGAGTCCGAGCCTTGTTAATAGGGTAAATAATTGAAATGAAAATTTGAAAATGAGATTGATTGATTTGACACGACTGAAAAGTACGAGAAAGAATGTATGAATTGAATTAGTATGAAAAAAAATAAAATATGAATTTAAGATTTATGAAGTGATATATAATTATGTATAATTAGTTTAAATGATTTATAAACCTTATGGTTGATGTTGTAATTTATTAACGTTAAATAGTTTGGTTTATAGTAATACCACTGAGTATGAAATACTCAGCGTATGATTGTTTCTGTGTGCAGGTCATTAGAGTTCAAGATCAATTTCAGCATCCAGAAAGATCCTGACTCCAACAAGAAAATTTTGGTGATGTATTTCTTCTTTTTGTTTAAGTGGCATGTACTAGGTGTTTGTACATGAGTCATGTATATATATATAGGTTAAATGATCTTGTTGTAAATAGATAGTTAAGAAATTTTGGATGATAAGTAAGTTTAAAGTTATAAATTAGTAAATTTGGTATTAAATTTTGAAATGAAATGAAAGATATGAATTAGTTCCTTATATGTTAACACTTTAAAATTTAAGTAATAAATTAATGGATTAAGCATGATCTAGTAGTGTTTAAGATGTAAAATTCTTTGGTTGAAACAGTAGTATTAGTTTATTTTTTGTTTGAATTTGCAGGGGGTTTTAGGTAAAAATAAGCAGAAATACTGTCAAAATTTTTTGTAAAAAAATAATTTACGAATTTTTTTTTGGAATACTCGAACAAGTCCCGTTCTACTTTTAATACATGTTTTGGGATTCGAGAGTCCAATATAGGGACTTAATTATTAAATTATACTATGAATGTTATATTGATTGTGAATTATTCGTAAGTTGTTTGATATGTCCGGTAATGCCTTGTAACCCTGTTCCAGCGATGGTTTAGGGTTAGGGGGTGTTACATCCCAACCCGTGTCTAACCCCGTGTAACTCTCTGACTTGAGTCACACGGCCAACACACATGCTCGTGTGGCTAGCCCGTGTGCCCTAAAAATGGCCATACACGCCCGTATGTCAAGCCGTGTAATAGGCCGTGCCAAACCTATAGGGTATACTAACTTATGCCACATGGCCAAGTCACATGCTCGTGTGTGAGGCCATGTGGAGCATACTGACTTGATTTTTATTTCAACACTAGGGGACACCCGGCTGTGTAACATAACCGTGTGTCATACACGGCTGAGACATACGCTCGTGTCTCTACCCGTGTGGACAAAAATAGGCTATTTACCAAGCCATGTTGCCACCCAACTTGCACAATTCATGGCATAAAAAAGGACACTTAAACCATCCATTTCAAGCCTAAATCATGTACATTTATACCATCATCTTCAATACACTCAAGTCACAAGATAGGCCATATCATTTCCATATCAATCAATACAAAACATAAATATCATATTATGTCATCTAAGTCCATATCAATCTTTATCTTCTCAAATCAACAAAATGACTATTAACTAATATGCATCATTTGATCTATAATCTCAAACATTTCAACCATTCAAAACATCACACAAGCCACATACACTTATATATATACATGATTGTAGCATACCAAAACAACCCAAAATAAGCCATTATTCTTGACTATATAAAAAACCAAAACATATACATTTACAAGCAATTTCAAATGGCCAAAATCATTTTCAACTCATAACCAAAATGACCATAATCCTATACATGCCATATAACCAAAACACAAGCTCAAAAGTACCAAATTGATAGTTGGATAGTGTGATGGAGTCTCTGACGATCCCCGAATTCGAGCTAGCTTTGAATTCACTATAAAACATGAAAAAATAAACAAAGTAAGCTTTATAACTTAACAAGTTCATATAGCATTTATATCAACTCATCATATAAACTCAAATTAAGCCAAAAAAACATAACATAACATATCTCATAATGAATCATCAACATACCACATTTGCATACACCAAATTAGATGTAAGTTTCATAATTTTCATCTTTTCAGTGTATTACTCGGTTCTTGTACATACTTGTACCTTCCTATATTTAGCTCATATTCATTCACATCTTTCACATATCTGTTAAACCAATCGGAATATTTTTGGATACTCAGGAAACTAGCACACTTAGTGCCAAATAAATAGCCAAAGCTGTATCAATCTCGCACACTAAGTGCCAATATACATATATATAGCCGAAGCTATCTCGATCTCACACACTAAGTGCAAATATATATAGCTGAAGCTATCTTGATTTCGCACACTAAGTGCACATAATTAGCCGAATTGTCGTCGAACACGACTGTAGTCTCGTATATACAATTTATGCAATATCAAAGCATTTAAAGCATAATTATAACAATGCTTATTACATACGAACTTCTTTCGGATGCAAAAACGACTAAACTGATCGATTAGTCAAGAACTTTATTTTTCCCCCCGATCTAGATCCGAGTTTCACTTTTCTTGATCTATATGTAATCAAAATCAGCTTATTTAATTATCTCACTAATCAATTTAGTCCAAAAATTCACTTTAAGGCATTTTTACACATTTTCCCCTAGAATTTTACAAATTTTACAATTTAGTTCTTATTTCATAAAATCACAAATTCATGAAATTCAATACCAACCCATGCTATCCAAATTACAATTAGGTCCCTAGAAGCCCATATTTTTCATTTATTTTACATTTTAACCACAAAGTTTCCACATTTCACAGTTTAATCCCTAACTTGCATTTTCACTAAAAATCACTTAACAAAACTTGTATATCTATCAACAAGCATTTATAGTCTATCAAGAAACTTCAAAACTAATGCTTATTCATCAATGGAAACATTCAAAATCTTTAATAGTTTTGTAAAATAGTCCCTGGGCTAGCTAGACCTAGTTGTAACGATCTCAAAAACATAGAAATCATTAAAAACGGGACAAAAACCATACCTTAATTGGCAAAGATAGCATAGTTGAATGAAGAGAAAAGAAATGGCTTCTTTTAGTCCTAATTTTTGGTTCTAAAAATGAAAAAGAAAAGATGATGGCTTGTTTTATTTGTTTTTAATTATCATAATTTACTAATTTACAAAATTAACCTTAGTTATTGTAGGAATTATCGAAATATATGAATTGTTGCCATCCCTTTAGTTAAGGGATTCTGTAAATATGCTTTTTATTACAATCTCTTATTTTAAGGGATCATATCTCCTAATATTAGTATCTTTCCTAACTTAGAGTTTCCTAAATTAGAGACATAGTTTGTATACATAAAAGATATAATATGTTATATTGAAATAATAAGAAAATATAGAGAATTACTCTGATTTCTACATGGTATCAGATTAGGTTATGGTTTTTTTCCAACCTAGACCATGTCCGACACTTTCTCTTCTACATCTCCTTCTCCTATTCCGGAGATTACTTCAAATCCAGAAAATTTTTCTAGTTCTGATGCTCAACCAGATTCGTCTGGTTTAACTATCACCTGCCACCGATTGAATGGCAACAATTTTATTGAGTTGTCCCAATCGGTTAATATTTTTCTCTTGGGCAAAGAAAGATTGGGCTATGTTACTGGTGAAATCAAGAAGCCTGCTGTGACTGACACTGGTTTTGCTAAGTGGATGAGTGACAATGGTCAAGTTATGACTTGGATCCTTAATTCCATGACCCCGAGTATAAGCAGAAACTTTCTTCTTTACACCACAACCGCTAAAATCTGGAGTGCAGTCCACGAAACCTACTCTAGCACTAATAACATTACCGAGTTGTATCATGTTGAAGATCAGACAACCACCCTTAAGCAGGGAACCATGCCCATCACTGTCTACTACAATACACTTACTGCTCTTTGGCAGCAATTAGATTTGTATGCATAGCATGATTGGGCAGATCCAAGAGATGCTGCCCTTTTTCAGCAAATTGTCACTCAGCGAAGGTTTTTTCAATTTCTCCAAGGCTTAAACAAGGACCTGGACGAGGTTCGCGGCAGGGTCCTTGCTATTTCTCCTCTTCCCTCCTTTCGAAAGGCTTTCTCTATAGTCAAGAAGGAAGAAAGCTGAAGGTGTGTGATGCTGCCTGATGAACCATATTCCACTCCTGAAAGACCCATCAATCATCTCCCTCTTCCAAACGGGGGAGACCTTAGTGTGATCATTGCAAAAAGCCCGGCCACTTTAAGGAGAAGTGTTGGAAGCTTCATGGTAAGCCTTAGGATTGGAAGTCCAAGAACTCTTGAGATAATAAATCTAGCCTTGTTGCTGCCACATCTGTCACTAGCTTCACCAAATAATAGATTGCTGAACTTCAAAAACTGTTTGGAAAGTTTCAGGGGTCTTGTGAGAGTAATCTGGTCATGAAAGAACCAGAAGGTAACCCTTCTTCTATAGCATTTTTCTCTTTTTAGTTCACTTCTAATTGGATCCTCGATTCTGGTGTTACGAATTATATGACTGGTAACAAGGCCTTGTTTCACAATTTTTTCCAAACCTTTGGTAAAGCTATCAAAGCGGCTGATAGTTCCTTGTGCAAAATAGAAGGACATGGAACTGTTGTTCTCAATGAACAAATTGCATTTAAAAATGTTCTTTTTGTACCAAATCTATCTTGAAATCTCATTTCTATTAGTAAACTTTCCACAGACTTGCACTGCTCCACAATTATCTTGATTGTATTTTGTAGGTACAAACTCGAATAAGATGATTGGTAAAGCCAGCTTGCAGAATAGCCTCTATATCCTCCCTTCTTCTCCTAAAACCGAGATCTCCAAATCTTTCACCACTTTAAAAAAAAGTTGATATTGTTATGTTATGACATTTTCGTTTAGGCCATCCTAGTTTTCAATACCTTGCAAAATTGTTTCCTACTCTATTCATTAATAAAAAGCCAAATTCTTTTTCTTGCACAGTTTGCTCACTTGCCAAACATACTAAATCATCTTATTTTCCTTTTACATACAAGTCTTCTCACCCTTTTGCTTTGATCCATAGTGATATTTGGGGTCCTTCTCAGGTGAAAAATGCTGATAATTGTAAGTGGTTTATCACTTTCATTGATGATCACAATAGGATAACTTGGACTTATTTGCTGAAAGATAAATCTAAAACTGCTGGTGTTTTTACGCTATTTTATAATATGGTTCTAACTCAATTTGGGTCTAAAATCTAGCTCTTTAAATCTGATAATGGCAGTGAATTTTTTGCTAGGTCTTTGGGTGATTTTTTCAGGGAAAAGGGCATAATTCAGCTTAGTTTTTGTGTTGGAACCCCACAGCAAAACGGCATTGTCGAAATAAAAAATAGGCACCTCCTTGAAGTTACTTGTTCTCTTCTGTTTACCACTAATGTTCCCAAATATTTGTGGGGGGAAGCCTTATTAACTGCCACATATTTAATCAACC